>OY756247.1:4200000-4596250 GCA_963576845.1 Megachile leachella
GTCACTACTGCTCATGCGCACTCGGACTCACTACTGCTCATACGCACTCCGGCTATCTACTGCTCATGCGAACTCGGACTCACTACTGCGGATGCGCAATCAGGCTCACTACTGCGCATGCGCACTCCAGCTGAGACCGGCACATGCGCACTCCGGCTCACTACTGCGCATGGGCACACGGGCTCACTACTGCGCATGCGCACTCCGGGTCACTACTGCTCATGCGCACTCGGACTCACTACTGCCCATGCGCAATCGGGCTCTCTACTGCGCATGCGCACTCGGACTCACTACTCCACATGCGATCTCGGACTCGCTACTGCGGATGCGCAATCGGGCTCGCTACTGCGCATGCGCACTCGGGATCACTACTGTGCATGCGCACTCGGGCTCACTACTGCGGATGCGCGCTCAGGCTCACTACTGCGCATCCGCACACTGGCTCACTTCTGCGCATGCGCACTCGGACTCACTACTGCTCATACGCACTCCGGCTCGCTACTGCTCATGCGAACTCGGACTCACTACTGCGCATGCGCTCTCGGGCTCACTACTGCGCATGCGCGTTCGGGCTCGCTACTGCGCCTGCGCACCCGGGGTCACCACTGCAGAAGCGCAATCGGGCTCACTACTGCGGATGCGTACTCCGGGTCACTAATGCTCATGCGCACTCGGGCTCACTACTGCGCATGCGCGCTCGGGCTCGCTACTGTGCATGCGAACTCGGGGTCACCACTGCAGATGCGCAATCGGACTAACTACTGCCCATGCGCACTCGGGGTCACTACTGCGCATGCGCACTTGGGCTCACTACTGCGCATGCGCACTCAGGCTCACTACTGCGCATGCGCGCTCGGGGTCGCTGCTGCGCATGCGCACACCGGCTCAGACCTGCACATGCGCACACGAGTTCACTTCTGCGCATGCGCACACGGGTGCACTACTGCGCATGCACACACGGGCTCACTACTGCGCATGCGCACTCGGGGTCACTACTGCTCATACGCACTCGGACTCACTACTGCTCATACGCACTCCGGCTATCTACTACTCATGCGAACTCGGACTCGCTACTGCGGATGCGCAATCGGGCTCGCTACTGCGCATGCGCACTCGGGATCACTACTGTGCATGCGCACTCGGGCTCACTACTGCGGATGCGCGCTCAGGCTCACTACTGCGCATCCGCACACTGGCTCACTTCTGCGCATGCGCACTCGGACTCACTACTGCTCATACGCACTCCGGCTCGCTACTGCTCATGCGAACTCGGACTCACTACTGCGGATGCGCAATCGGGCTCACTACTGCGCATGCGCACTCGGACTCACTACTGCTCATACGCACTCCGGCCCACTACTGCTCATGCGAACTCGGACTCACTACTGCGCATGCGCTCTCGGGCTCACTACTGCGCATGCGCGTTCGGGCTCGCTACTGCGCCTGCGCACCCGGGGTCACCACTGCAGAAGCGCAATCGGGCTCACTACTGCGCATGCGCACACGGGGTCACTACTGCGGATGCGTACTCCGGGTCACTAATGCTCATGCGCACTCGGGCTCACTACTGCGCATGCGCGCTCGGGCTCGCTACTGTGCATGCGAACTCGGGGTCACCACTGCAGATGCGCAATCGGACTAACTACTGCCCATGCGCACTCGGGGTCACTACTGCGCATGCGCACTTGGGCTCACTACTGCGCATGCGCACTCAGGCTCACTACTGCTCATACGCACTCCGGCTCACTACTGCTCATGCGAACTCGGACTCACTACTGCGGATGCGCAATCGGACTCACTACTGCTCATGCGCACTCGGGCTCACTACTGCGCATGCGCGCTCGGGGTCGCTGCTGCGCATGCGCACACTGGCTCAGACCTGCACATGCGCACTCGAGTTCACTTCTGCGCATCCGCACACGGGTGCACTACTGCGCATGCACACACGGGCTCACTACTGCGCATGCGCACTCGGGGTCACTACTGCTCATACGCACTCGGACTCACTACTGCTCATACGCACTCCGGCTATCTACTGCTCATGCGAACTCGGACTCACTACTGCGGATGCGCAATCACGCTCACTACTGCGCACGCGCACTCCAGCTGAGACCGGTACATGCGCACTCGGGGTCACTACTGCGCATGCGCACTCATGCTCACTACTGCTCATACGCACTCCGGCTCACTACTGCTCATGCGAACTCGGACTCACTACTGCGGATGCGCAATCGGGCTCACTACTGCGCATGCGCAATCGGTCTCACTACTGCGGATGCGCAATCGGGTTCACTACTGCGCATGCGCACTCAGGCTCACTACTGCTCATACGCACTCCGGCTCACTACTGCTCATGCGAATTCGGACTCACTACTGCTCATGCGAACTCGGACTCACTACTGCGGATGCGCAATCGGGCTCACTACTGCGCATGCGCAATCAGTCTCACTACTGCGGATGCGCAATCGGTCTCACTACTGCGCATGCGCACTCGGGCTCGCTACTGTGCATGCGCACTCGGGGTCACCACTGCAGATGCGCAATCGGACTCACTACTGCCCATGCGCACTCGGGGTCACTACTGCGCATGCGCACTCGGGCTCACTACCGTGCATGCGCACTCGGGGTCACTACTGCTCATGCGCACTCAGGCTCACTACTGCTCATACGCACTCGGGCTCACTACTGCGCATGCGCACTCGGGCTCACTACTGCTCATGCGCACTCGGGGTCACTACTGCGCATGCGCACTCAGGCTCACTACTGCTCATACGCACTCCGGCTCACTACTGCTCATGCGAACTCGGACTCACTACTGCGGATGCGCAATCGGGCTCCTACTGCGCATGCGCACTCGGACTCACTACTGCTCATACGCACACGGACTCAGTACTGCTCATGCGAACTCGGACTCACTACTGCGCATGCGCACTCGGGGTCACTACTGCTCATGCGCACTCGGACTCACTACTGCTCATACGCAATCCGGCTATCTACTGCTCATGCGAACTCGGACTCACTACTGCGTATGCGTAATCAGGCTCACTACTGCGCATGCGCACTCCAGCTGAGACCGGCACATGCGCACTCGGGGTCACTACTGCGCATGCGCACTCGGACTCACTACTGCTCATACGCACTCCGACTCAGTACTGCTCATGCGAACTCGGACTCACTACTGCGCATGCGCACTCGGGGTCACTACTGCTCATGCGCACTCGGACTCACTACTGCGGATGCGCAATCGGGCTCACTACTGCGCATGCGCACTCGGGCTCACGACTGTGCATGCGCGCTCGGGCTCACTACTGCGCATGCGGACTTCAGCTGAGACCGGCACATGCGCACTCGGGCTCACTACTGCGCATGCGCACACGGGCACACTACTACGCATGCGCAGTCCGGGTTACCACTGCGCATGCCCACTCGGGCACACTACTGCGGATGCGCACTCCGGCTCACTACTGCGCATGGGCACACGGGCTCACTACTGCGCATGCGCACTCCGGGTCACTACTGCTCATGCGCACTCGGGCTCACTACTGCGCATGCGCACTCGGGGTCACTACTGCTCATGCGCACTCGGACTCACTACTGCTCATACGCACTCCGGCTATCTACTGCTCATGCGAACTCGGACTCACTACTGCGGATGCGCAATCAGGCTCACTACTGCGCATGCGCACTCCAGCTGAGACCGGCACATGCGCACTCTGGCTCACTACTGCGCATGGGCACACGGGCTCACTACTGCGCATGCGCACTCCGGGTCACTACTGCTCATGCGCACTCGGACTCACTACTGCCCATGCGCAATCGGGGTCTCTACTGCGCATGCGCACTCGGACTCACTACTCCACATGCGATCTCGGACTCGCTACTGCGGATGCGCAATCGGGCTCACTACTGCGCATGCGCAATCGGTCTCACTACTGCGGATGCGCAATCGGGCTCACTAGTGCGCATGCGCACTCGGGATCACTACTGTGCATGCGCACTCGGGCTCACTACTGCGGATGCGCACTCGGGGTCACTACTGCTCATGCGCACTCGGACTCACTACGGCTTATGCGCACTCGGGCTCACTACTGCGCATGCGCGCTAGGGGTTGCTATTGCGGATGCGCACACCGGCTCAGACCTGCACATGCCCACTCGAGCTCACTTCTGCGCATGCGCACACGGGTGCACTACTGCGCATGCGCACACGGGCTCACTACTGTGCATGCGCACTCGGGGTCACTACTGCTCATGTGCACTCGGACTCACTACTGCTCATACGCACTCCGGCTCGCTACTGCGCATGCGTTCTCGGGCTCACTACTGTGCATGCGAACTCGGGGTCACCACTGCAGATGCGCAATCGGACTCACTACTGCCCATGCGCACTCGGGGTCACTACTGCGCATGCGCACTTGGGCTCACTACTGTGCATGCGCACTCGGGGTCACTACTGCGCATCCGCACTCGGGCTCACTACTGCCGATGCGCGCTCAGGCTCACTACTGCGCATCCGCACACGGGCTCACTTCTGCGCATGCGCACTCGGGGTCATTACAGCTCATGCGCACTCGGACTCACTACTGCGCATGCGCGCTCGGGATCACTACTGCGCATACGCGCTCGGGGTAGCTACTGCGCATTCGCTCACGGGCTCACACTGTGCATGCACACTCGGGGTCACTACTGCGCATGCGCACACGGGCTCGCTACTGCGCATGCGCACACGGGCTCACTACTGCGCATGCGCAGTCCGGCTCAGACCTGCCCATGCGCACTCGGGCTCACTACTGCGCATGCGTGCTCGGGCTCACTACTGCTCTAGCGCACTCGGACTCACTACTGCTCATGCGCACTCGGGCTCACTACTGTGCATGCGCTCTCGGGGTCACTACTGCTCATGCGCACTCGGACTCACTACTGCTCATGCGCACACGGGGTCACTACTGCCCATGCGCACTCGGTCTCACTACTGCTCATGCGCATTCGGGGTCACTACTGCGCATGCGCACTCGGACTAACCACTGCTCATGCGCACTGGGACTCACTACTGCGGATGCGCACTCGGACTCACTACTGCGGATGCACAATCGGGCTCACTACTGCATGTGCGCACTCCGCCTCAGACCTGCACATGCGCATTCGAGCTCACTTCTGCGCATGCGCACACGCGCGCACTACTGCGCTTGCGCACTCGGACTAACAACTGCTCATGCGCACTGGGACTCACTACTGCTCATGCGCACTCGGACTCACTACTGCGGATGCACAATCGGGCTCACTACTGCACGTGCGCACTCCGCCTCAGACCTGCACATACGCACACGGACTCACTACTGCTCATGCGCACTCGGGGACACTACTGTGCATGCGCACTCGGACTAACCACTGCTCATGCGCACTGGGACTCACTACTGCTCATGCGCACTCGGACTCACTACTGCGGATGCACAATCGGGCTCACTACTGCACGTGCGCACTCCGCCTCAGACCTGCACATACGCACACGGACTCACTACTGCTCATGCGCACTCGGGGACACTGCTGCTCATGCGCACTCGGACTCACTACTGCTCATGCGCATTCGGGGTCACTACTGCGCATGCGCACTCGGACTCACTACTGCGGATGCGCAATCGGGCTCACTACTGCGAATGCGCACCCGGGCTCCCTACTGCGCATGCGCACCCGGGCTCACTACTGCGCATGCGCAGTCCGGCTCAGACCTGCACATGCGCATTCGAGCTCACTTCTGCGCATGCGCACACGGGCTCACTACTGTGCATGCGAACTCGGGGTCACTGCTGCTTATGCGCACTCGGGGTCACGACTGCTGATGCGCACTCGGACTCACTACTGCTCATGCGCACTCGGGGTCACTACTGCTCATGCGCACTCGGACTCACTACTGCTCATGCGCATTCGGGGTCACTACTGCGCATGCGCACTCGGACTCACTACTGCGGATGCGGAATCGGGCTCACTACTGCGAATGCGCACCCGGGCTCCCTACTGCGCATGCGCACCCGGGCTCCCTACTGCGCATGCGCGCACGGGCCCACTACTGCGCATGCGCACTCCGGCTCAGACCTGCTCATGCGCACACGGACTCACTACTGCGGATGCGCAATCGGGCTCACTACTGTGCATGCGCACTCGGGGTCACTACTGCTCATGCGCACTCGGCCTCACTACTGCTCATGCGCACTCGGGGTCACTACTGCGCATGCGCACTCGGACTCACTACTGCGGATGCGCGCTCGGGCTCACTACTGCGCATGCGCGCACGGGCCCACTACTGCGCATGCGCACTCCGGCTCAGAACTGCCAATGCACCCTCGGGCACACCACTGCGCATGCGCACACGGGCTCACTACTGCGCATGCGCAGTCCGGCCCAGGCCTGCACATGCGCATTCGAGCTCACTTCTGCGCATGCGCACACACCCGCACTACTGCGCTTGCGCACTCGGACTAACCACTGCTCATGCGCACTGGGACTCACTACTGCGGATGCGCGCTCGGGCTCACTACTGCGGATGCGCAATCGGGTTCACTACTGCGCATGAGCACACGGGCTCACTACTGCGCATGCGCGCACTGGCCCACTACTGCGCATGCGCACTACGGCTCAGACCTGCACATGCGCACACGGACTCACTACTGTGGATGCGCAATCGGGCTCACTACTGTGCATGCGTACTCGGGGTCACTACTGCTCATGCGCACTCGGACTCACTACTGCTCATGTGCACTCGGGCTCACTACTGTGCATGCGCACTCGGGGTCACTACTGCTCATGCGCACTCGGACTCACTACTGCTCATGCGCACTCGGGCTCACTACTGTGCATGCGCACTCGGGGTCACTACTGCTCACGCGCACTCGTACTCACTACTGCGGATGCACGCTCGGGCTCACTACTGCGCATGCGCACACGGGCTCACTACTGCACATGCGCGCACGGCCCCACTACTGCGCATGCGCACTCCGGCTCAGACCTGCACATGCGCACACGGACTCACTACTGCGGATGCGCAATCGGGCTCACTACTGTGCATGCGCTCTCGGGGTCACTACTGCTCATGCGCACTCGGACTCACTACTGCTCATGCGCACTCGGACTCACTACCGCTCATGCGCACTCGGGGTCACTACTGCGCATGCGCACTCGGACTGACTACTGCGGATGCGCGCTCGGGCTCACTACTGCGCATGCGCACACGGGCTCACTACGGCGCATGCACGCACGGGCCCAACACTGCGCATGCGCACTCCGGCTCAGACCTGCACATGCGCACACGGACTCACTACTGCGGATGCGCAATCGGGCACACTACTGCTCATGCGCACTCGGGCCCACTACTGCGCATGCGCACTCCGGCTCAGAACTGCACATGCGCACACGGACTCACTACTGCGGATGCGCAATCGGGCTCACTACTGTGCATGCGTACTCGGGGTCACTACTGCTCATGCGCACTCGGGGTCACTACTGCTCATGCGCACTCGGACTCACTACTGCTCATGCGCACTCGGGGTCACTACTGCTCATGCGCACACGGGCACACCACTGCGCATGCGCACACGGACTCACCACTGCGCATGCGCACTCCGGCTCAGACCTGCCCATGCGCACTCGGACTCACTTCTGCTCATGCGCACTCGGGGTCACTACTGCTCATGCGCGCTCGGGCTCACTACTGCGCATGCGCACACGGGCTCACTACTGCGCATGCGCGCACGGGCCCACTACTGCGCATGCGCACTCCGGCTCAGACCTGCCCATGCGCCCTCGGGCACACCACTGCGCATGCGCACACGGGCTCACTACTGTGCATGCGCAGTCCGGCTCAGACCTGCACATGCGCATTCGAGCTCACTTCTGCGCATGCGCACACGCGCGCACTACTGCGCTTGCGCACTCGGACTAACGACTGCTCATGCGCACTGGGACTCACTACTGCGGATGCGCGCTCGGGCTCACTACTGCGTATGCGTGCTCGGGCTCACCACTGCGCATGCGCACTCGGACTAACCACTGCTCATGTGCACTGGGACTCACTACTGCGGATGCGCGCTCGGGCTCACTACTGCGGATGCGCGCTCGGGCTCACTACTGCGCATGCGCACACGGGCTCACTACTGCGCATGCGCGCACAGGCCCACTACTGCGCATGCGCACTCCGGCTCAGACCTGCCCATGCGCCCTCGGGCACACTACTGCGCATGCGCACTCGGGCTCACTACTGTGCATGCGCAGTCCGGCTCAGACCTGCACATACGCATTCGAGCTCACTTCTGCGCATGCGCACACGCGCGCACTACTGCGCTTGCGCACTCGGACTAACCACTGCTCATGCGCACTGGGACTCACTACTGCGGATGCGCGCTCGAGCTCACTACTGCGCATGCGTGCTCGGGCTCACTACTGCGCATGCGCACTCGGACTAACCACTGCTCATGTGCACTGTGTAACGAGGCATATTTTTCCCCCTTCTTTTTTGGGGGGTAACCTAATTTTTTTTTTGGTTATGCCTCGTTACGATGACCCTCCCGGATTGCCAACCCCCACTCCTCCGCCTGAGCGGATTCCTCGCCACGGGGGGCCAGTGCGTGGTGTGTGTGTGTGTGTTTTTTTTTTCTTTTCTTTCGTGTTACTATTTCCTTTTTTTCTTTTTCTCTTTTATTTATTTATTTTTGCCCTCCCCACTTCCAACCGGCGGCCAGAAGAGTCTGCAGCATCCCCGGTCGCGGAGGAACCCCTCTCTGGGCGATAGAGGCGCGGGATGGGCCCACTACTGAAGGACGTTGGCTGTCCGGTCGCGGCACCACCCCCGTCATCCTCCGCGGGGGGGCGACCGGCAGCCCAGCAGCAGAAAGCGCCAGGCCTGGGGACGAGCTACCCCCGACCGCCACCTCGAGAGGGCCCCAGGACCTGGCTTCCCCAGAGCACCACGGGATGGTCCATCCTCGACGCCGAAATCCCCGGGGTGGGGGAATACCGCGAACCGGGGAAGAAGATCGAAAAGGGAAGAAGTCAGGGAGCCGCCGGAACGCGATAACGCCCCGAGCCTCACGTCTTGCTTACAGTCTTTTATTGCTACTTTGCGCTTTTCTTTTCCGTTTTTTTTTCTTTATTGTACGCGTTAATCGCCGTGTGTGTGTTCTGTTCTCTTTTGCTTTGTGTTCTTTGGTGTGCTGTGTGCGAGTTGCCGCCCCTGGTGTGAGGATTAACGCCCCGACACCGAAAGAAAGGTAGGAGCTTTCTCGCTACCCCGTTCTTTCTTTTTTTTTTGTTATTGATTTGGGCGTGGCGAGGGTGATAGGACCCTTGACCCCTGTGACGAGGACCCTAGAGGCCGCGGACGGTGTAATTCGACACCGTCCCTTCCCCCTAACGCCAAACCGTATTTTCCGTTTCGCGTTTCGCGAATTTCTTCCGCTGTGTTTAAGATCTAGGACCAACGTCCCCTTGTTGTCCACGACCCCTAAGAGGGCGTGCTCCCGCGCGGACGAATCCCCAGCGGAAACGCGACCGAAGCCATTTTGTACTACGCGTGCGTACCGTGTGCCCCGGCGCCGCGATAGCCTCCCTCGCAACTGGCGAGTTAACCCCTTTTCCTTGACCGTTGCCTGTAACGCGTGGGGCCCACCACCGTTTCTTTTGTACCCCCTTTTCTTTTTGCTGGCGTGGCCTATTCAGGCCCAAATAAAACTCTCTTTGTGTTGGATACAATATCGCGGGTCTTTTACTACTTTTTTTTCTTTCCTTTCCTGGCCCCCCTCTGAGTGCCGCTCCCGACAGAGCAGCCGGAAGGGCGATTACCGCGGACGAGTGCATTAGCACTGGCGCCCCGTTAGATAAATCGGCCGTGGGTGAGTGTATCGGTGAGTGGAGGACAGTTTTCCCTAACTGCCCCCACCCTAGGGACCCCTTTCGGGCTTTTCCCCCACCGATCCGTCACAACTGGGACTCACTACTGCGGATGCGCACTCGGACTCACTACTGCGGATGCGCGTTTGGGCTCACTACTGCGCATGCGCACACGGGCTCACTACTGTGCATGCGCAGTCCGGCTCAGACCTGCACATGCGCATTCGAGCTCACTTCTGCGCATGCGCACACGCGCGCACTACTGCGCTTGCGCATTCGGACTAACCACTGCTCATGCGCACTGGGACTCACTACTGCGGATGCGCGCTCGGGCTCACTACTGCGCATGCGTGCTCGGGCTCACTACTGCGCATGCGCACTCGGAATAACCACTGCTCATGTGCACTGGGACTCACTACTGCGGATGCGCGCTCGGGCTCACTACTGCGGATGCACAATCGGGTTCACTACTGCGCATGCGCACACCGGCTCACTACTGCGCATGCGCGCACGGGCCCACTACTGCGCATGCGCACTCCGGCTCAGACCTGCCCATGCGCCCTCGGGCACACCACTGCGCATGCGCACACGGACTCACCACTGCGCATGCGCACTCCGGCTCAGACCTGCCCATGCGCATTTGGGCTCACTACTGCGCATGCGCGCTCCGGCTCACTACTGCTCATGCGCACTCGGACTCACTACTGCGGATGCACTATCGGGCTCACTACTGCGCATGCGCACTCCGGGTCAGACATTCACATGCGCACACGGACTCACTACTGTGGATGCGCAATCGGGCTCACTACTGTGCATGCGCACTCGGGGTCACTACTGCTCATGCGCACTCGGACTCACTACTGCTCATGCGCAGACGGACTCACTACTGTGGATGCGCAATCGTGTTCACTACTGTGCATGCGCACTAGGGGTCACTACTGCTCATGCGCACTCAGGCTCACTACTGTGCATGCGCACTCGGGGTCATTACTGCTCATGCGCACTCGGACTCACTACTGCGCATGCGCACACGGGCTCACTACTGCGCATGCGCGCACGGCCCCACTACTGCGCATGCGCACTCCGGCTCAGACCTGCACATGCGCACACGGACTCACTACTGCGGATGCGCAACCGGGCTCACTACTGTGCATGCGCTCTCGGGGTCACTACTGCTCATGCGCACTCGGACTCACTACTGCTCATGCGCACTCGAACTCACTACTGCTCATGCGCACTCGGGGTCACTACTGCTCATGGTCACTCGGACTCACTACTGCTCATGCGCATTCGAGGTCACTACTGCGCATGCGCACTCGGACTCACTACTGTGCATGCGCACTCGGGGTCACTACTGCTCATGCGCACTCGGACTCACTACTGCTCATGCGCGCTCGGGCCCACTACTGCGCATGCGCACTCCGGCTCAGACCTGCACATGCGCACACGGACTCACTACTGCTCAAGCGCACTCGGGCTCACTACTGTGCATGCGCACTCGGGGTCACTACTGCTCATGCGCACTCGGACTCACTACTGTTCATGCGCACTCGGGCTCACTACTGCGCATGCGCGCTCCGGCTCACTACTGCTCCTGCGCACTCGGACTCACTACTGTGGATGCACAATCGGGCTCACTACTGCGCATGCGCACTACGGCTCAGACCTGCACATGCGCACACCGACTCACAACTGTGGATGCGCAATCGGGCTCACTACTGTGCATGAGCAGTCGGGGTCACTACTGCTCATGCGCACTCGGACTCACTACTGCTCAAGCGCACTCGGGCTCACTACTGTGCATGCGCACTCGGAGTCACTACTGCTCATGCGCACTCGGACTCACTACTGTTCATGCGCACTCGGGCTCACTACTGTGCATGCGCACTCGGGGTCACTACTGCTCATGCGGACTCGGACTCACTACTGCTCATGCGCACTCGGGCTCACTACTGTGCATGCGCACTCGGACTCACTACTGCTCATGCGCACACGGGCTCACTACTGTGCATGCGCACTCGGGGTCACTACTGCTCATGCGCACTCGGACTCACTACTGCGCATGCGCACACGGGCTCACTACTGCGCATGCGCGCACGGCCCCACTACTGCGCATGCGCACTCCGGCTCAGACCTGCACATGCGCACACGGACTCACTACTGCGGATGCGCAACCGGGCTCACTACTGTGCATGCGCTCTCAGGGTCACTACTGCTCATGCGCACTCGGACTCACTACTGCTCATGCGCACTCGAACTCACTACTGCTCATGCGCACTCGGGGTCACTACTGCTCATGCGCACTCGGACTCACTACTGCTCATGCGCACTGGGACTCACTACTGCGGATGCGCGCTCGGCCTCACTACTGCGGATGCGCAATCGGGTTCACTACCGCGCATGCGCACACGGGCTCACTACTGCGCATGCGCGCACGAGCCCACTACTGCGCATGCGCACTCCGGCTCAGACCTGCCCATGCGCCCTCGGGCACACCACTGCGCATGCGCACACGGACTCACCACTGCGCATGCGCACTCCGGCTCAGACCTGCCCATGCGCACTCGGGCTCACTACTGCGCATGCGCGCTCGGGATCACTACTGCGCATACGCGCTCGGGGTAGCTACTGCGCATTCGCTCACGGGCTCACACTGTGCATGCACACTCGGGGTCACTACTGCGCATGCGCACACCGGCTCGCTACTGCGCATGCGCACACGGGCTCACTACTGCGCATGCGCAGTCCGGCTCAGACCTGCCCATGCGCACTCGGGCTCACTACTGCGCATGCGTGCTCGGGCTCACTACTGCTCAAGCGCACTCGGACTCACTACTGCTCATGCGCACTCGGGCTCACTACTGTGCATGCGCTCTCGGGGTCACTACTGCTCATGCGCACTCGGACTCACTACTGCTCATGCGCACACGGGGTCACTACTGCCCATGCGCACTCGGTCTCACTACTGCTCATACGCATTCGGGGTCACTACTGCGCATGCGCACTCGGACTAACCACTGCTCATGCGCACTGGGACTCACTACTGCGGATGCGCACTCGGACTCACTACTGCACGTGCGCACTCCGCCTCAGACCTGCACATGCGCATTCGAGCTCACTTCTGCGCATGCGCACACGCGCGCACTACTGCGCTTGCGCACTCGGACTAACAACTGCTCATGCGCACTGGGACTCACTACTGCTCATGCGCACTCGGACTCACTACTGCGGATGCACAATCGGGCTCACTACTGCACGTGCGCACTCCGCCTCAGACCTGCACATACGCACACGGACTCACTACTGCTCATGCGCACTCGGGGACACTACTGTGCATGCGCACACGGGGTCACTACTGCTCATGCGCACTCGGGGACACTACTGCTCATGCGCACTCGGACTCACTACTGCTCATGCGCACTCGGGGTCACTACTGCTCATGCGCACTCGGACTCACTACTGCTCATGCGCATTCGGGGTCACTACTGCGTATGCGCACTCGGACTCACTACTGCGGATGCACAATCGGGCTCACTACTGCACGTGCGCACTCCGCCTCAGACCTGCACATACGCACACGGACTCACTACTGCTCATGCGCACTCGGGGACACTACTGTGCATGCGCACACGGGGTCACTACTGCTCATGCGCACTCGGGGACACTACTGCTCATGCGCACTCGGACTCACTACTGCTCATGCGCGCTCGGGCTCACTACTGCGCATGCGCACACGGGCTCACTACTGCGCATGCGCGCACCGGCCCACTATTGTGCATGCGCACTCCGGCTCAGACCTGCCCATGCGCCCTCGGGCACACCACTGCGCATGCGCACACGGGCTCACTACTGCGCATGCGCAGTCCGGCTCAGACCTGCACATGCGCATTCGAGCTCACTTCTGCGCATGCGCACACGCGCGCACTACTGCGCTTGCGCACTCGGACTAACAACTGCTCATGCGCACTGGGACTCACTACTGCTCATGCGCACTCGGACTCACTACTGCGGATGCACAATCGGGCTCACTACTGCACGTGCGCACTCCGCCGCAGACCTGCACATACGCACACGGACTCACTACTGCTCATGCGCACACGGGGTCACTACTGCACATGCGCTCTCGAACTCACTACTGCTCATGCGCATTCGGGGTCACTACTGCGCATGCGCACTCGGACTCACTACTGCTCATGCGCATTCGGGGTCACTACTGCGTATGCGCACTCGGACTCACTACTGCAGATGCGCACTCCGGCTCAGACCTGCCCATGCGCCCTCGGGCACACCACTGCGCATGCGCACACGGACTCACCACTGCGCATGCGCACTCCGGCTCAGACCTGCCCATGCGCACTCGGGCTCACTACTGCGCATGCGCGCTCGGGATCACTACTGCGCATACGCGCTCGGGGTAGCTACTGCGCATTCGCTCACGGGCTCACACTGTGCATGCACACTCGGGGTCACTACTGCGCATGCGCACACGGGCTCGCTACTGCGCATGCGCACACGGGCTCACTACTGCGCATGCGCAGTCCGGCTCAGACCTGCCCATGCGCACTCGGGCTCACTACTGCGCATGCGTGCTCGGGCTCACTACTGCTCTAGCGCACTCGGACTCACTACTGCTCATGCGCACTCGGGCTCACTACTGTGCATGCGCTCTCGGGGTCACTACTGCTCATGCGCACTCGGACTCACTACTGCTCATGCGCACACGGGGTCACTACTGCCCATGCGCACTCGGTCTCACTACTGCTCATGCGCATTCGGGGTCACTACTGCGCATGCGCACTCGGACTAACCACTGCTCATGCGCACTGGGACTCACTACTGCGGATGCGCACTCGGACTCACTACTGCGGATGCACAATCGGGCTCACTACTGCATGTGCGCACTCCGCCTCAGACCTGCACATGCGCATTCGAGCTCACTTCTGCGCATGCGCACACGCGCGCACTACTGCGCTTGCGCACTCGGACTAACAACTGCTCATGCGCACTGGGACTCACTACTGCTCATGCGCACTCGGACTCACTACTGCGGATGCACAATCGGGCTCACTACTGCACGTGCGCACTCCGCCTCAGACCTGCACATACGCACACGGACTCACTACTGCTCATGCGCACTCGGGGACACTACTGTGCATGCGCACTCGGGGTCACTACTGCTCATGCGCACTCGGGGACACTGCTGCTCATGCGCACTCGGACTCACTACTGCTCATGCGCATTCGGGGTCACTACTGCGTATGCGCACTCGGACTCACTACTGCAGATGCGCGCTCGGGCTCACTACTGCGCATGCGCACACGGGCTCACTACTGCGCATGCGCGCACCGGCCCACTATTGTGCATGCGCACTCCGGCTCAGACCTGCCCATGCGCCCTCGGGCACACCACTGCGCATGCGCACACGGGCTCACTACTGCGCATGCGCAGTCCGGCTCAGACCTGCACATGCGCATTCGAGCTCACTTCTGCGCATGCGCACACGCGCGCACTACTGCGCTTGCGCACTCGGACTAACAACTGCTCATGCGCACTGGGACTCACTACTGCTCATGCGCACTCGGAATCACTACTGCGGATGCACAATCGGGCTCACTACTGCACGTGCGCACTCCGCCTCAGACCTGCACATACGCACACGGACTCACTACTGCTCATGCGCACTCGCGGTCACTACTGCACATGCGCACTCGAACTCACTACTGCTCATGCGCATTCGGGGTCACTACTGCGCATGCGTACTCGGACTCACTACTGCTCATGCGCATTCGGGGTCACTACTGCGTATGCGCACTCGGACTCACTACTGCAGATGCACGCTCGGGCTCACTACTGCGCATGCGCACACGGGCTCACTACGGCGCATGCGCGCACGGGCCCAACACTGCGCATGCGCACTCCGGCTCAGACCTGCACATGCGCACACGGACTCACTACTGCGGATGCGCAATCGGGCTCACTACAGTGCATGCGCACTCGGGGTCACTACTGCTCATGCGCACTCGGACTCACTACTGCTCATGCGCACTCGGGCCCACTACTGCGCATGCGCACTCCGGCTCAGACCTGCACATGCGCACACGGACTCACTGCTGCGGATGCGCAATCGGGCTCACTACTGTGCATGCGTACTCGGGGTCACTACTGCTCATGCGCACTCGGGGTCACTACTGCTCATGCGCACTCGGGGTCACTACTGCTCATGCGCACACGGGCCCACTACTGCGCATGCGCAGTCCGACTCAGACCTGCACATGCGTATTCGAGCTGACTTCTGCGCATGCGCACACGCGCGCACTACTGCGCTTGCGCACTCGGACTAACCACTGCTCATGCGCACACGGGCTCACTACTGTGCATGCGCACACCGGCTCACTACTGCGCATGCGCGCTCCGGCTCACTACTGCTCATGCGCACCCGGACTCACTACTGCGGATGCAAAATCGGGCTCACTACTGCGCATGCGCACTCGGACTCACTACTGCTCATGCGCACTCGGGCTCACTACTGTGCATGCGCACTCGGGGTCACTAATGCTCATGCGCACTCGGACTCACTACTGCTCATGCGCACTCGGACTCACTACTGCTCATGCGCACTCGGGCTTACTACTGTGCATGCGCACTCGGGGTCACTACTGCTCATGCGCACTCGGACTCACTACTGCTCATGCGCACTCGGACTCACTACTGCTCATGCGCACACGGGGTCACTACTGCTCATGCGCACTCGGTCTCACTACTGCTCATGCGCATTCGGGGTCACTACTGCGCATGCGCACTCGGACTAACCACTGCTCATGCGCACACGGGCTCACTACTGTGCATGCGCACACCGGCTCACTACTGCGCATGCGCGCTCCGGCTCACTACTGCTCATGCGCACTCGGACTCACTACTGCGGATGCACAATCGGGCTCACTACTGTGCATGCGCACTCGGGGTCACTAATGCTCATGCGCACTCGGACTCACTACTGCTCATGCGCACTCGGACTCACTACTGCTCATGCGCACTCGGGCTTACTACTGTGCATGCGCACTCGGGGTCACTACTGCTCATGCGCACTCGGACTCACTACTGCTCATGCGCACTCGGACTCACTACTGCTCGTGCGCACACGGGGTCACTACTGCTCATGCGCACTCGGTCTCACTACTGCTCATGCGCATTCGGGGTCACTACTGCGCATGCGCACTCGGACTAACCACTGCTCATGCGCACACGGGCTCACTACTGTGCATGCGCACACCGGCTCACTACTGCGCATGCGCGCTCCGGCTCACTACTGCTCATGCGCACTCGGACTCACTACTGCGGATGCACAATCGGGCTCACTACTGCGCATGCGCACTACGGCTCAGACCTGCACATGCGCACACGGACTCACTACTGTGGATGCGCAATCGGGCTCACTACTGTGCATGCGCACTCGGGGTCACTACTGCTCATGCGTACTCGGACTCACTACTGCTCATGCGCACTCGGGCTCACTACTGTGCATGCGCACTCGGGGTCACTACTGCTCATGCGCACTCGGACTCACTACTGCTCATGCGCACTCGGGCTCACTACTGTGCATGCGCACTCGGGGTCACTACTGCTCATGCGCACTCGGGGTCACTACTGCTCATGCGCACTCGGGGACACTACTGCTCATGCGCACTCGGACTCACTACTGCTCATGCGCACTCGGGGTCACTACTGCTCATGCGCACTCGGACTCACTACTGCTCATGCGCATTCGGGGTCACTACTGCGTATGCGCACTCGGACTCACTACTGCAGATGCGCGCTCGGGCTCACTACTGCAGATGCGCGCTCGGGCTCACTACTGCGCATGCGCACACGGGCTCACTACGGCTCATGCGCGCACGGGCCCAACACTGCGCATGCGCACTCCGGCTCAGACCTGCACATGCGCACACGGACTCACTACTGCGGATGCGCAATCGGGCTCACTACTGCGGATGCGCGCTCGGGCCCACTACTGCGCATGCGCACCCGGGCTCACTACTGCGCATGCGCGCACGGAACCACTACTGCGCATGCGCACTCCGGCTCAGACCTGCACATGCGCACACGGACTCACTACTGCGGATGCGCAATCGGGCTCACTACAGTGCATGCGCACTCGGGGTCACTACTGCTCATGCGCACTCGGACTCACTACTGCTCATGCGCACTCGGACTCACTACTGCTCATGCGCACTCGGGCTCACTACTGTGCATGCGCACTCGGGGTCACTACTGCTCATGCGCACTCGGACTCACTACTGCTCATGCGCACTCGGGCTCACTACTGTGCATGCGCACTCGGGGTCACTACTGCTCATGCGCACTCGGACTCACTACTGCTCATGCGCACTCGGGCTCACTACTGTGCATGCGCACTCGGGGTCACTACTGCTCATGCGCACTCGGACTCACTACTGCTCATGCGCACTCGGACTCACTACTGCTCATGCGCACACGGGGTCACTACTGCTCATGCGCACTCGGTCTCACTACTGCTCATGCGCATTCGGGGTCACTACTGAGCATGCGCACTCGGACTAACCGCTGCTCATGCGCACTGGGACTCACTACTGCGGATGCGCACTCGGACTCACTACTGCGGATGCACAATCGGGCTCACTACTGCACGTGCGCACTCCGCCTCAGACCTGCACATACGCACACGGACTCACTACTGCTCATGCGCACTCGGGGTCACTACTGCACATGCGCACTCGAACTCACTACTGCTCATGCGCATTCGGGGTCACTACTGCGCATGCGCACTCGGACTGACAACTGCGGATTATCGCTCGGGCTCACTACTGCGCATGCGCACACGGGCTCACTACTGCGCATGCGCGCACGGGCCCACTACTGCGCATGCGCAGTCCGGCTCAGACCTGCACATGCGCATTCGAGCTCACATCTGCGCATGCGCACACGCGCGCACTACTGCGCTTGCGCACTCGGACTAACAACTGCTCATGCGCACTGGGACTCACTACTGCTCATGCCTTCTCGGTCTCACTACTGTGCATGCGCACTCGGGGTCACTACTGCTCATGCGCACTCGGACTCACTACTGCTCATGCGCACTCGGACTCACTACTGTTCATGCGCACTCGGGCTCACTACTGTGCATGCGCACTCGGGGTCACTACTGCTCATGCGCACTCGGGGACACTACTGCTCATGCGCACTCGGACTCACTACTGCTCATGCGCACTCGGGGTCACTACTGCTCATGCGCACTCGGACTCACTACTGGTCATGCGCATTCGGGGTCACTACTGCGTATGCGCACTCGGACTCACTACTGCAGATGCGCGCTCGGGCTCACTACTGCGCATGCGCACACGGGCTCACTACGGCGCATGCGCGCACGGGCCCAACAATGCGCATGCGCACTCCGGCTCAGACCTGCACATGCGCACACGGACTCACTACTGCGGATGCGCAATCGGGCTCACTACTGCGGATGCGCGCTCGGGCCCACTACTGCGCATGCGCACCCGGGCTCACTACTGCGCATGCGCACCCGGGCTCACTACTGCGCATGCGCGCACGGACCCACTACTGCGCATGCGCACTCCGGCTCAGACCTGCACATGCGCACACGGACTCACTACTGCTCATGCGCACTCGGGCTCACTACTGTTCATGCGCACTCGGGGTCACTACTGCTCATGCGCACTCGGGGACACTACTGCTCATGCGCACTCGGACTCACTACTGCTCATGCGCACTCGGGGTCACTACTGCTCATGCGCACTCGGACTCACTACTGCTCATGCGCATTCGGGGTCACTACTGCGTATGCGCACTCGGACTCACTACTGGTCATGCGCATTCGGGGTCACTACTGCGTATGCGCACTCGGACTCACTACTGCAGATGCGCGCTCGGGCTCACTACTGCGCATGCGCACACGGGCTCACTACGGCGCATGCGCGCACGGGCCCAACAATGCGCATGCGCACTCCGGCTCAGACCTGCACATGCGCACACGGACTCACTACTGCGGATGCGCAATCGGGCTCACTACTGCGGATGCGCGCTCGGGCCCACTACTGCGCATGCGCACCCGGGCTCACTACTGCGCATGCGCACCCGGGCTCACTACTGCGCATGCGCGCACGGACCCACTACTGCGCATGCGCACTCCGGCTCAGACCTGCACATGCGCACACGGACTCACTACTGCTCATGCGCACTCGGGCTCACTACTGTTCATGCGCACTCGGGGTCACTACTGCTCATGCGCACTCGGGGACACTACTGCTCATGCGCACTCGGACTCACTACTGCTCATGCGCACTCGGGGTCACTACTGCTCATGCGCACTCGGACTCACTACTGCTCATGCGCATTCGGGGTCACTACTGCGTATGCGCACTCGGACTCACTACTGCAGATGCGCGCTCGGGCTCACTACTGCGCATGCGCACACGGGCTCACTACGGCGCATGCGCGCACGGGCCCAACACTGCGCATGCGCACTCCGGCTCAGACCTGCACATGCGCACACGGACTCACTACTGCGGATGCGCAATCGGGCTCACTACTGCGGATGCGCGCTCGGGCCCACTACTGCGCATGCGCACCCGGGCTCACTACTGCGCATGCGCGCACGGACCCACTACTGCGCATGCGCACTCCGGCTCAGACCTGCACATGCGCACACGGACTCACTACTGCGGATGCGCAATCGGGCTCACTACAGTGCATGCGCACTCGGGGTCACTACTGCTCATGCGCACTCGGGGTCACTACTGCTCATGCGCACTCGGACTCACTACTGCTCATGCGCACTCGGGGTCACTACTGTGAATGCGCACTCGGGGTCACTACTGCTCATGCGCACACGGACTCACTACTGCTCATGCGCACACGGGCCCACTACTGCGCATGCGCGCACGGGCCCACTACAGCGCATGCGCACTCCGGCTCAGACCTGCCCATGCGCCCTCGGGCACACCACTGCGCATGCGCACACGGGCTCACTACTGCGCATGCGCAGTCCGACTCAGACCTGCACATGCGTATACGAGCTGACTTCTGCGCATGTGCACACGCGCGCACGACTGCGCTTGCGCACTCGGACTAACCACTGCTCATGCGCACTGGGACTCACTACTGCGGATGCGCGCTCGGGCTCACTACTGCGGATGCGCAATCGGGTTCACTACTGCGCATGCGCAGACGGGCTCACTACTGCGCATGCGCGCACGAGCCCACTACTGCGCATGCGCACTCCGGCTCAGACCTGCCCATGCGCCCTCGGGTACACCACTGCGCATGCGCACACGGACTCACCACTGCGCATGCGCACTCCGGCTCAGACCTGCCCATGCGCACTCGGGCTCACTACTGCGCATGCGCGCTCCGGCTCACTACTGCTCATGCGCACTCGGACTCACTACTGCGGATGCACAATCGGGCTCACTACTGCGCATGCACACTACGGCTCAGACCTGCACATGCGCACACGGGCTCACTACTGCGCATGCGCACACGGACTCACCACTGCGCATGCGCACTCCGGCTCAGACCTGCTCATGCGCACTCGGGCTCACTACTGCGCATGCGCACTCGGACTAACCACTGCTCATGCGCACTGGGACTCACTACTGCGGATGCGCACTCGGACTCACTACTGCTGATGCGCACTGGGGCTCACTACTGCGCATACGCGCTCGGTGTCGCTACTGCGCATTCGCTCACGGGCTCACACTGTGCATGCACACTTGGGGTCACTACTGCGCATGCGCACTCTGGCTCACTACTGCGCATGCGCACTCCGGTCAGGCCTGTGCATGCGCACTCAGGCACACTATTGCGCATGCGCACTCCGGTTCACTACTGCTCATGCGCACTCGGTCTCACTACTGCGGATGAACAATCGGGCTCACTACTACGCATGCGCACTCCGGCTCAGACCTGCACATGCGCACAAGGACCCACTACTGCGGATGCGCAATCGGGCTCACTACTGTGCATGCGCACTCGGGGTCACTACTGCTCATGCGCACTCGGACCCACTACTGCTCATGCGCACTCGGGGTCACTACTGCGCATGCGCACTCGGACTTACTACTGCTCATGCGCACTCGGGCTCACTACTGTGCATGCGCACTCGGGGTCACTACTGCTCATGCGCACTCGGACTCACTACTGCTCATGCGCACTCGGACTCACTACTGCGCATGCGCACTCGAACTCACTACTGCTCATGCGCATTCGGGGTCACTACTGCGCATGCGCACTCGGACTGACAACTGCGGATTATCGCTCGGGCTCACTACTGCGCATGCGCACACGGGCTCACTACTGCGCATGCGCGCACGGGCCCACTACTGCGCATGCGCAGTCCGGCTCAGACCTGCACATGCGCATTCGAGCTCACTTCTGCGCATGCGCACACGCGCGCACTACTGCGCTTGCGCACTCGGACTAACAACTGCTCATGCGCACTGGGACTCACTACTGCTCATGCCCTCTCGGTCTCACTACTGTGCATGCGCACTCGGGGTCACTACTGCTCATGCGCACTCGGACTCACTACTGCTCATGCGCACTCGGACTCACTACTGCTCATGCGCACTCGGGGTCACTACTGCTCATGCGCACTCGGACTCACTACTGCTCATGCGCATTCGGGGTCACTACTGCGTATGCGCACTCGGACTCACTACTGCAGATGCGCGCTCGGGCTCACTACTGCAGATGCGCGCTCGGGCTAACTACTGCGCATGCGCACACGGGCTCACTACGGCGCATGCGCGCACGGGCCCAACACTGCGCATGCGCACTCCGGCTCAGACCTGCACATGCGCACACGGACTCACTACTGCGGATGCGCAATCGGGCTCACTACAGTGCATGCGCACTCGGGGTCACTACTGCTCATGCGCACTCGGACTCACTACTGCTCATGCGCACTCGGGCCCACTACTGCGCATGCGCACTCCGGCTCAGACCTGCACATGCGCACACGGACTCACTGCTGCGGATGCGCAATCGGGCTCACTACTGTGCATGCGTACTCGGGGTCACTACTGCTCATGCGCACTCGTGGTCACTACTGCTCATGCGCACTCGAACTCACTACTGCTCATGCGCACTCGGGGTCACTACTGCTCATGCGCTCTCGGACTCACTACTGCTCATGCGCACTCGGGGTCACTACTGCTCATGCGCACACGGGCCCACTACTGCGCATGCGCAGTCCGACTCAGACCTGCACATGCGTATTCGAGCTGACTTCTGCGCATGCGCACACGCGCGCACTACTGCGCTTGCGCACTCGGACTAACCACTGCTCATGCGCACTGGGACTCACTACTGCGGATGCGCGCTCGGGCTCACTACTGCGGATGCGCAATCGGGTTCACTACTGCGGATGCGCAATCGGGTTCACTACTGCCCATGCGCACACGGCCTCACTACTGCGCATGCGCACACGGACTCACCACTGCGCATGCGCACTCCGGCTCAGACCTGCCCATGCGCACTCGGGCTCACTACTGCGCATGCGCGCTCCGGCTCACTACTGCTCATGCGCACTCGGACTCACTACTGCGGACGCACAATCGGGCTCACTACTGCGCATGCGCACTACGGCTCAGACCTGCACATGCGCACACGGACTCACTACTGTGGATGTGCAATCGGGCTCACTACTGCTCGTGCGCACTCGGACTCACTACTGCTCATGCGCACTCGGGCTCACTACTGTGCATGCGCACTCGGGGTCACTACTGCTCATGCGCATTCGGGGTCACTACTGCGCATGCGCGCTCGGACTAACCACTGCTCATGCGCACACGGGCTCACTACTGTGCATGCGCACTCCGGCTCACTACTGCGCATGCGCGCTCCGGCTCACTACTGCTCATGCGCACTCGGACTCACTACTGCGGATGCACAATCGGGCTCACTACTGCGCATGCGCACTACGGCTCAGACCTGCACATGCGCACACGGACTCACTACTGTGGATGCGCAATCGGGCTCACTACTGTGCATGCGCACTCGGGGTCACTACTGCTCATGCGTACTCGGACTCACTACTGCTCATGCGCACTCGGGCTCACTACTGTGCATGCGCACTCGGGGTCACTACTGCTCATGCGCACTCGGACTCACTACTGCTCATGCGCACTCGGGCTCACTACTGTGCATGCGCAATCGGGGTCACTACTGCTCATGCGCACTCGGACTCGCTACTGCTCATGCGCACTCGGACTCACTACTGCTCATGCGCACTCGGGCTCACTACCGTGCATGCGCGCTCGGGGTCACTACTGCTCATGCGCACTCGGACTCACTACTGCTCATGCGCACTCGGGCTCACTACTGTGCATGCGCACTCGGGGTCACTAATGCTCGTGCGCACTCGGACTCACTACTGCTCATGCGCACTCGGGCTTACTACTGTGCATGCGCACTCGGGGTCACTACTGCTCATGCGCACTCGGACTCACTACTGCTCATGCGCACTCGGACTCACTACTGCTCATGCGCACACGGGGTCACTACTGCTCATGCGCACTCGGTCTCACTACTGCTCATGCGCATTCGGGGTCACTACTGCGCATGCGCACTCGGACTAACCACTGCTCATGCGCACACGGGCTCACTACTGTGCATGCGCACTCCGGGTCACTACTGCGCATGCGCGCTGCGGCTCACTACTGCTCATGCGCACTCGGACTCACTACTGCGGATGCACAATCGGGCTCACTACTGCGCATGCGCACTACGGCTCAGACCTGCACATGCGCACACGGACTCACTATTGTGGATGCGCAATCGGGCTCACTACTGTGCATGCGCACTCGGGGTCACTACTGCTCATGCGTACTCGGACTCACTACTGCTCATGCGCACTCGGGCTCACTACTGTGCATGCGCACTCGGGGTCACTACTGCTCATGCGCACTGGGACTCACTACTGCTCATGCGCACTCGGGCTCACTACTGTGCATGCGCACTCGGGGTCACTACTGCTCATGCGCACTCGGACTCACTACTGCTCATGCGCACTCGGACTCACTACTGCTCATGCGCACTCGGGCTCACTACCGTGCATGCGCACTCGGGGTCACTACTGCTCATGCGCACTCGGACTCACTACTGCTCATGCGCACTCGGGCTCACTACTGTGCATGCGCACTCGGGGTCACTACTGCTCATGCGCACTCGGACTCGCTACTGCTCATGCGCACTCGGACTCACTACTGCTCATGCGCACTCGGGCTCACTACCGTGCATGCGCGCTCGGGGTCACTACTGCTCATGCGCACTCGGACTCACTACTGCTCATGCGCACTCGGGCTCACTACTGTGCATGCGCTCTCGGGGTCACTACTGCTCATGCGCACTCGGACTCACTACTGCTCATGCGCACACGGGGTCACTACTGCTCATGCGCACTCGGTCTCACTACTGCTCATGCGCATTCGGGGTCACTACTGAGCATGCGCACTCGGACTAACCGCTGCTCATGCGCACTCGGACTCACTACTGCGGATGCACAATCGGGCTCACTACTGCACGTGCGCACTCCGCCTCAGACCTGCACATACGCACACGGACTCACTACTGCTCATGCGCACTCGGGGTCACTACTGCACATGCGCACTCGAACTCACTACTGCTCATGCGCATTCGGGGTCACTACTGCGCATGCGCACTCGGACTGACAACTGCGGATTATCGCTCGGGCTCACTACTGCGCATGCGCACACGGGCTCACTACTGCTCATGCGCACTCGGTCTCACTACTGCTCATGCGCACTCGGCCTCACTACTGCGGATGCACAATCGGGCTCACTACTGCGCATGCGCACTACGGCACAGACCTGCACATGCGCACACGGACTCACTACTGTGGATGCGCAATCGGGCTCACTACTGTGCATGCGCACTCGGGGTCACTACTGCTCATGCGTACTCGGACTCACTACTGCTCATGCGCACTCGGGCTCACTACTGTGCATGCGCACTCGGGGTCACTACTGCTCATGCGCACTCGGACTCACTACTGCTCATGCGCACTCGGGCTCACTACTGTGCATGCGCACTCGGGGTCACTACTGCTCATGCGCACTCGGCCTCACTACTGCGGATGCACAATCGGGCTCACTACTGCGCATGCGCACTACGGCTCAGACCTGCACATGCGCACACGGACTCACTACTGTGGATGCGCAATCGGGCTCACTACTGTGCATGCGCACTCGGGGTCACTACTGCTCATGCGTACTCGGACTCACTACTGCTCATGCGCACTCGGACTCACTACTGCGGATGCACAATCGGGCTCACTACTGCACGTGCGCACTCCGCCTCAGACCTGCACATACGCACACGGACTCACTACTGCTCATGCGCACTCGGGGTCACTACTGCACATGCGCACTCGAACTCACTACTGCTCATGCGCATTCGGGGTCACTACTGCGCATGCGCACTCGGACTGACAACTGCGGATTATCGCTCGGGCTCACTACTGCGCATGCGCACACGGGCTCACTACTGCGCATGCGCGCACGGGCCCACTACTGCGCATGCGCAGTCCGGCTCAGACCTGCACATGCGCATTCGAGCTCACTTCTGCGCATGCGCACACGCGTGCACTACTGCGCTTGCGCACTCGGACTAACAACTGCTCATGCGCACTGGGACTCACTACTGCTCATGCCCTCTCGGTCTCACTACTGTGCATGCGCACTCGGGGTCACCACTGCTCATGCGCACTCGGGCTCACTACTGTGCATGCGCACTCGGGGTCACTACTGCTCATGCGCACTCGGGGACACTACTGCTCATGCGCACTCGGACTCACTACTGCTCATGCGCACTCGGGGTCACTACTGCTCATGCGCACTCGGACTCACTACTGCTCATGCGCATTCGGGGTCACTACTGCGTATGCGCACTCGGACTCACTACTGCAGATGCGCGCGCGGGCTCACTACTGCGCATGCGCACACGGGCTCACTACGGCGCATGCGCGCACGGGCCCAACACTGCGCATGCGCACTCCGGCTCAGACCTGCACATGCGCACACGGACTCACTACTGCGGATGCGCAATCGGGCTCACTACTGCGGATGCGCGCTCGGGCCCACTACTGCGCATGCGCACCCGGGCTCAATACTGCGCATGCGCGCACGGACCCACTACTGCGCATGCGCACTCCGGCTCAGACCTGCACATGCGCACACGGACTCACTACTGCGGATGCGCAATCGGGCTCACTACTGCGGATGCGCGCTCGGGCTCACTACAGTGCATGCGCACTCGGGGTCACTACTGCTCATGCGCACTCGGGGTCACTACTGCCCATGCGCCCTCGGGCACACCACTGCGCATGCGCACACGGGCTCACTACTGCGCATGCGCAGTCCGACTCAGACCTGCACATGCGTATACGAGCTGACTTCTGCGCATGCGCACACGCGCGCACTACTGCGCTTGCGCACTCGGACTAACCACTGCTCATGCGCACTGGGACTCACTACTGCGGATGCGCGCTCGGGCTCACTACTGCGGATGCGCAATCGGGTTCACTACTGCGCATGCGCAGACGGGCTCACTACTGCGCATGCGCGCACGAGCCCACTACTGCGCATGCGCACTCCGGCTCAGACCTGCCCATGCGCCCTCGGGTACACCACTGCGCATGCGCTCACGGACTCACCACTGCGCATGCGCACTCCGGCTCAGACCTGCCCATGCGCACTCGGGCTCACTACTGCGCATGCGCGCTCCGGCTCACTACTGCTCATGCGCACTCGGACTCACTACTGCGGATGCACAATCGGCCTCACTACTGCGCATGCACACTACGGCTCAGACCTGCACATGCGCACACGGTCTCACTACTGTGGATGCGCAATCGGGCTCACTACTGCTCATGCGCACTCGGACTCACTACTGCTCATGCGCACTCGGGCTCACTACTGTGCATGCGCACTCCGGCTCAGACCTGCCCATGCGCCCTCGGGTACACCACTGCGCATGCGCACACGGACTCACCACTGCGCATGCGCACTCCGGCTCAGACCTGCTCATGCGCACTCGGGCTCACTACTGTGCATGCGCACTCGGGGTCACTACTGCTCATGCGCACTCCGGCTATCTACTACTCATGCGAACTCGGACTCACTACTGCGGATGCGCACTCAGGTTCACTACAGCTCATACGCACTCCGGCTCACTACTGCTCATGCGAACTCGGACTCACTACTGCGGATGCGCAATCGGGCTCACTACTGCGCATGCGCAATCGGTCTCACTACTGCGGATGCGCACACGGTCTCATTACTGCGCATGCGCACTCCGGGTCACTATGCCCATGCGCACTCGGGGTCACTACTGCAGATGCTCATTCGGGTTCACTACTGCGCATGCACACATGGGCTCACTACTGTGCATGCGCACGCGGGGTCACTACTACGCTTGCACACATCGGCTCACTACTGTGCATGCGCACGCGGGGTCAGTACTGCGCATGCGCAGTCGGGCTCACTACTGCGCATGCGCGCTCGGGGTCGCTACTGCGCATGCGCAAACCGGCTCAGACAAGAACATGCGCACGCGCGCTCACATCTGCGCATGCGCACACGGGCGCACTACTGCGCATGCGCGCACGGGCGCACTACTCCGCATGCGCACACAGGCTCACTACTGTGCATGCGCGCTCGGGGTCGCTACTGCGCACGCGCACGCCGGCTCAGACCTGCACATGCGCACGCGAGCTCACATCTGCGCATGCGCACACGGGTGCACTACTGCGCATGCGCACACGGGCTCACTACTGTGCATGCGCACTCGGGGTCACTACAGCTCATGCGCACTCGGACTCACTACTGCCCATGCGCACTCGGGCTCACTACTGCGCATGCGCGCTCGGGGTCGCTACTGCGCATGCGCAAACCGGCTCAGACCTGCACATGCGCACTCGAGTTCACTTCTGCGCATGCGCACACGGGTGCACTACTGCGCATGCGCACACGGGCTCACTACTGCGCATGCGCACTCGGACTCACTACTGCTCATACGCACTCCGGCTATCTACTACTCATGCGAACTCGGACTCACTACTGCGAATGCGCAATCAGGCTCACTACTGCGCACGCGCACTCCAGCTGAGACCGGCACATGCGCACTCGGGGTCACTACTGCGCATGCGCACTCAGGTTCACTACTGCTCATACGCACTCCGGCTCACTACTGCTCATGCGAACTCGCACTCACTACTGCGGATGCGCAATCGGGCTCACTACTGCGCATGCGCAATCGGTCTCACAACTGCGGATGCGCAATCGGGCTCACTACAGTGCATGGGCACACGGGCTCACTACTGCGCATGCGCACTCCGGGTCACTACTGCGCATGGGCACACGGGCTCACTACTGCGCATGCGCACTCCGGGTCACTAGTGCTCATGTGCACTCGGGCACACTACTGCGGATGCGCACTCCCGCTCACTACTGCGCATGGGCACACGGGCTCACTGCTGCACATGCGCACTCCAGGTCACTACTGCGCATGCGCACTCCAGCTGAGACCGGCACATGCGCACTCGGGGTCACTACTGCGCATGCGCACTCAGGCTCACTACTGCTCATACGCACTCCGGCTCACTACTGCTCATGCGAACTCGGACTCACTACTGCGGATGCGCAATCGGTCTCACTACTGCGCATGCGCACCCGGTTACACTACTGCGGATGCGCACTCGGGGTCACTACTGCTCATACGCACTCCGGCTCACTACTGCTCATGCGAACTCGGACTCACTACTGCGGATGCGCAATCGGGCTCACTACTGCGCATGCGCACTCGGGCTCACGACTGTGCATGCGCGCTCGGGCTCGCTACTGCGCATGCGCACTCGGGGTCACTACTGCTCATGCGCACTCGGGCTCAGTACTGCGCATGCGGACTCCAGCTGAGACCGGCACATGCGCACTCGGGGTCACTACTGCGCAAGCGCACTCAGGCTCACTGCTGCTCATACGCACTCCGGCTCACTACTGCTCATGCGAACTCGGAATCACTACTGCGGATGCGCAATCGGTCCCACTACGGCGCATGCGCACTCGGGCTCACTACTGCGCATGCGCGCTCCGGCTCGCTACTGCGTATGCGCACTCGAGGTCACTACTGCTCATGCGCACTCGGGCTCACTACTGCGCATGCGGACTCCAGCTGAGACCGGCACATGCGCACTCGGGCTCACTACTGCGCATGCCCACTCGGGCACAGTACTGCGGATGCGCACTCCGGCTCACTACTGCGCATGGGCACACGGGCTCACTACTGCGCATGCGCACTCCGGGTCACTACTGCTCATGCGCACCCGGGCTCATTACTGCGCATGCACACACGGGCTCACTACTGCGCATACGCACTCCGGTTCAAACTCGCACATGCGCTCTCGAGCTCACTTCTGCGCATGAGCACACGGCCGCACTACTGCGCATGCGCACACGGGCTCACTACTGTGCATGCGCACTCGGGGTCACTACTGCTCATGCGCACTCGGACTCACTACTGCTCATGCGCAATCGAGCTCTCTACTGCGCATGCGCACTCGGACTCACTACTGCACATGCGATCTCGGACTCGCTACTGCGGATGCGCAATCGGGCTCACTATTGCGCATGCGCACTCGGGATCACTACTGCGCATGCGCACTCGGGCTCTCTACTGCGCATGCGCACTCGGACTCACTACTGCACATGCGATCTCAGACTCGCTACTGCGGATGCGCGCACGGGCTTACTACTGCGCATGCGAACACGGGCTCACCACAGCGCATGCGCACTCGTGCCCACTTCTGCGCATGCGCACACGCGCGCACTACTGCGCATGCGCACGCTGGGTCACTACTGCACATGCGATCTCGGACTCGCTACTGTGGATGCGCAATCGGGCTCACTACTGCGCATGCGCAATCGGTCTCACTACTGCGGATGCGCAATCGGGATCACTACTGCGCCTGCGCACCCGGGGTCACCACTGCAGAAGCGCAATCGGGCTCACTACTGCGCATGCGCACTCGGGTTCACTGCTGCGCATGCGCACACGGACTCACTACTGCGGATGCGCCATCGGGCTCACTACTGTGCATGCGCACTCCGCCTCAGACCTGCACATGCGCACCCGAGCTCACTACTGCGCATGCGCGCTCGGGGTCGCTACTGCGCATGCGCACACCGGCTCAGACCTGCACATGCGACCTCGAGTTCACTTCTGCGCATGCGCACACGGGTGCACTACTGCGAATGCGCACACGGGCTCACTACTGCGCATGCGCACTCGGACTCACTACTGCTCATACGCACTCCGGCTATCTACTACTCATGCGAACTCGGACTCACTACTGCGGATGCGCACTCAGGTTCACTACTGCTCATACGCACTCCGGCTCACTACTGCTCATGCGAACTCGGACTCACTACTGCGGATGCGCAATCGGGCTCACTACTGCGCATGCGCAATCGGTCTCACTACTGGGGATGCGCACACGGTCTCATTACTGCGCATGCGCACTCCGGGTCACTACTGCCCATGCGCACTCGGGGTCACTACTGCAGATGCGCATTCGGGTTCACTACTGCGCATGCACACATGGGCTCACTACTGTGCATGCGCACGCGGGGTCACTACTACGCTTGCACACATCGGCTCACTACTGTGCATGCGCACGCGGGGTCAGTACTGCGCATGCGCAGTCGGGCTCACTACTGCGCATGCGCGCTCGGGGTCGCTACTGCGCATGCGCAAACCGGCTCAGACAAGAACATGCGCACGCGCGCTCACATCTGCGCATGCGCACACGGGCGCACTACTGCGCATGCGCGCACGGGCGCACTACTCCGCATGCGCACACAGGCTCACTACTGTGCATGCGCGCTCGGGGTCGCTACTGCGCACGCGCACGCCGGCTCAGACCTGCACATGCGCACGCGAGCTCACATCTGCGCATGCGCACACGGGTGCACTACTGCGCATGCGCACACGGGCTCACTACTGCGCATGCGCACTCGGACTCACTACTGCTCATACGCACTCCGGCTATTTACTACTCATGCGAACTCGGACTCACTACTGCGGGTGCGCAATCGGGCTCACTACTGCGCATGCGCAATCGGTCTCACAACTGCGGATGCGCAATCGGGCTCACTACTGCGCATGGGCACACGGGCTCACTACTGCGCATGCGCACTCCGGGTCACTACTGCTCATGGGCACTCGGGCTCACTACTGCGCATGCGGACTCGGACTCACTACTGCACATGCGATCTCGGACTCGCTACTGCGGATGCGCGCACGGGCTTACTACTGCAGATGCGCAATCGGGCTCACTACTGCGCATGCGCTGTCCGGCTCAGACCTGCACGTGCGCTCTCGAGCTCACTGCTGCGCATGCGCACTCGGGGTCACTCCTGCGCACGCTCGCTCGGGGTCACTACTGCGCACGCTCGCTCGGGGTCACTACTGCGCACGCTCGCTCGGGGTCACAACTGCGCACGCTCGCTCGGGGTCACTACTGCGCACGCTCGCTCGGGGTCACAACTGCGCATGCGCAATCGGGTTCACTACTGCTCATGCGCAATCGGGCTCTCTACTGCGCATGCGCACTCGGACTCACTACTGCACATGCGATCTCGGACTCGCTTCTGCGGATGCGCAATCGGGCTCACTACTGCGCATGCGCAATCGGTCTTACTACTGCGGATGCGCAATCGGGCTCACTACTGCGCATGCGCACTCGGGATCACTACTGCGCATGCGCACTCGGGCTCACTACTGCGGATGCGCCCTCAGGCTCACTACTGCGCATCCGCACACGGGCTCACTACTGCGCATGGGCACTCGGACTCACTACTGCTCATGCGCACTCGGGCTCACTACTGCGCATGCGCGCTAGGGGTCGCTATTGCGGATGCGCACACCGGCTCAGACGTGCACATGCCCACTCGAGCTCACTTCTGCGAATGCGCACACGGGCTCACTACTGTGCATGCGCACTCGGGGTCACTACTGCTCATGCGCACTCGGACTCACTACTGCTCATACGCACTCCGGCTCACTACTGCGCATGCGCGCTCGGACTCACTACTGCTCATACGCACTCCGGCTATCTACTACTCATGCGAACTCGGACTCACTACTGCGGATGCGCAATCAGGCTCACTACTGCGCACGCGCACTCCAGCTGAGACCGGCACATGCGCACTCGGGGTCACTACTGCGCATGCGCACACGGGCTCACTACTGTGCATGCGCACTCGGGGTCACTACAGCTCATGCGCACTCGGACTCACTACTGCCCATGCGCACTCGGGCTCACTACTGCGCATGCGCGCTCGGGGTCGCTACTGCGCATGCGCACACCGGCTCAGACCAGCACATGCGCACTCGAGTTCACTTCTGCGCATGCGCACACGGGTGCACTACTGCGCATGCGCACACGGGCTCACTACTGCGCATGCGCACTCGGACTCACTACTGCTCATACGCACTCCGGCTATCTACTACTCATGCGAACTCGGACTCACTACTGCGGATGCGCAATCAGGCTCACTACTGCGCACGCGCACTCCAGCTGAGACCGGCACATGCGCACTCGGGGTCACTACTGCGCATGCGCACTCAGGTTCACTACTGCTCATACGCACTCCGGCTCACTACTGCTCATGCGAACTCGCACTCACTACTGCGGATGCGCAATCGGGCTCACTACTGCGCATGCGCAATCGGTCTCACAACTGCGGATGCGCAATCGGGCTCACTACAGTGCATGGGCACACGGGCTCACTACTGCGCATGCGCACTCCGGGTCACTACTGCGCATGGGCACACGGGCTCACTACTGCGCATGCGCACTCCGGGTCACTAGTGCTCATGCGCACTCGGGCACACTACTGCGGATGCGCACTCCGGCTCACTACTGCGCATGCGCACTCAGGCTCACTACTGCTCATACGCACTCCGGCTCACTACTGCTCATGCGAACTCGGACTCACTACTGCGGATGCGCAATCGGTCTCACTACTGCGCATGCGCACCCGGTTACACTACTGCAGATGCGCACTCGGGGTCACTACTGCTCATACGCACTCCGGCTCACTACTGCTCATGCGAACTCGGACTCACTACTGCGGATGCGCAATCGGGCTCACTACTGCGCATGCGCACTCGGGCTCACGACTGTGCATGCGCACTCGGGGTCACTACTGCTCATGCGCACTCGGGCTCAGTACTGCGCATGCGGACTCCAGCTGAGACCGGCACATGCGCACTCGGGGTCACTACTGCGCCAGCGCACTCAGGCTCACTGCTGCTCATACGCACTCCGGCTCACTACTGCTCATGCGAACTCGGAATCACTACTGCGGATGCGCAATCGGTCCCACTACTGCGCATGCGCACTCGGGCTCACTACTGCGCATGCGCGCTCGGGCTCGCTACTGCGTATGCGCACTCGAGGTCACTACTGCTCATGCGCACTCGGGCTCACTACTGCGCATGCGGACTCCAGCTGAGACCGGCACATGCGCACTCGGGCTCACTACTGCGCATGCCCACTCGGGCACAGTACTGCGGATGCGCACTCCGGCTCACTACTGCGCATGGGCACACGGGCTCACTACTGCGCATGCGCACTCCGGGTCACTACTGCTCATGCGCACCCGGGCTCATTACTGCGCATGCACACACGGGCTCACTACTGCGCATACGCACTCCGGTTCAAACTCGCACATGCGCTCTCGAGCTCACTTCTGCGCATGAGCACACGGCCGCACTACTGCGCATGCGCACACGGGCTCACTACTGTGCATGCGCACTCGGGGTCACTACTGCTCATGCGCACTCGGACTCACTACTGCGCATGCGAACACGGGCTCACCACAGCGCATGCGCACTCGTGCTCACTTCTGCGCATGCGCACACGCGCGCACTACTGCGCATGCGCACGCTGTGTCACTACTGCACATGCGATCTCGGACTCGCTACTGCGGATGCGCAATCGGGCTCACTACTGCGCATGCGCAATCGGTCTCACTACTGCGGATGCGCAATCGGGATCACTACTGCGCCTGCGCACCCGGGGTTACCACTGCAGAAGCGCAATCGGGCTCACTACTGCGCATGCGCAATCGGTCTCACTACTGCGGATGCGCAATCGGGCTCACTACTGCGCATGCGCACTCGGGATCACTACTGCGCATCCGCACTCGGGCTCACGACTGTGCATGCGCACTCGGGGTCACTACTGCGCATGCGCACTCAGGTTCACTACTGCTCATACGCACTCCGGCTCACTGCTGCTCATGCGAACTCGGACTCACTACTGCGCATGCCCAATCGGTCTCACAACTGCGGATGCGCAATCGGGCTCACTACTGCGCATGGGCACACGGGCTCACTACTGCGCATGCGCACTCCGGGTCACTACTGCGCATGGGCACACGGGCTCACTACTGCGCATGCGCACTCCGGGTCACTAGTGCTCATGCGCACTCGGGCACACTACTGCGGATGCGCACTCCGGCTCACTACTGCGCATGGGCACACGGGCTCACTGCTGCACATGCGCACTCCAGGTCACTACTGCGCATGCGCACTCCAGCTGAGACCGGCACATGCGCACTCGGGGTCACTACTGCGCATGCGCACTCAGGCTCACTACTGCTCATACGCACTCCGGCTCACTACTGCTCATGCGAACTCGGACTCACTACTGCGGATGCGCAATCGGTCTCACTACTGCGCATGCGCACTCGGGCTCACGACTGTGCATGCGCGCTCGGGCTCGCTACTGCGCATGCGCACTCGGGGTCACTACTGCTCATGCGCACTCGGGCTCAGTACTGCGCATGCGGACTCCAGCTGAGACCGACACATGCGCACTCGGGGTCACTACTGCGCATGCGCACTCAGGCTCACTGCTGCTCATACGCACTCCGGCTCACTACTGCTCATGCGAACTCGGAATCACTACTGCGGATGCGCAATCGGTCCCACTACTGCGCATGCGCACTCGGGCTCACTACTGCGCATGCGCGCTCGGGCTCGCTACTGCGCATGCGCACTCGGGGTCACTACTGCTCATGCGCACTCGGGCTCACTACTGCGCATGCGGACTCCAGCTGAGACCGGCACATGCGCACTCGGGCTCACTACTGCGCATGTGCACACGGGCACACTACTGCGCATGCGCACTCCGGGTGACTACTGCGCATGCCCACTCGCGGGGACCGAGATGCCTACAGGGGCAACCCTGGCTCGGTCGTGGGTTGGACCATCGCGGGGGCAGTGGTTTAAAAGCCGCATGCTGCCTAGAGGGCCTGCTTGTCGGGCCCTCGGCGGGTGAGCTGCGTCCCAACAGCTCGGGTACCAGCCTGTCTTAGCTGGTAGAGTGCTGGAAAGTCACTCGGCCCCACCAGAGGTCGGTTACCAGGACCCGTAGAGCCTGGTGCCATTTCTGGTAGTCCTTGCTTCGGCGGGGACGCGCTAATTGGGCGTATCCCAATTCCGCGCCCATGGGGGCCGTGTAGTAGAGCTGTAATGGCGGGAACTGCACGTAAAACACACACAGATAATCTCTGCGCATGCCCACTCGGGCACAGTACTGCGGATGCGCACTCCGGCTCACTACTGCGCATGGGCGCACGGGCTCACTACTGCGCATGCGCACTCCGGGTCACTACTGCTCATGCGCACTCGGGCTCATTGCTGCGCATGCACACACGGGCTCACTACTGCGCATACGCACTCCGGCTCAAACTCGCACATGCGCTCTCGAGCTCACTTCTGCGCATGAGCACACGGCCGCACTACTGCGCATGCGCACACGGGCTCACCACTGTGCATGCGCACTCGGGGTCACTACTGCTCATGCGCACTCGGACTCACTACTGCTCATGCGCAATCGAGCTCTCTACTGCGCATGCGCACTCGGACTCACTACTGCACATGCGATCTCGGACTCGCTACTGCGGATGCGCGCACGGGCTTACTACTGCGCATGCGAACACGGGCTCACCACAGCGCATGCGCACTCGTCCTCACTTCTGCGCATGCGCACTCGGGGTCACTACTGCGCACGCTCGCTCGGGGTCACTACTGCGCACGCTCGCTCGGGGTCACAACTGCGCATGCGCAATCGGGTTCACTACTGCTCATGCGCAATCGGGCTCTCTACTGCGCATGCGCACTCGGACTCACTACTGCACATGCGATCTCGGACTCGCTACTGCGGATGCGCAATCGGGCTCACTACTGCTCATGCGAACTCGGACTCACTACTGCGGATGCGCAATCGGTCTCACTACTGCGCATGCGCACTCGGTTACACTACTGCGGATGCGCACTCGGGGTCACTACTGCGGATGCGCGCTCAGGCTCACTACTGCGCATCCGCACACGGGCTCACTACTGCGCATGCGTACTCGGACTCACTACTGCTCATGCGCACTCGGGCTCACTACTGCGCATGAGCGCTAGGAGTCGCTACTGCGCATGCGCACTCGGGGTCACTACTGCTCCTGCGCACTCGTGCTCAGTACTGCGCATGCGGACTCCAGCTGAGACGGGCACATGCGCACTCGGGGTCACTACTGCGCATGCGCACTCAGGCTCACTGCTGCTCATACGCACTCCGGCTCACTACTGCTCATGCGAACTCGGACTCACTACTGCGGATGCGCAATCGGTCCCACTACTGCGCATGCGCACTCGGGCACACTACTGCGCATGCGCGCTCGGGCTCGCTACTGCGCATGCGCACTCGGGGTCACTACTGCTCATGCGCACTCGGGCTCACTACTGCGCATGCGGACTCCAGCTGAGACCGGCACATGCGCACTCGGTCTCACTACTGCGCATGCCCACTCGGGCACAGTACTGCGGATGCGCACTCCGGCTCACTACTGCGCATGGGCACACGGGCTCACTACTGCGCATGCGCACTCCGGGTCACTACTGCTCATGCGCACCCGGGCTCATTACTGCGCATGCACACACGGGCTCACTACTGCGCATACGCACTCCGGCTCAAACTCGCACATGCGCTCTCGAGCTCACTTCTGCGCATGAGCACACGGCCGCACTACTGCACATGCGCACACGGGCTCACTACTGTGCATGCGCACTCGGGGTCACTACTGCTCATGCGCACTCGGACTCACTACTGCTCATGCGCAATCGAGCTCTCTACTGCGCATGCGCACTCGGACTCACTACTGCACATGCGATCTCGGACTCGCTACTGCGGATGCGCAATCGGCCTCACTATTGCGCATGCGCACTCGGGATCACTACTGCGCATGCGCACTCGGGCTCTCTACTGCGCATGCGCACTCGGACTCACTACTGCACATGCGATCTCGGACTCGCTACTGCAGATGCGCGCACGGGCTTACTACTGCGCATGCGAACACGGGCTCACCACAGCGCATGCGCACTCGTGCTCACTTCTGCGCATGCGCACACGCGCGCACTACTGCGCATGCGCACGCTGGTTCACTACTGCACATGCGATCTCGGACTCGCTACTGCGGATGCGCAATCGGGCTCACTACTGCGCATGCGCAATCGGTCTCACTACTGCGGATGCGCAATCGGGCTCACTACTGCGCATGCGCACTCGGGATCACTACTGCGCATGCGCACTCGGGCTCACTACTGCGGATGCGCGCTCAGGCTCACTACTGCGCATCCGCACACGGGCTCACTACTGCGCATGCGCACTCGGACTCACTACTGCTCATGCGCACTCGGGCTCACTACTGCGCATGCGCGCTAGGGGTCGCTATTGCGGATGCGCATACCGGCTCAGACCTGCACATGCCCACTCGAGCTCACTTCTGCGCATGCGCACACGGGCTCACTACTGCGCATGCGCACTCGGACTCACTACTGCTCATGCGCACTCGGGCTCACTACTGCGCATGCGCGCTAGGGGTCGCTATTGCGGATGCGCACACCGGCTCAGACCTGCACATGCCCACTCGAGCTCACTTCTGCGCATGCGCACACGGGCTCACTACTGTGCATGCGCAATCGGGCTCACTACTGCGCATGCGCAATCGGTCTCACTACTGCGGATGCGCAATCGGGCTCACTACTGCGCATGCGCACTCGGGGTCACTACAGCTCATGCGCACTCGGACTCACTACTGCTCATGCGCACTCGGGCTCACTACTGCGCATGCGCGCTAGGGGTCGCTATTGCGGATGCGCACACCGGCTCAGACCTGCACATGCCCACTCGAGCTCACTTCTGCGCATGCGCACACGGGCTCACTACTGTGCATGCGCACTCGGGGTCACTACTGCTCATGCGCACTCGGACTCACTACTGCTCATACGCACTCCGGCTTGCTACTGCTCATGCGAACTCGGACTCACTACTGCGGATGCGCAATCAGGCTCACTACTGCGCATGCGCACTCCAGCTGAGACCGGCACATGCGCACTCGGGGTTACTAATGCGCATGCGCACTCGGGATCACTACGGCGCATGCGCATACGGGCTCACTACTGTGCATGCGCACTCCGGCTATCTACTACTCATGCGAACTCGGACTCACTACTGCGGATGCGCAATCAGGCTCACTACTGCGCACGCGCACTCCAGCTGAGACCGGCACATGCGCCCTCGGGGTCACTACTGCGCATGCGCACACGGGCTCACTACTGTGCATGCGCACTCCGGCTATCTACTACTCATGCGAACTCGGACTCACTACTGGGAATGCGCAATCAGGCTCACTTCTGCGCATGCGCACTCGGGGTCACTACAGCTCATGCGCACTCGGACTCACTACTGCCCACGCGCACTCGGGCTCACTACTGCGCATGCGCGCTCGGGGTCGCTACTGCGCATGCGCACACCGGCTCAGACCTGTACATGCGCACTCGAGTTCATTTCTGCGCATGCGCACACGGGTGCACTACTGCGCATGCGCACACGGGCTCACTACTGCGCATGCGCACTCGGACTCACTACTGCTCATACGCACTCCGGCTATCTACTACTCATGCGAACTCGGACTCACTACTGCGGATGCGCAATCAGGCTCACTACTGCGCACGCGCACTCCAGCTGAGACCGGCACATGCGCACTCGGGGTCACTACTGCTCATGCGCACTCGGGCTCACTACTGCGCATGCGCGCTAGGGGTCGCTATTGCGGATGCGCACACCGGCTCAGACCTGCACATGCCCACTCGAGCTCACTTCTGCGCATGCGCACACGGGCTCACTACTGTGCATGCGCAATCGGGCTCACTACTGCGCATGCGCAATCGGTCTCACTACTGCGGATGCGCAATCGGGCTCACTACTGCGCATGCGCACTCGGGATCACTACTGCGCATGCGCACTCGGGCTCACTACTGCGCATGCGCACTCGGGGTCACTACTGCTCATGCGCACTCGGGCTCACTACTGCGCATGCGGACTCCAGCTGAGACCGGCACATGCGCACTCGGGCTCACTACTGCGCATTCCCACTCGGGCACAGTACTGTGGATGCGCACTCCGGCTCACTACTGCGCATGGGCACATGGGCTCACTACTGCGCATGCGCACTCCGGGTCACTACTGCTCATGCGCACCCGGGCTCACTACTGCGGATGCGCAATCGGGCTCCTACTGCTCACACGCACTCCGGCTATCTACTGCTCATGCGAACTCGGACTCACTACTGCGGATGCGCAATCAGGCTCACTACTGCGCACGCGCACTCCAGCTGAGACCGGCACATGTGCACTCGGGGTTACAACTGCGCATGCGCATTCGGGATCACTACGGCGCATGCGCACACGGGCTCACTACTGTGCATGCGCACTCAGGCTCACTACTGCTCATACGCACTCCGGCTCACTACTGCTCATGCGAACTCGGACTCACTACTGCGGATGCGCAATCGGGCTCCTACTGCGCATGCGCACTCGGGATCACTACGGCGCATGCGCACTCGGGCACACTACTGCGGGTGCGCACTCCGGCTCACTACTGCGCATGGGCACACGGGCTCGCTACTGCACATGCGCACTCCAGGTCACTACTGCTCATGCGCACTCGGGCTCACTACTGCGCATGCGCGCTCGGGCTCGCTACAGTGCATGCGCACTCGGGGTCACCACTGCAGATGCGCAATCGGACTCACTACTGCCCATGCGCACTCGGGGTCACTACTGCGCATGCGCACTCGGGCTCACTACCGTGCATGCGCACTCAGGGTCACTACTGCTCATGCGCACTCAGGCTCACTACTGCTCATACGCACTCGGGCTCACTACTGCGCATGCGCACTCGGGCTCACTACTGCTCATGCGCACTCGGGGTCACTACTGCGCATGCGCACGCAGGCTCACTACTGCTCATACGCACTCCGGCTCACTACTGCTCATGCGAACTTGGACTCACTACTGCGGATGCGCAATCGGTCCCACGACTGCGCATGCGCACTCGGGCTCACTACTGCGCATGCGCGCTCGGTCTCGCTACTGCGCATGCGCACTCGGGGTCACTACTGCTCATGCGCACTCGGGCTCACTACTGCGCATGCGGACTCCAGCTGAGACCGGCACATGCGCACTCGGGCTCACTACTGCGCATGCGCGCTCGGGCTCGCTACTGTGCATGCGAACTCGGGCTCACCACTGCAGGTGCGCAATCGGACTCACTACTGCCCATGCGCACTCGGGGTCACTACTGCGCATGCGCACTTGGGCTCACTACTGTGCATGCGCACTCGGGGTCGCTACTGCGCATGCGCACACCGGCTCAGACCTGCACATGCGCACTCGAGTTCACTTCCGCGCATGCGCACACGGGTGCACTACTGCGCATGCGCACACGGGCTCACTACTGCGCATGCGCACTCGGGGTCACTACTGCTCACGCGCACTCGGACTCACTACTGCTCATACGCACTCCGGCTATCTACTGCTCATGCGAACTCGGACCCACTACTGCGGATGCGCAATCAGGCTCACTACTGCGCACGCGCACTCCAGCTGAGACCGGCACATGCGCACTCGGGGTCACTACTGCGCATGCGCACTCAGGTTCACTACTGCTCATACGCACTCCGGCTCACTACTGCTCATGCGAACTCGGACTCACTACTGCGGGTGCGAACTCGGACTCACTACTGCGGATGCGCAATCGGGCTCACTACTGCGCATGCGCACTCGGACTCACTACTGCTCATGCGAACTCGGACTCACTACTGCGGATGCGCAATCGGGCTCACTATTGCGCATGCGCTCTCGGGCTCACTACTGCGCATGCGCGCTCGGGCTCGCTACTGTGCATGCGAACTCGGGGTCACCACTGCAGATGCGCAATCGGACTCACTACTGCCCGTGCGCACTCGGGGTCACTACTGCGCATGCGCACTTGGGCTCACTACTGCTCATACGCACTCCGGCTATCTACTGCTCATGCGAACTCGGACTCACTACTGCGGATGCGCAATCAGGCTCACTACTGCGCACGCGCACTCCAGCTGAGACCGGCACATGCGCACTCGGGGTCACTACTGCGCATGCGCACTCAGGTTCACTACTGCTCATACGCACTCCGGCTCACTACTGCTCATGCGAACTCGGACTCACTACTGCGGATGCGCAATCGGGCTCACTACTGCGCATGCGCAATAGGTCTCACTACTGCGGATGCGCAATCGGGTTCACTACTGCGCATGCGCACTCGGGGTCACTACTGCGCATGCGCACTCAGGCTCACTACTGCTCATACGCACTCCGGCTCACTACTGCTCATGCGAACTCGGACTCACTACCGCTCATGCGAACTCGGACTCACTACTGCGGATGCGCAATCGGGCTCACTACTGCGCATGCGCAATCAGTCTCACTACTACGGATGCGCAATCGGGCTCACTACTGCGCATGCGCACTCGGGGTCACTACTGCGGATGCGCCCTCGGGGTCACTATTGCGCATGCGCACTCGGGCACACTACTGCGGATGCGCAATCGGTCCCACTACTGCGCATGCGCACTCGGTTACACTACTGCGGATGCGCACTCGGGGTCACTACTGCTCATACGCACTCGGACTCACTACTGCCCACGCGCACTCGGGCTCACTACTGCGCATGCGCGCTCGGGGTCGCTACTGCGCATGCGCACACCGGCTCAGACCTGTACATGCGCACTCGAGCTCACTTCTGCGCATGCGCACACGGGCTCACTACTGTGCATGCGCAATCGGGCTCACTACTGCGCATGCGCAATCGGTCTCACTACTGCGGATGCGCAATCGGGCTCACTACTGCGCATGCGCACTCGGGGTCACTACAGCTCATGCGCACTCGGACTCACTACTGCTCATGCGCACTCGGGCTCACTACTGCGCATGCGCGCTAGGGGTCGCTATTGCGGATGCGCACACCGGCTCAGACCTGCACATGCCCACTCGAGCTCACTTCTGCGCATGCGCACACGGGCTCACTACTGTGCATGCGCACTCGGGGTCACTACTGCTCATGCGCACTCGGACTCACTACTGCTCATACGCACTCCGGCTTGCTACTGCTCATGCGAACTCGGACTCACTACTGCGGATGCGCAATCAGGCTCACTACTGCGCATGCGCACTCCAGCTGAGACCGGCACATGCGCACTCGGGGTTACTAATGCGCATGCGCACTCGGGATCACTACGGCGCATGCGCATACGGGCTCACTACTGTGCATGCGCACTCCGGCTATCTACTACTCATGCGAACTCGGACTCACTACTGCGGATGCGCAATCAGGCTCACTACTGCGCACGCGCACTCCAGCTGAGACCGGCACATGCGCCCTCGGGGTCACTACTGCGCATGCGCACACGGGCTCACTACTGTGCATGCGCACTCCGGCTATCTACTACTCATGCGAACTCGGACTCACTACTGGGAATGCGCAATCAGGCTCACTTCTGCGCATGCGCACTCGGGGTCACTACAGCTCATGCGCACTCGGACTCACTACTGCCCACGCGCACTCGGGCTCACTACTGCGCATGCGCGCTCGGGGTCGCTACTGCGCATGCGCACACCGGCTCAGACCTGTACATGCGCACTCGAGTTCATTTCTGCGCATGCGCACACGGGTGCACTACTGCGCATGCGCACACGGGCTCACTACTGCGCATGCGCACTCGGACTCACTACTGCTCATACGCACTCCGGCTATCTACTACTCATGCGAACTCGGACTCACTACTGCGGATGCGCAATCAGGCTCACTACTGCGCACGCGCACTCCAGCTGAGACCGGCACATGCGCACTCGGGGTCACTACTGCTCATGCGCACTCGGGCTCACTACTGCGCATGCGCGCTAGGGGTCGCTATTGCGGATGCGCACACCGGCTCAGACCTGCACATGCCCACTCGAGCTCACTTCTGCGCATGCGCACACGGGCTCACTACTGTGCATGCGCAATCGGGCTCACTACTGCGCATGCGCAATCGGTCTCACTACTGCGGATGCGCAATCGGGCTCACTACTGCGCATGCGCACTCGGGATCACTACTGCGCATGCGCACTCGGGCTCACTACTGCGCATGCGCACTCGGGGTCACTACTGCTCATGCGCACTCGGGCTCACTACTGCGCATGCGGACTCCAGCTGAGACCGGCACATGCGCACTCGGGCTCACTACTGCGCATTCCCACTCGGGCACAGTACTGTGGATGCGCACTCCGGCTCACTACTGCGCATGGGCACATGGGCTCACTACTGCGCATGCGCACTCCGGGTCACTACTGCTCATGCGCACCCGGGCTCACTACTGCGGATGCGCAATCGGGCTCCTACTGCTCACACGCACTCCGGCTATCTACTGCTCATGCGAACTCGGACTCACTACTGCGGATGCGCAATCAGGCTCACTACTGCGCACGCGCACTCCAGCTGAGACCGGCACATGTGCACTCGGGGTTACAACTGCGCATGCGCATTCGGGATCACTACGGCGCATGCGCACACGGGCTCACTACTGTGCATGCGCACTCAGGCTCACTACTGCTCATACGCACTCCGGCTCACTACTGCTCATGCGAACTCGGACTCACTACTGCGGATGCGCAATCGGGCTCCTACTGCGCATGCGCACTCGGGATCACTACGGCGCATGCGCACTCGGGCACACTACTGCGGGTGCGCACTCCGGCTCACTACTGCGCATGGGCACACGGGCTCGCTACTGCACATGCGCACTCCAGGTCACTACTGCTCATGCGCACTCGGGCTCACTACTGCGCATGCGCGCTCGGGCTCGCTACAGTGCATGCGCACTCGGGGTCACCACTGCAGATGCGCAATCGGACTCACTACTGCCCATGCGCACTCGGGGTCACTACTGCGCATGCGCACTCGGGCTCACTACCGTGCATGCGCACTCAGGGTCACTACTGCTCATGCGCACTCAGGCTCACTACTGCTCATACGCACTCGGGCTCACTACTGCGCATGCGCACTCGGGCTCACTACTGCTCATGCGCACTCGGGGTCACTACTGCGCATGCGCACGCAGGCTCACTACTGCTCATACGCACTCCGGCTCACTACTGCTCATGCGAACTTGGACTCACTACTGCGGATGCGCAATCGGTCCCACGACTGCGCATGCGCACTCGGGCTCACTACTGCGCATGCGCGCTCGGTCTCGCTACTGCGCATGCGCACTCGGGGTCACTACTGCTCATGCGCACTCGGGCTCACTACTGCGCATGCGGACTCCAGCTGAGACCGGCACATGCGCACTCGGGCTCACTACTGCGCATGCGCGCTCGGGCTCGCTACTGTGCATGCGAACTCGGGCTCACCACTGCAGGTGCGCAATCGGACTCACTACTGCCCATGCGCACTCGGGGTCACTACTGCGCATGCGCACTTGGGCTCACTACTGTGCATGCGCACTCGGGGTCGCTACTGCGCATGCGCACACCGGCTCAGACCTGCACATGCGCACTCGAGTTCACTTCCGCGCATGCGCACACGGGTGCACTACTGCGCATGCGCACACGGGCTCACTACTGCGCATGCGCACTCGGGGTCACTACTGCTCACGCGCACTCGGACTCACTACTGCTCATACGCACTCCGGCTATCTACTGCTCATGCGAACTCGGACCCACTACTGCGGATGCGCAATCAGGCTCACTACTGCGCACGCGCACTCCAGCTGAGACCGGCACATGCGCACTCGGGGTCACTACTGCGCATGCGCACTCAGGTTCACTACTGCTCATACGCACTCCGGCTCACTACTGCTCATGCGAACTCGGACTCACTACTGCGGGTGCGAACTCGGACTCACTACTGCGGATGCGCAATCGGGCTCACTACTGCGCATGCGCACTCGGACTCACTACTGCTCATGCGAACTCGGACTCACTACTGCGGATGCGCAATCGGGCTCACTATTGCGCATGCGCTCTCGGGCTCACTACTGCGCATGCGCGCTCGGGCTCGCTACTGTGCATGCGAACTCGGGGTCACCACTGCAGATGCGCAATCGGACTCACTACTGCCCGTGCGCACTCGGGGTCACTACTGCGCATGCGCACTTGGGCTCACTACTGCTCATACGCACTCCGGCTATCTACTGCTCATGCGAACTCGGACTCACTACTGCGGATGCGCAATCAGGCTCACTACTGCGCACGCGCACTCCAGCTGAGACCGGCACATGCGCACTCGGGGTCACTACTGCGCATGCGCACTCAGGTTCACTACTGCTCATACGCACTCCGGCTCACTACTGCTCATGCGAACTCGGACTCACTACTGCGGATGCGCAATCGGGCTCACTACTGCGCATGCGCAATAGGTCTCACTACTGCGGATGCGCAATCGGGTTCACTACTGCGCATGCGCACTCGGGGTCACTACTGCGCATGCGCACTCAGGCTCACTACTGCTCATACGCACTCCGGCTCACTACTGCTCATGCGAACTCGGACTCACTACCGCTCATGCGAACTCGGACTCACTACTGCGGATGCGCAATCGGGCTCACTACTGCGCATGCGCAATCAGTCTCACTACTACGGATGCGCAATCGGGCTCACTACTGCGCATGCGCACTCGGGGTCACTACTGCGGATGCGCCCTCGGGGTCACTATTGCGCATGCGCACTCGGGCACACTACTGCGGATGCGCAATCGGTCCCACTACTGCGCATGCGCACTCGGTTACACTACTGCGGATGCGCACTCGGGGTCACTACTGCTCATACGCACTCCGGCTCACTACTGCTCATGCGAACTCGGACTCACTACTGCGGATGCGCAATCGGACTCACTACTGCGCATGCGCTCTCGGGCTCACTACTGCGCATGCGCGCTCGGGCTCGCTACTGTGCATTCGAACTCGGGGTCACCACTGCAGATGCGCAATCGGACTCACTACTGCCCATGCGCATTCGGGCTCACTACTGCGCACGCGCACTCCAGCTGAGACCGGCACATGCGCACTCGGGGTCACTACTGCGCATGCGCACTCAGGTTCACTACTGCTCATACGCACTCCGGCTCACTACTGCTCATGCGAACTCGGACTCACTACTGCGGATGCGCAATCGGGCTCACTACTGCGCATGCGCAATAGGTCTCACTACTGCGGATGCGCAATCGGGTTCACTACTGCGCATGCGCACTCGGGGTCACTACTGCGCATGCGCACTCAGGCTCACTACTGCTCATACGCACTCCGGCTCACTACTGCTCATGCGAACTCGGACTCACTACCGCTCATGCGAACTCGGACTCACTACTGCGGATGCGCAATCGGGCTCACTACTGCGCATGCGCAATCAGTCTCACTACTGCGGATGCGCAATCGGGCTCACTACTGCGCATGCGCACTCGGGGTCACTACTGCGGATGCGCCCTCGGGGTCACTATTGCGCATGCGCACTCGGGCACACTACTGCGGATGCGCAATCGGTCCCACTACTGCGCATGCGCACTCGGTTACACTACTGCGGATGCGCACTCGGGGTCACTACTGCTCATACGCACTCCGGCTCACTACTGCTCATGCGAACTCGGACTCACTACTGCGGATGCGCAATCGGACTCACTACTGCGCATGCCCACTCGAGCACACTACTGCTCACACGCACTCCGGCTCACTACTGCTCATGCGAACTCGGACTCACTACTGCGGATGCGCAATCGGGCTCCTACTGCGCATGCGCACTCGGACTCACTACTGCTCATACGCACTCCGACTCAGTACTGCTCATGCGAACTCGGACTCACTACTGCGCATGCGCACTCGGGGTCACTACTGCTCATGCGCACTCGGACTCACTACTGCGGATACGCAATCGGGCCCACTACTGCGCGTGCGCACTAGGGCTCACGACTGTGCATGCACACTCAGGCTCACTACTGCTCATACGCACTCCGGCTCACTACTGCTCATGTGAACTCGGACTCACTACTGCGGATGCGCAATCGGTCTCACTACTGCGCATGCGCACTCGGTTACACTACTGCGGATGCGTACTCGGGGTCACTACTGCTCATACGCACTCCGGCTCACTACTGCTCATGCGAACTCGGACTCACTACTGCGGATACGCAATCGGGCTCACTACTGCGGATGCGCAATCGGTCTCACTACTGCGCATGCGCACTCGGTTACACTACTGCGGATGCGTACTCGGGGTCACTACTGCTCATACACACTCCGGCTATCTACTGCTCATGCGAACTCGGACTCACTACTGCGGATGCGCAATCGGGCTCACTACTGCGCATGCGCGCTCGGGCTCGCTACTGCGCATGCGCACACGGGCACACTACTACGCATGCGCACTCCGGGTGACCACTGCGCATGCCCACTCGGGCACACTACTGCGGATGCGCACTCCGGCTCACTACTGCGCATGGGCACACGGGCTCACTACTGCGCATGCGCACTCCGGGTCACTACTGCTCATGCGCACTCGGGCTCACTACTGCGCATGCGCACTCGGGGTCACTACTGCTCATGCGCACTCGGACTCACTACTGCTCATACGCAATCCGGCTATCTACTGCTCATGCGAACTCGGACTCACTACTGCGGATGCGCAATCAGGCTCACTACTGCGCATGCGCACTCCAGCTGAGACCGGCACATGCGCACTCGGGGTCACTACTGCGCATGCGCACTCAGGCTCACTACTGCTCATACGCACTCCGGCTCACTACTGCTCATGCGAACTCGGACTCACTACTGCGGATGCGCAATCGGGCTCACTACTGCGCATGCGCACTCGGGCTCACGACTGTGCATTCGCGCTCGGGCTCGCTACTGCGCATGCGCACTCGGTGTCACTACTGCTCATGCGCACTCGGGCTCATTACTGCGCATGCGGACTCCAGCTGAGACCGGCACATGCGCACTCGGGCTCACTACTGCGCATGCGCACACGGGCACACTACTACGCATGCGCACTCCGGGTGACCACTGCGCATGCCCACTCGGGCACACTACTACGGATGCGCACTCCGGCTCACTACTGCTCATGCGCACTCGGGCTCACTACTGCGCATGCGCACTCGGGGTCACTACTGCTCATGCGCACTCGGACTCACTACTGCTCATACGCACTCCGGCTATCTACTGCTCATGCGAACTCGGACTCACTACTGCGGCTGCGCAATCAGGCTCACTACTGCGCACGCGCACTCCAGCTGAGACCGGCACATGCGCACTCGGGGTCACTACTGCGCATGCGCACTCAGGTTCACTACTGCTCATACGCACTCCGGCTCACTACTGCTCATGCGAACTCGGACTCACTACTGCGGATGCGCAATCGGGCTCACTATTGCGCATGCGCTCTCGGGCTCACTACTGCGCATGCGCGCTCCGGCTCGCTACTGCGCCTGCGCACCCGGGGTCACCACTGCAGAAGCGCAATCGGGCTCACTACTGCGCATGCGCACACGGGGTCACTACTGCGGATGCGTACTCCGGGTCACTGATGCTCATGCGCACTCGGGCTCACTACTGCGCATGCGCGCTCGGGCTCGCTACTGTGCATGCGAACTCGGGGTCACCACTGCAGATGCGCAATCGGACTCACTACTGCCCATGCGCACTCGGGGTCACTACTGCGCATGCGCACTTGGGCTCACTACTGTGCATGCGCAATCGGGGTCACTACTGCGCATCCGCACTCGGGCTCACTACTGCCGATGCGCGCTCAGGCTCACTACTGCGCATCCGCACACGGGCTCACTTCTGCGCATGCGCACTCGGGGTCATTACAGCTCATGCGCACTCGGACTCACTACTGCTCATGCGCACTCGGGCTCACTACTGCGCATGCGCGCTCGGGGTCGCTACTGCGCATGCGCACACCGGCTCAGACCTGCACATGCGCACTCGAGTTTACTACTGCGCATGCGCACTCGGGGTCACTACTGCTCATGCGCACTCGGACTCACTACTGCTCATACGCACTCCGGCTATCTACTGCCCATGCGAACTCGGACTCACTACTGCGGATGCGCAATCAGGCTCACTACTGCGCACGCGCACTCCAGCTGAGACCGGCACATGCGCACTCGGGGTCACTACTGCGCATGCACACTCAGGTTCACTACTGCTCATACGCACTCCGGCTCACTACTGCTCATGCGAACTCGGACTCACTACTGCGGATGCGCAATCGGGCTCACTACTGCGCATGCGCAATAGGTCTCACTACTGCGGATGCGCAATCGGGTTCACTAATGCGCATGCGCACTCGGGGTTACAACTGCGCATGCGCACTCGGGATCACTACGGCGCATGCGCACACGGGCTCACTACTGTGCATGCGCACTCAGGCTCACTACTGCTCATACGCACTCCGGCTCACTACTGCTCATGCGAACTCGGACTCACTACTGCGGATGCGCAATCGGGCTCCTACTGCGCATGCGCACTCGGGGTCACTACTGCGCATGCGCACTCAGGCTCACTACTGCTCATACGCACTCCGGCTCACTACTGCTCATGCGAACTCGGACTCACTACTGCTCATGCGAACTCGGACTCTACTACTGCGGATGCGCAATCGGGCTCACTACTGCGCATGCGCAATCAGTCTCACTACTGCGGATGCGCAATCGGGCTCACTACTGCGCATGCGCACTCGGGGTCACTACTGCGCATGCGCCCTCGGGGTCACTATTGCGCATGCGCACTCGGGCACACTACTGCGGGTGCGCACTCCGGCTCACTACTGCGCATGGGCACACGGGCTCACTACTGCACATGCGCACTCCAGGTCACTACTGCTCATGCGCACTCGGGCTCACTACTGCGCATGCGCGCTCGGGCTCGCTACAGTGCATGCGCACTCGGGGTCACCACTGCAGATGCGCAATCGGACTCACTACTGCCCATGCGCACTCGGGGTCACTACTGCGCATGCGCACTCGGGCTGACTACCGTGCATGCGCACTCAGGGTCACTACTGCTCATGCGCACTCAGGCTCACTACTGCTCATACGCACTCGGGCTCACTACTGCGCATGCGCACTCGGGCTCACTACTGCTCATGCGCACTCGGGGTCACTACTGCGCATGCGCACGCAGGCTCACTACTGCTCATACGCACTCCGGCTCACTACTGCTCATGCGAACTCGGACTCACTACTGCGGATGCGCAATCGGTCCCACTACTGCGCATGCGCACTCGGGCTCACTACTGCGCATGCGCGCTCGGTCTCGCTACTGCGCATGCGCATTCGGGGTCACTACTGCTCATGCGCACTCGGGCTCACTACTGCGCATGCGGACTCCAGCTGAGACCGGCACGTGCGCACTCGGGCTCACTACTGCGCATGCGCCCTCGGGCTCGCTACTGTGCATGCGCACTCGGGCTCACTACTGCGCATGCGCGCTCGGGGTCGCTACTGCGCATGCGCACACCGGCTCAGACCTGCACATGCGCACTCGAGTTCACTTCTGCGCATGCGCACACGGGTGCACTACTGCGCATGCGCACACGGGCTCACTACTGCGCATGCGCACTCGGGGTCACTACTGCTCATGCGCACTCGGACTCACTACTGCTCATACGCACTCCGGCTATCTACTGCTCATGCGAACTCGGACTCACTACTGCGGTTGCGCAATCAGGCTCACTACTGCGCACGCGCACTCCAGCTGAGACCGGCACATGCGCACTCGGGGTCACTACTCTGCACGCGCACTCAGGTTCACTACTGCTCATACGCACTCCGGCGCACTACTGCTCATGCGAACTCGGACTCACTACTGCGGGTGCGAACTCGGACTCACTACTGCGGATGCGCAATCGGGCTCACTACTGCGCATGCGCACTCGGACTCACTACTGCTCATACGCACTCCGGCTCACTACTGCTCATGCGAACACGGACTCACCACTGCAGAAGCGCAATCGGGCTCACTACTGCGCATGCGCACACGGGGTCACTACTGCGGATGCGTACTCCGGGTCACTAATGCTCATGCGCACTCGGGCTCACTACTGCGCATGCGCGCTCGGGCTCGCTACTGTGCATGCGAACTCGGGGTCACCACTGCAGATGCGCAATCGGACTCACTACTGCCCATGCGCACTCGGGGTCACTACTGCGCATGCGCACTTGGGCTCACTACTGTGCATGCGCACTCGGGGTCACTACTGCGCATCCGCACTCGGGCTCACTACTGCCGATGCGCGCTCAGGCTCACTACTGCGCATCCGCACACGGGCTCACTTCTGCGCATGCGCACTCGGGGTCATTACAGCTCATGCGCACTCGGACTCACTACTGCTCATGCGCACTCGGGGTCACTACTGCGCATGCGCCCTCGGGGTCACTATTGCGCATGCGCACTCGGGCACACTACTGCGGATGCGCAATGGGTCCCACTACTGCGCATGCGCACTCGGTTACACTACTGCGGATGCGCACTCGGGGTCACTACTGCTCATACGCACTCCGGCACACTACTGCTCATGCGAACTCGGACTCACTACTGCGGATGCGCAATCGGGCTCACTACTGCGCATGCCCACTCGAGCACACTACTGCTCATACGCACTCCGGCTCACTACTGCTCATGCGAACTCGGACTCACTACTGCGGATGCGCAATCGGGCTCCTACTGCGCATGCGCACTCGGACTCACTACTGCTCATACGCACTCCGACTCAGTACTGCTCATGCGAACTCGGACTCACTACTGCGCATGCGCACTCGGGGTCACTACTGCTCATGCGCACTCGGACTCACTACTGCTCATACGCCATCCGGCTATCTACTGCTCATGCGAACTCGGACTCACTACTGCGGATGGGCAAACAGGCTCACTACTGCGCATGCGCACTCCAGCTGAGACCGGCACATGCGTACTCGGGGTCACTACTGCGCATGCGCACTCAGGCTCACTACTGCTCATACGCACTCCGGCTCACTACTGCTCACGCGAACTCGGACTCACTACTGCGGATGCGCAATCAGGCTCACTACTGCGCATGCGCACTCCAGCTGAGACCGGCACATGCGCACTCGGGGTCACTACTACGCATGCGCACTCGGGGTCACTATTGCGCATACGCACTCGGGCACACTACTGCGGATGCGCACTCCGGCTCACTACTGCGCATGGGCACACGGGCTCACTACTGCACATGCGCACTCCAGGTCACTACTGCTCATGCGCACTCGGGCTCACTACTGCGCATGCGCGCTCGGGCTCGCTACTGTGCGTGCGCACTCGGGGTCACCGCTGCAGATGCGCAATCGGACTCACTACTGAACATGCGCACTCGGGGTCACTACTGCGCATGCGCACTCGGGCTCACTACCGTGCATGCGCACTCGGGGTCACAACTGCGGATGCGCACTCGGGGTCACTACTGCAAATGCGCACTCGGGTTCACTACTGCGCATGCGCACCCGGGTACACTACTGCGGATGCGCACTCGGGGTCACTACTGTTCATACGCACTCCGACTCAGTACTGCTCATGCGAACTCGGACTCACTACTGCGGATGCGCAATCGGGCTCACTACTGCGCATGCGCGATCGGGGTCGCTACTGCGCATGCGCACACCGGCTCAGACCTGCACATGCGCACTCGAGCTCACTTCTGCGCATGCGCACACGGGTGCACTACTGCGCATGCGCACACGGGCTCACTACTGCGCATGCGCACTGGGACTCACTACTGCTCATACGCACTCCGGCTATCTACTGCTCATGCGAACTCGGACTCACTACTGCGGATGCGCAATCAGGCTCACTACTGCGCATGCGCACTCCAGCTGAGACCGGCACATGCGCACTCGGGGTCACTACTGCGCATGCGCACTCAGGCTCACTACTGCTCATACGCACTCCGGCTCACTACTGCTCATGCGAACTCGGACTCACTACTGCGGATGCGCAATCGGGCTCACTACTGCGCATGCGCAATCGGTCTCACTACTGCGGATGCGCAATCGGGATCACTACTGCGCATGCGCACTCAGGCTCACTACTGCTCATACGCACTCCGGCTCACTACTGCTCATGTGAACTCGGACTCACTACTGCGGATGCGCAATCGGTCTCACTACTGCGCATGCGCACTCGGTTACACTACTGCGGATGCGTACTCGGTCTCACTACTGCGCATGGGCACACAGCCTCACTACTGCGCATGCGCACTCCGGGTCACTACCGCTCATGGGCACTCGGGCTCACTACTGCGCATGCGCACTCGGGGTCACTACTGCTCATGCGCACTCGGACTCACTACTGCTCATACGCACTCCGGCTATCTACTGCTCATGCGAACTCGGACTCACTACTGCGGATGCGCAATCAGGCTCACTACTGCGCATGCGCACTCCAGCTGAGACCGGCACATGCGCACTCCGGCTCACTACTGCGCATGGGCACACGGGCTCACTACTGCGCATGCGCACTCCGGGTCACTACTGCTCATGCGCACTCGGACTCACTACTGCCCATGCGCAATCGGGCTCTCTACTGCGCATGCGCACTCGGACTCACTACTCCACATGCGATCTCGGACTCGCTACTGCGGATGCGCAATCGGGCTCGCTACTGCGCATGCGCACTCGGGATCACTACTGTGCATGCGCACTCGGGCTCACTACTGCGGATGCGCGCTCAGGCTCACTACTGCGCATCCGCACACTGGCTCACTTCTGCGCATGCGCACTCGGACTCACTACTGCTCATACGCACTCCGGCTCGCTACTGCTCATGCGAACTCGGACTCACTACTGCGCATGCGCTCTCGGGCTCACTACTGCGCATGCGCGTTCGGGCTCGCTACTGCGCCTGCGCACCCGGGGTCACCACTGCAGAAGCGCAATCGGGCTCACTACTGCGGATGCGTACTCCGGGTCACTAATGCTCATGCGCACTCGGGCTCACTACTGCGCATGCGCGCTCGGGCTCGCTACTGTGCATGCGAACTCGGGGTCACCACTGCAGATGCGCAATCGGACTAACTACTGCCCATGCGCACTCGGGGTCACTACTGCGCATGCGCACTTGGGCTCACTACTGCGCATGCGCACTCAGGCTCACTACTGCGCATGCGCGCTCGGGGTCGCTGCTGCGCATGCGCACACCGGCTCAGACCTGCACATGCGCACACGAGTTCACTTCTGCGCATGCGCACACGGGTGCACTACTGCGCATGCACACACGGGCTCACTACTGCGCATGCGCACTCGGGGTCACTACTGCTCATACGCACTCGGACTCACTACTGCTCATACGCACTCCGGCTATCTACTACTCATGCGAACTCGGACTCGCTACTGCGGATGCGCAATCGGGCTCGCTACTGCGCATGCGCACTCGGGATCACTACTGTGCATGCGCACTCGGGCTCACTACTGCGGATGCGCGCTCAGGCTCACTACTGCGCATCCGCACACTGGCTCACTTCTGCGCATGCGCACTCGGACTCACTACTGCTCATACGCACTCCGGCTCGCTACTGCTCATGCGAACTCGGACTCACTACTGCGGATGCGCAATCGGGCTCACTACTGCGCATGCGCACTCGGACTCACTACTGCTCATACGCACTCCGGCCCACTACTGCTCATGCGAACTCGGACTCACTACTGCGCATGCGCTCTCGGGCTCACTACTGCGCATGCGCGTTCGGGCTCGCTACTGCGCCTGCGCACCCGGGGTCACCACTGCAGAAGCGCAATCGGGCTCACTACTGCGCATGCGCACACGGGGTCACTACTGCGGATGCGTACTCCGGGTCACTAATGCTCATGCGCACTCGGGCTCACTACTGCGCATGCGCGCTCGGGCTCGCTACTGTGCATGCGAACTCGGGGTCACCACTGCAGATGCGCAATCGGACTAACTACTGCCCATGCGCACTCGGGGTCACTACTGCGCATGCGCACTTGGGCTCACTACTGCGCATGCGCACTCAGGCTCACTACTGCTCATACGCACTCCGGCTCACTACTGCTCATGCGAACTCGGACTCACTACTGCGGATGCGCAATCGGACTCACTACTGCTCATGCGCACTCGGGCTCACTACTGCGCATGCGCGCTCGGGGTCGCTGCTGCGCATGCGCACACTGGCTCAGACCTGCACATGCGCACTCGAGTTCACTTCTGCGCATCCGCACACGGGTGCACTACTGCGCATGCACACACGGGCTCACTACTGCGCATGCGCACTCGGGGTCACTACTGCTCATACGCACTCGGACTCACTACTGCTCATACGCACTCCGGCTATCTACTGCTCATGCGAACTCGGACTCACTACTGCGGATGCGCAATCACGCTCACTACTGCGCACGCGCACTCCAGCTGAGACCGGTACATGCGCACTCGGGGTCACTACTGCGCATGCGCACTCATGCTCACTACTGCTCATACGCACTCCGGCTCACTACTGCTCATGCGAACTCGGACTCACTACTGCGGATGCGCAATCGGGCTCACTACTGCGCATGCGCAATCGGTCTCACTACTGCGGATGCGCAATCGGGTTCACTACTGCGCATGCGCACTCAGGCTCACTACTGCTCATACGCACTCCGGCTCACTACTGCTCATGCGAATTCGGACTCACTACTGCTCATGCGAACTCGGACTCACTACTGCGGATGCGCAATCGGGCTCACTACTGCGCATGCGCAATCAGTCTCACTACTGCGGATGCGCAATCGGTCTCACTACTGCGCATGCGCACTCGGGCTCGCTACTGTGCATGCGCACTCGGGGTCACCACTGCAGATGCGCAATCGGACTCACTACTGCCCATGCGCACTCGGGGTCACTACTGCGCATGCGCACTCGGGCTCACTACCGTGCATGCGCACTCGGGGTCACTACTGCTCATGCGCACTCAGGCTCACTACTGCTCATACGCACTCGGGCTCACTACTGCGCATGCGCACTCGGGCTCACTACTGCTCATGCGCACTCGGGGTCACTACTGCGCATGCGCACTCAGGCTCACTACTGCTCATACGCACTCCGGCTCACTACTGCTCATGCGAACTCGGACTCACTACTGCGGATGCGCAATCGGGCTCCTACTGCGCATGCGCACTCGGACTCACTACTGCTCATACGCACACGGACTCAGTACTGCTCATGCGAACTCGGACTCACTACTGCGCATGCGCACTCGGGGTCACTACTGCTCATGCGCACTCGGACTCACTACTGCTCATACGCAATCCGGCTATCTACTGCTCATGCGAACTCGGACTCACTACTGCGTATGCGTAATCAGGCTCACTACTGCGCATGCGCACTCCAGCTGAGACCGGCACATGCGCACTCGGGGTCACTACTGCGCATGCGCACTCGGACTCACTACTGCTCATACGCACTCCGACTCAGTACTGCTCATGCGAACTCGGACTCACTACTGCGCATGCGCACTCGGGGTCACTACTGCTCATGCGCACTCGGACTCACTACTGCGGATGCGCAATCGGGCTCACTACTGCGCATGCGCACTCGGGCTCACGACTGTGCATGCGCGCTCGGGCTCACTACTGCGCATGCGGACTTCAGCTGAGACCGGCACATGCGCACTCGGGCTCACTACTGCGCATGCGCACACGGGCACACTACTACGCATGCGCAGTCCGGGTTACCACTGCGCATGCCCACTCGGGCACACTACTGCGGATGCGCACTCCGGCTCACTACTGCGCATGGGCACACGGGCTCACTACTGCGCATGCGCACTCCGGGTCACTACTGCTCATGCGCACTCGGGCTCACTACTGCGCATGCGCACTCGGGGTCACTACTGCTCATGCGCACTCGGACTCACTACTGCTCATACGCACTCCGGCTATCTACTGCTCATGCGAACTCGGACTCACTACTGCGGATGCGCAATCAGGCTCACTACTGCGCATGCGCACTCCAGCTGAGACCGGCACATGCGCACTCTGGCTCACTACTGCGCATGGGCACACGGGCTCACTACTGCGCATGCGCACTCCGGGTCACTACTGCTCATGCGCACTCGGACTCACTACTGCCCATGCGCAATCGGGGTCTCTACTGCGCATGCGCACTCGGACTCACTACTCCACATGCGATCTCGGACTCGCTACTGCGGATGCGCAATCGGGCTCACTACTGCGCATGCGCAATCGGTCTCACTACTGCGGATGCGCAATCGGGCTCACTAGTGCGCATGCGCACTCGGGATCACTACTGTGCATGCGCACTCGGGCTCACTACTGCGGATGCGCACTCGGGGTCACTACTGCTCATGCGCACTCGGACTCACTACGGCTTATGCGCACTCGGGCTCACTACTGCGCATGCGCGCTAGGGGTTGCTATTGCGGATGCGCTCACCGGCTCAGACCTGCACATGCCCGCTCGAGCTCACTTCTGCGCATGCGCACACGGGTGCACTACTGCGCATGCGCACACGGGCTCACTACTGTGCATGCGCACTCGGGGTCACTACTGCTCATGTGCACTCGGACTCACTACTGCTCATACGCACTCCGGCTCGCTACTGCGCATGCGTTCTCGGGCTCACTACTGTGCATGCGAACTCGGGGTCACCACTGCAGATGCGCAATCGGACTCACTACTGCCCATGCGCACTCGGGGTCACTACTGCGCATGCGCACTTGGGCTCACTACTGTGCATGCGCACTCGGGGTCACTACTGCGCATCCGCACTCGGGCTCACTACTGCCGATGCGCGCTCAGGCTCACTACTGCGCATCCGCACACGGGCTCACTTCTGCGCATGCGCACTCGGGGTCATTACAGCTCATGCGCACTCGGACTCACTACTGCTCATGCGCACTCGGGCTCACTACTGCGCATGCGCGCTCGGGGTCGCTGCTGCGCATGCGCACACCGGCTCAGACCTGCACATGCGCACTCGAGTTCACTTCTGCGCATGCGCACATGGGTGCACTACTGCGCATGCACACACGGGCTCACTACTGCGCATGCGCACTCGGGGTCACTACTGCTCATACGCACTCGGACTCACTACTGCTCATACGCACTCCGGCTATCTACTGCTCATGCGAACTCGGACTCACTACTGCGGATGCGCAATCAGGCTCACTACTGCGCACGCGCACTCCAGCTGAGACCGGCACATGCGCACTCGGGGTCACTACTGCGCATGCGCACTCAGGCTCACTACTGCTCATACGCACTCCGGCTCACTACTGCTCATGCGAACTCGGACTCACTACTGCGGATGCGCAATCGGGCTCACTACTGCGCATGCGCAACCGGTCTCACTACTGCGGATGCGCAATCGGGTTCACTACTGCGCATGCGCACTCGGGGTCACTACTGCGCATGCGCACTCAGGCTCACTACTGCTCATACGCACTCCGGCTCACTACTGCTCATGCGAACTCGGACTCACTACTGCGGATGCTCAACCGGGCTCACTACTGCGCATGCGCACTCGGGCTCACGACTGTGCATGCGCGCTCGGGCTCACTACTGCGCAAGCGGACTCCAGCTGAGACCGGCACATGCGCACTCGGGCTCACTAATGCGCATGCGCACACGGGCACACTACTACGCATGCGCACTCCGGGTGACCACTGCGCATGCCCACTCGGGCACACTACTGCGGATGCGCACTCCGGCTCACTACTGCGCATGGGCACACGGGCTCACTACTGCGCATGCGCACTCCGGGTCACTACTGCTCATGCGCACTCGGGCTCACTACTGCGCATGCGCACTCGGGGTCACTACTGCTCATGCGCACTCGGACTCACTACTGCTCATACGCACTCCGGCTATCTACTGCTCATGCGAACTCGGACTCACTACTGCGGATGCGTAATCAGGCTCACTACTGCGCATGCGCACTCCAGCTGAGACCGGCACATGCGCACTCCGGCTCACTACTGCTCATACGCAATCCGGCTCACTACTGCTCATGCGAAATCGGACTCACTACTGCGGATGCGCAATCGGGCTCACTACTGCGCATGCGCAATCGGTCTCACTACTGCGGATGCGCAATCGGGCTCACTACTGCGCATGCGCACTCGGGGTCACTACTACGCATGCGCACTCGGGGTCACTATTGCGCATACGCACTCGGGCACACTACTGCGGATGCGCACTCCGGCTCACTACTGCGCATGGGCACACGGGCTCACTACTGCACGTGCGCACTCCAGGTCACTACTGCTCATGCGCACTCGGGCTCACTACTGCGCATGCGCGCTCGGGCTCGCTACTGTGCGTGCGCACTCGGGGTCACCACTGCAGATGCGCAATCGGACTCACTACTGCCCATGCGCACTCGGGGTCACTACTGCGCATGCGCACTCGGGCTCACTACCGTGCATGCGCACTCGGGGTCACTACTGCTCATGCGCACTCAGGCTCACTACTGCTCATACGCACTCCGGCTCACTACTCCTCATGCGAACTCGGACTCACTACTGCGGATGCGCAATCGGGCTCACTACTGCGCATGCGCACTCGGGGTCACTACTGCACATGCACACTCGGGTTCACTACTGCGCATGCGCACCCGGGTACACTACTGCGGATGCGCACTCGGGGTCACTACTGTTCATACGCACTCCGACTCAGTACTGCTCATGCGAACTCGGACTCACTACTGCGGATGCGCAATCGGGCTCACTACTGCGCATGCGCGCTCGGGGTCGCTACTGCGCATGCGCACACCGGCACAGACCTGCACATGCGCACTCGAGCTCACTTCTGCGCATGCGCACACGGGTGCACTACTGCGCATGCGCACACGGGCTCACTACTGCGCATGCGCACTCGGACTCACTACTGCTCATACGCACTCCGGCTATCTACTGCTCATGCGAACTCGGACTCACTACTGCGGATGCGCAATAAGGCTCACTACTGCGCATGCGCACTCCAGCTGAGACCGGCACATGCGCACTCGGGGTCACTACTGCGCATGCGCACTCGGGCTCACTACTGCTCATACGCACTCCGGCTCACTACTGCTCATGCGAACTCGGACTCACTACTGCGGATGCGCAATCGGGCTCACTACTGCGCATGCGCAATCGGTCTCACTACTGCGGATGCGCAATCGGGCTCACTACTGCGCATGCGCACACAGGCTCACTACTGCTCATACGCACTCCGGCTCACTACTGCTCATGTGAACTCGGACTCACTACTGCGGATGCGCAATCGGTCTCACTACTGCGCATGCGCACTCGGTTACACTACTGCGGATGCGTACTCGGGGTCACTACTGCTCATACGCACTCCGGCTCACTACTGCTCATGCGAACTCGGACTCACTACTGCGGATACGCAATCGGGCTCACTACTGCGCGTGCGCACTCGGGCTCACGACTGTGCATGCGCGCTCGGGCTCGCTACTGCGCATGCGCACTCGGTGTCACTATTGCTCATGCGCACTCGGGCTCACTACTGCGCATGCGCACTCGGGGTCACTACTGCTCATGCGCACTCAGGCTCACTACTGCTCATACGCACTCGGGCTCACTACTGCGCATGCGCACTCGGGCTCACTACTGCTCATGCGCACTCGGGGTCACTACTGCGCATGCGCACTCAGGCTCACTACTGCTCATACGCACTCCGGCTCACTACTGCTCATGCGAACTCGGACTCACTACTGCGGATGCGCAATCGGGCTCCTACTGCGCATGCGCACTCGGACTCACTACTGCTCATACGCACTCGGACTCAGTACTGCTCATGCGAACTTGGACTCACTACTGCGCATGCGCACTCGGGGTCGCTACTGCTCATGCGCACTCGGACTCACTACTGCTCATACGCAATCCGGCTATCTACTGCTCATGCGAACTCGGACTCACTACTGCGTATGCGCAATCAGGCTCACTACTGCGCACGCGCACTCCAGCTGAGACCGGCACATGCGCACTCGGCGTCACTACTGCGCATGCGCACTCGGACTCACTACTGCTCATACGCACTCCGACTCAGTACTGCTCATGCGAACTCGGACTCACTACTGCGCATGCGCACTCGGGGTCACTACTGCTCATGCGCACTCGGACTCACTACTGCGGATGCGCAATCGGGCTCACTACTGCGCATGCGGACTTCAGCTGAGACCGGCACATGCGCACTCGGGCTCACTACTGCGCATGCGCACACGGGCACACTACTACGCATGCGCACTCCGGGTGACCACTGCGCATGCCCACTCGGGCACACTACTGCGGATGCGCACTCCGGCTCACTACTGCGCATGGGCACACGGGCTCACTACTGCGCATGCGCACTCCGGGTCACTACTGCTCATGCGCACTCGGGCTCACTACTGCGCATGCGCGCTAGGGGTTGCTATTGCGGATGCGCACACCGGCTCAGACCTGCACATGCCCACTCGAGCTCACTTCTGCGCATGCGCACACGGGTACACTACTGCGCATGCGCACACGGGCTCACTACTGTGCATGCGCACTCGGGGTCACTACTGCTCATGCGCACTCGGACTCACTACTGCCCATACGCACTCCGGCTCGCTACTGCGCATGCGTTCTCGGGCTCACTACTGCGCATGCGCGTTCGGGCTCGCTACTGCGCCTGCGCACCCGGGGTCACCACTGCAGAAGCGCAATCGGGCTCGCTACTGCGCATGCGCACACGGGGTCACTACTGCGCATGCGCACTTGGGCTCACTACTGTGCATGCGCACTCGGGGTCACTACTGCGCATCCGCACTCGGGCTCACTACTGCCGATGCGCGCTCAGGCTCACTACTGCGCATCCGCACACGGGCTCACTTCTGCGCATGCGCACTCGGGGTCATTACAGCTCATGCGCACTCGGACTCACTACTGCTCATGCGCACTCGGGCTCACTACTGCGCATGCGCGCTCGGGGTCGCTGCTGCGCATGCGCACACCGGCTCAGACCAGCACATGCGCACTCGAGTTCACTTCTGCGCATGCGCACACGGGTGCACTACTGCGCATGCACACACGGGCTCACTACTGCGCATGCGCACTCGGGGTCACTACTGCTCATACGCACTCGGACTCACTACTGCTCATACGCACTCCGGCTATCTACTGCTCATGCGAACTCGGACTCACTACTGCGGATGCGCAATCAGGCTCACTACTGCGCACGCGCACTCCAGCTGAGACCGGCACATGCGCACTCGGGGTCACTACTGCGCATGCGCACTCAGGCTCACTACTGCTCATACGCACTCCGGCTCACTACTGCTCATGCGAACTCGGACTCACTACTGCGGATGCGCAATCGGGCTCACTACTGCGCATGCGCAATCGGTCTCACTACTGCGGATGCGCAATCGGGTTCACTACTGCGCATGCGCACTCGGGGTCACTACTGCGCATGCGCACTCAGGCTCACTACTGCTCATACGCACTCCGGCTCACTACTGCTCACGCGAATTCGGACTCACTACTGCTCATGCGAACTCGGACTCACTACTGCGCATGCGCAATCAGTCTCACTACTACGGATGCGCAATCGGGCTCACTACTGCGCATGCGCACTCGGGGTCACTACTGCGGATGCGCCCTCGGGGTCACTATTGCGCATGCGCACTCGGGCACACTACTGCGGATGCGCAATCGGTCCCACTACTGCGCATGCGCACTCGGTTACACTACTGCGGATGCGCACTCGGGGTCACTACTGCTCATACGCACTCCGGCTCACTACTGCTCATGCGAACTCGGACTCACTACTGCGGATGCGCAATCGGACTCACTACTGCGCATGCGCTCTCGGGCTCACTACTGCGCATGCGCGCTCGGGCTCGCTACTGTGCATTCGAACTCGGGGTCACCACTGCAGATGCGCAATCGGACTCACTACTGCCCATGCGCATTCGGGGTCACTACTGCGCATGCGCACTTGGGCTCACTACTGCTCATACGCACTCCGGCTATCTACTGCTCATGCGAACTCGGACTCACTACTGCGGATGCGCAATCAGGCTCACTACTGCGCACGCGCACTCCAGCTGAGACCGGCACATGCGCACTCGGGGTCACTACTGCGCATGCGCACTCAGGTTCACTACTGCTCATACGCACTCCGGCTCACTACTGCTCATGCGAACTCGGACTCACTACTGCGGATGCGCAATCGGGCTCACTACTGCGCATGCGCAATAGGTCTCACTACAGCGGATGCGCAATCGGGTTCACTACTGCGCATGCGCACTCGGGGTCACTACTGCGCATGCGCACTCAGGCTCACTACTGCTCATACGCACTCCGGCTCACTACTGCTCATGCGAACTCGGACTCACTACCGCTCATGCGAACTCGGACTCACTACTGCGGATGCGCAATCGGGCTCACTACTGCGCATGCGCAATCAGTCTCACTACTGCGGATGCGCAATCGGGCTCACTACTGCGCATGCGCACTCGGGGTCACTACTGCGGATGCGCCCTCGGGGTCACTATTGCGCATGCGCACTCGGGCACACTACTGCGGATGCGCAATCGGTCCCACTACTGCGCATGCGCACTCGGTTACACTACTGCGGATGCGCACTCGGGGTCACTACTGCTCATACGCACTCCGGCTCACTACTGCTCATGCGAACTCGGACTCACTACTGCGGATGCGCAATCGGACTCACTACTGCGCATGCCCACTCGAGCACACTACTGCTCACACGCACTCCGGCTCACTACTGCTCATGCGAACTCGGACTCACTACTGCGGATGCGCAATCGGGCTCCTACTGCGCATGCGCACTCGGACTCACTACTGCTCATACGCACTCCGACTCAGTACTGCTCATGCGAACTCGGACTCACTACTGCGCATGCGCACTCGGGGTCACTACTGCTCATGCGCACTCGGACTCACTACTGCGGATACGCAATCGGGCCCACTACTGCGCGTGCGCACTAGGGCTCACGACTGTGCATGCACACTCAGGCTCACTACTGCTCATACGCACTCCGGCTCACTACTGCTCATGTGAACTCGGACTCACTACTGCGGATGCGCAATCGGTCTCACTACTGCGCATGCGCACTCGGTTACACTACTGCGGATGCGTACTCGGGGTCACTACTGCTCATACGCACTCCGGCTCACTACTGCTCATGCGAACTCGGACTCACTACTGCGGATACGCAATCGGGCTCACTACTGCGGATGCGCAATCGGTCTCACTACTGCGCATGCGCACTCGGTTACACTACTGCGGATGCGTACTCGGGGTCACTACTGCTCATACACACTCCGGCTATCTACTGCTCATGCGAACTCGGACTCACTACTGCGGATGCGCAATCGGGCTCACTACTGCGCATGCGCGCTCGGGCTCGCTACTGCGCATGCGCACACGGGCACACTACTACGCATGCGCACTCCGGGTGACCACTGCGCATGCCCACTCGGGCACACTACTGCGGATGCGCACTCCGGCTCACTACTGCGCATGGGCACACGGGCTCACTACTGCGTATGCGCACTCCGGGTCACTACTGCTCATGCGCACTCGGGCTCACTACTGCGCATGCGCACTCGGGGTCACTACTGCTCATGCGCACTCGGACTCACTACTGCTCATACGCAATCCGGCTATCTACTGCTCATGCGAACTCGGACTCACTACTGCGGATGCGCAATCAGGCTCACTACTGCGCATGCGCACTCCAGCTGAGACCGGCACATGCGCACTCGGGGTCACTACTGCGCATGCGCACTCAGGCTCACTACTGCTCATACGCACTCCGGCTCACTACTGCTCATGCGAACTCGGACTCACTACTGCGGATGCGCAATCGGGCTCACTACTGCGCATGCGCACTCGGGCTCACGACTGTGCATTCGCGCTCGGGCTCGCTACTGCGCATGCGCACTCGGTGTCACTACTGCTCATGCGCACTCGGGCTCATTACTGCGCATGCGGACTCCAGCTGAGACCGGCACATGCGCACTCGGGCTCACTACTGCGCATGCGCACACGGGCACACTACTACGCATGCGCACTCCGGGTGACCACTGCGCATGCCCACTCGGGCACACTACTACGGATGCGCACTCCGGCTCACTACTGCTCATGCGCACTCGGGCTCACTACTGCGCATGCGCACTCGGGGTCACTACTGCTCATGCGCACTCGGACTCACTACTGCTCATACGCACTCCGGCTATCTACTGCTCATGCGAACTCGGACTCACTACTGCGGCTGCGCAATCAGGCTCACTACTGCGCACGCGCACTCCAGCTGAGACCGGCACATGCGCACTCGGGGTCACTACTGCGCATGCGCACTCAGGTTCACTACTGCTCATACGCACTCCGGCTCACTACTGCTCATGCGAACTCGGACTCACTACTGCGGATGCGCAATCGGGCTCACTATTGCGCATGCGCTCTCGGGCTCACTACTGCGCATGCGCGCTCCGGCTCGCTACTGCGCCTGCGCACCCGGGGTCACCACTGCAGAAGCGCAATCGGGCTCACTACTGCGCATGCGCACACGGGGTCACTACTGCGGATGCGTACTCCGGGTCACTGATGCTCATGCGCACTCGGGCTCACTACTGCGCATGCGCGCTCGGGCTCGCTACTGTGCATGCGAACTCGGGGTCACCACTGCAGATGCGCAATCGGACTCACTACTGCCCATGCGCACTCGGGGTCACTACTGCGCATGCGCACTTGGGCTCACTACTGTGCATGCGCAATCGGGGTCACTACTGCGCATCCGCACTCGGGCTCACTACTGCCGATGCGCGCTCAGGCTCACTACTGCGCATCCGCACACGGGCTCACTTCTGCGCATGCGCACTCGGGGTCATTACAGCTCATGCGCACTCGGACTCACTACTGCTCATGCGCACTCGGGCTCACTACTGCGCATGCGCGCTCGGGGTCGCTACTGCGCATGCGCACACCGGCTCAGACCTGCACATGCGCACTCGAGTTTACTACTGCGCATGCGCACTCGGGGTCACTACTGCTCATGCGCACTCGGACTCACTACTGCTCATACGCACTCCGGCTATCTACTGCCCATGCGAACTCGGACTCACTACTGCGGATGCGCAATCAGGCTCACTACTGCGCACGCGCACTCCAGCTGAGACCGGCACATGCGCACTCGGGGTCACTACTGCGCATGCACACTCAGGTTCACTACTGCTCATACGCACTCCGGCTCACTACTGCTCATGCGAACTCGGACTCACTACTGCGGATGCGCAATCGGGCTCACTACTGCGCATGCGCAATAGGTCTCACTACTGCGGATGCGCAATCGGGTTCACTAATGCGCATGCGCACTCGGGGTTACAACTGCGCATGCGCACTCGGGATCACTACGGCGCATGCGCACACGGGCTCACTACTGTGCATGCGCACTCAGGCTCACTACTGCTCATACGCACTCCGGCTCACTACTGCTCATGCGAACTCGGACTCACTACTGCGGATGCGCAATCGGGCTCCTACTGCGCATGCGCACTCGGGGTCACTACTGCGCATGCGCACTCAGGCTCACTACTGCTCATACGCACTCCGGCTCACTACTGCTCATGCGAACTCGGACTCACTACTGCTCATGCGAACTCGGACTCTACTACTGCGGATGCGCAATCGGGCTCACTACTGCGCATGCGCAATCAGTCTCACTACTGCGGATGCGCAATCGGGCTCACTACTGCGCATGCGCACTCGGGGTCACTACTGCGCATGCGCCCTCGGGGTCACTATTGCGCATGCGCACTCGGGCACACTACTGCGGGTGCGCACTCCGGCTCACTACTGCGCATGGGCACACGGGCTCACTACTGCACATGCGCACTCCAGGTCACTACTGCTCATGCGCACTCGGGCTCACTACTGCGCATGCGCGCTCGGGCTCGCTACAGTGCATGCGCACTCGGGGTCACCACTGCAGATGCGCAATCGGACTCACTACTGCCCATGCGCACTCGGGGTCACTACTGCGCATGCGCACTCGGGCTGACTACCGTGCATGCGCACTCAGGGTCACTACTGCTCATGCGCACTCAGGCTCACTACTGCTCATACGCACTCGGGCTCACTACTGCGCATGCGCACTCGGGCTCACTACTGCTCATGCGCACTCGGGGTCACTACTGCGCATGCGCACGCAGGCTCACTACTGCTCATACGCACTCCGGCTCACTACTGCTCATGCGAACTCGGACTCACTACTGCGGATGCGCAATCGGTCCCACTACTGCGCATGCGCACTCGGGCTCACTACTGCGCATGCGCGCTCGGTCTCGCTACTGCGCATGCGCATTCGGGGTCACTACTGCTCATGCGCACTCGGGCTCACTACTGCGCATGCGGACTCCAGCTGAGACCGGCACGTGCGCACTCGGGCTCACTACTGCGCATGCGCCCTCGGGCTCGCTACTGTGCATGCGCACTCGGGCTCACTACTGCGCATGCGCGCTCGGGGTCGCTACTGCGCATGCGCACACCGGCTCAGACCTGCACATGCGCACTCGAGTTCACTTCTGCGCATGCGCACACGGGTGCACTACTGCGCATGCGCACACGGGCTCACTACTGCGCATGCGCACTCGGGGTCACTACTGCTCATGCGCACTCGGACTCACTACTGCTCATACGCACTCCGGCTATCTACTGCTCATGCGAACTCGGACTCACTACTGCGGTTGCGCAATCAGGCTCACTACTGCGCACGCGCACTCCAGCTGAGACCGGCACATGCGCACTCGGGGTCACTACTCTGCACGCGCACTCAGGTTCACTACTGCTCATACGCACTCCGGCGCACTACTGCTCATGCGAACTCGGACTCACTACTGCGGGTGCGAACTCGGACTCACTACTGCGGATGCGCAATCGGGCTCACTACTGCGCATGCGCACTCGGACTCACTACTGCTCATACGCACTCCGGCTCACTACTGCTCATGCGAACACGGACTCACCACTGCAGAAGCGCAATCGGGCTCACTACTGCGCATGCGCACACGGGGTCACTACTGCGGATGCGTACTCCGGGTCACTAATGCTCATGCGCACTCGGGCTCACTACTGCGCATGCGCGCTCGGGCTCGCTACTGTGCATGCGAACTCGGGGTCACCACTGCAGATGCGCAATCGGACTCACTACTGCCCATGCGCACTCGGGGTCACTACTGCGCATGCGCACTTGGGCTCACTACTGTGCATGCGCACTCGGGGTCACTACTGCGCATCCGCACTCGGGCTCACTACTGCCGATGCGCGCTCAGGCTCACTACTGCGCATCCGCACACGGGCTCACTTCTGCGCATGCGCACTCGGGGTCATTACAGCTCATGCGCACTCGGACTCACTACTGCTCATGCGCACTCGGGGTCACTACTGCGCATGCGCCCTCGGGGTCACTATTGCGCATGCGCACTCGGGCACACTACTGCGGATGCGCAATGGGTCCCACTACTGCGCATGCGCACTCGGTTACACTACTGCGGATGCGCACTCGGGGTCACTACTGCTCATACGCACTCCGGCACACTACTGCTCATGCGAACTCGGACTCACTACTGCGGATGCGCAATCGGGCTCACTACTGCGCATGCCCACTCGAGCACACTACTGCTCATACGCACTCCGGCTCACTACTGCTCATGCGAACTCGGACTCACTACTGCGGATGCGCAATCGGGCTCCTACTGCGCATGCGCACTCGGACTCACTACTGCTCATACGCACTCCGACTCAGTACTGCTCATGCGAACTCGGACTCACTACTGCGCATGCGCACTCGGGGTCACTACTGCTCATGCGCACTCGGACTCACTACTGCTCATACGCCATCCGGCTATCTACTGCTCATGCGAACTCGGACTCACTACTGCGGATGGGCAAACAGGCTCACTACTGCGCATGCGCACTCCAGCTGAGACCGGCACATGCGTACTCGGGGTCACTACTGCGCATGCGCACTCAGGCTCACTACTGCTCATACGCACTCCGGCTCACTACTGCTCACGCGAACTCGGACTCACTACTGCGGATGCGCAATCAGGCTCACTACTGCGCATGCGCACTCCAGCTGAGACCGGCACATGCGCACTCGGGGTCACTACTACGCATGCGCACTCGGGGTCACTATTGCGCATACGCACTCGGGCACACTACTGCGGATGCGCACTCCGGCTCACTACTGCGCATGGGCACACGGGCTCACTACTGCACATGCGCACTCCAGGTCACTACTGCTCATGCGCACTCGGGCTCACTACTGCGCATGCGCGCTCGGGCTCGCTACTGTGCGTGCGCACTCGGGGTCACCGCTGCAGATGCGCAATCGGACTCACTACTGAACATGCGCACTCGGGGTCACTACTGCGCATGCGCACTCGGGCTCACTACCGTGCATGCGCACTCGGGGTCACAACTGCGGATGCGCACTCGGGGTCACTACTGCAAATGCGCACTCGGGTTCACTACTGCGCATGCGCACCCGGGTACACTACTGCGGATGCGCACTCGGGGTCACTACTGTTCATACGCACTCCGACTCAGTACTGCTCATGCGAACTCGGACTCACTACTGCGGATGCGCAATCGGGCTCACTACTGCGCATGCGCGATCGGGGTCGCTACTGCGCATGCGCACACCGGCTCAGACCTGCACATGCGCACTCGAGCTCACTTCTGCGCATGCGCACACGGGTGCACTACTGCGCATGCGCACACGGGCTCACTACTGCGCATGCGCACTGGGACTCACTACTGCTCATACGCACTCCGGCTATCTACTGCTCATGCGAACTCGGACTCACTACTGCGGATGCGCAATCAGGCTCACTACTGCGCATGCGCACTCCAGCTGAGACCGGCACATGCGCACTCGGGGTCACTACTGCGCATGCGCACTCAGGCTCACTACTGCTCATACGCACTCCGGCTCACTACTGCTCATGCGAACTCGGACTCACTACTGCGGATGCGCAATCGGGCTCACTACTGCGCATGCGCAATCGGTCTCACTACTGCGGATGCGCAATCGGGATCACTACTGCGCATGCGCACTCAGGCTCACTACTGCTCATACGCACTCCGGCTCACTACTGCTCATGTGAACTCGGACTCACTACTGCGGATGCGCAATCGGTCTCACTACTGCGCATGCGCACTCGGTTACACTACTGCGGATGCGTACTCGGTCTCACTACTGCGCATGGGCACACAGCCTCACTACTGCGCATGCGCACTCCGGGTCACTACCGCTCATGGGCACTCGGGCTCACTACTGCGCATGCGCACTCGGGGTCACTACTGCTCATGCGCACTCGGACTCACTACTGCTCATACGCACTCCGGCTATCTACTGCTCATGCGAACTCGGACTCACTACTGCGGATGCGCAATCAGGCTCACTACTGCGCATGCGCACTCCAGCTGAGACCGGCACATGCGCACTCCGGCTCACTACTGCGCATGGGCACACGGGCTCACTACTGCGCATGCGCACTCCGGGTCACTACTGCTCATGCGCACTCGGACTCACTACTGCCCATGCGCAATCGGGCTCTCTACTGCGCATGCGCACTCGGACTCACTACTCCACATGCGATCTCGGACTCGCTACTGCGGATGCGCAATCGGGCTCGCTACTGCGCATGCGCACTCGGGATCACTACTGTGCATGCGCACTCGGGCTCACTACTGCGGATGCGCGCTCAGGCTCACTACTGCGCATCCGCACACTGGCTCACTTCTGCGCATGCGCACTCGGACTCACTACTGCTCATACGCACTCCGGCTCGCTACTGCTCATGCGAACTCGGACTCACTACTGCGCATGCGCTCTCGGGCTCACTACTGCGCATGCGCGTTCGGGCTCGCTACTGCGCCTGCGCACCCGGGGTCACCACTGCAGAAGCGCAATCGGGCTCACTACTGCGGATGCGTACTCCGGGTCACTAATGCTCATGCGCACTCGGGCTCACTACTGCGCATGCGCGCTCGGGCTCGCTACTGTGCATGCGAACTCGGGGTCACCACTGCAGATGCGCAATCGGACTAACTACTGCCCATGCGCACTCGGGGTCACTACTGCGCATGCGCACTTGGGCTCACTACTGCGCATGCGCACTCAGGCTCACTACTGCGCATGCGCGCTCGGGGTCGCTGCTGCGCATGCGCACACCGGCTCAGACCTGCACATGCGCACACGAGTTCACTTCTGCGCATGCGCACACGGGTGCACTACTGCGCATGCACACACGGGCTCACTACTGCGCATGCGCACTCGGGGTCACTACTGCTCATACGCACTCGGACTCACTACTGCTCATACGCACTCCGGCTATCTACTACTCATGCGAACTCGGACTCGCTACTGCGGATGCGCAATCGGGCTCGCTACTGCGCATGCGCACTCGGGATCACTACTGTGCATGCGCACTCGGGCTCACTACTGCGGATGCGCGCTCAGGCTCACTACTGCGCATCCGCACACTGGCTCACTTCTGCGCATGCGCACTCGGACTCACTACTGCTCATACGCACTCCGGCTCGCTACTGCTCATGCGAACTCGGACTCACTACTGCGGATGCGCAATCGGGCTCACTACTGCGCATGCGCACTCGGACTCACTACTGCTCATACGCACTCCGGCCCACTACTGCTCATGCGAACTCGGACTCACTACTGCGCATGCGCTCTCGGGCTCACTACTGCGCATGCGCGTTCGGGCTCGCTACTGCGCCTGCGCACCCGGGGTCACCACTGCAGAAGCGCAATCGGGCTCACTACTGCGCATGCGCACACGGGGTCACTACTGCGGATGCGTACTCCGGGTCACTAATGCTCATGCGCACTCGGGCTCACTACTGCGCATGCGCGCTCGGGCTCGCTACTGTGCATGCGAACTCGGGGTCACCACTGCAGATGCGCAATCGGACTAACTACTGCCCATGCGCACTCGGGGTCACTACTGCGCATGCGCACTTGGGCTCACTACTGCGCATGCGCACTCAGGCTCACTACTGCTCATACGCACTCCGGCTCACTACTGCTCATGCGAACTCGGACTCACTACTGCGGATGCGCAATCGGACTCACTACTGCTCATGCGCACTCGGGCTCACTACTGCGCATGCGCGCTCGGGGTCGCTGCTGCGCATGCGCACACTGGCTCAGACCTGCACATGCGCACTCGAGTTCACTTCTGCGCATCCGCACACGGGTGCACTACTGCGCATGCACACACGGGCTCACTACTGCGCATGCGCACTCGGGGTCACTACTGCTCATACGCACTCGGACTCACTACTGCTCATACGCACTCCGGCTATCTACTGCTCATGCGAACTCGGACTCACTACTGCGGATGCGCAATCACGCTCACTACTGCGCACGCGCACTCCAGCTGAGACCGGTACATGCGCACTCGGGGTCACTACTGCGCATGCGCACTCATGCTCACTACTGCTCATACGCACTCCGGCTCACTACTGCTCATGCGAACTCGGACTCACTACTGCGGATGCGCAATCGGGCTCACTACTGCGCATGCGCAATCGGTCTCACTACTGCGGATGCGCAATCGGGTTCACTACTGCGCATGCGCACTCAGGCTCACTACTGCTCATACGCACTCCGGCTCACTACTGCTCATGCGAATTCGGACTCACTACTGCTCATGCGAACTCGGACTCACTACTGCGGATGCGCAATCGGGCTCACTACTGCGCATGCGCAATCAGTCTCACTACTGCGGATGCGCAATCGGTCTCACTACTGCGCATGCGCACTCGGGCTCGCTACTGTGCATGCGCACTCGGGGTCACCACTGCAGATGCGCAATCGGACTCACTACTGCCCATGCGCACTCGGGGTCACTACTGCGCATGCGCACTCGGGCTCACTACCGTGCATGCGCACTCGGGGTCACTACTGCTCATGCGCACTCAGGCTCACTACTGCTCATACGCACTCGGGCTCACTACTGCGCATGCGCACTCGGGCTCACTACTGCTCATGCGCACTCGGGGTCACTACTGCGCATGCGCACTCAGGCTCACTACTGCTCATACGCACTCCGGCTCACTACTGCTCATGCGAACTCGGACTCACTACTGCGGATGCGCAATCGGGCTCCTACTGCGCATGCGCACTCGGACTCACTACTGCTCATACGCACACGGACTCAGTACTGCTCATGCGAACTCGGACTCACTACTGCGCATGCGCACTCGGGGTCACTACTGCTCATGCGCACTCGGACTCACTACTGCTCATACGCAATCCGGCTATCTACTGCTCATGCGAACTCGGACTCACTACTGCGTATGCGTAATCAGGCTCACTACTGCGCATGCGCACTCCAGCTGAGACCGGCACATGCGCACTCGGGGTCACTACTGCGCATGCGCACTCGGACTCACTACTGCTCATACGCACTCCGACTCAGTACTGCTCATGCGAACTCGGACTCACTACTGCGCATGCGCACTCGGGGTCACTACTGCTCATGCGCACTCGGACTCACTACTGCGGATGCGCAATCGGGCTCACTACTGCGCATGCGCACTCGGGCTCACGACTGTGCATGCGCGCTCGGGCTCACTACTGCGCATGCGGACTTCAGCTGAGACCGGCACATGCGCACTCGGGCTCACTACTGCGCATGCGCACACGGGCACACTACTACGCATGCGCAGTCCGGGTTACCACTGCGCATGCCCACTCGGGCACACTACTGCGGATGCGCACTCCGGCTCACTACTGCGCATGGGCACACGGGCTCACTACTGCGCATGCGCACTCCGGGTCACTACTGCTCATGCGCACTCGGGCTCACTACTGCGCATGCGCACTCGGGGTCACTACTGCTCATGCGCACTCGGACTCACTACTGCTCATACGCACTCCGGCTATCTACTGCTCATGCGAACTCGGACTCACTACTGCGGATGCGCAATCAGGCTCACTACTGCGCATGCGCACTCCAGCTGAGACCGGCACATGCGCACTCTGGCTCACTACTGCGCATGGGCACACGGGCTCACTACTGCGCATGCGCACTCCGGGTCACTACTGCTCATGCGCACTCGGACTCACTACTGCCCATGCGCAATCGGGGTCTCTACTGCGCATGCGCACTCGGACTCACTACTCCACATGCGATCTCGGACTCGCTACTGCGGATGCGCAATCGGGCTCACTACTGCGCATGCGCAATCGGTCTCACTACTGCGGATGCGCAATCGGGCTCACTAGTGCGCATGCGCACTCGGGATCACTACTGTGCATGCGCACTCGGGCTCACTACTGCGGATGCGCACTCGGGGTCACTACTGCTCATGCGCACTCGGACTCACTACGGCTTATGCGCACTCGGGCTCACTACTGCGCATGCGCGCTAGGGGTTGCTATTGCGGATGCGCACACCGGCTCAGACCTGCACATGCCCACTCGAGCTCACTTCTGCGCATGCGCACACGGGTGCACTACTGCGCATGCGCACACGGGCTCACTACTGTGCATGCGCACTCGGGGTCACTACTGCTCATGTGCACTCGGACTCACTACTGCTCATACGCACTCCGGCTCGCTACTGCGCATGCGTTCTCGGGCTCACTACTGTGCATGCGAACTCGGGGTCACCACTGCAGATGCGCAATCGGACTCACTACTGCCCATGCGCACTCGGGGTCACTACTGCGCATGCGCACTTGGGCTCACTACTGTGCATGCGCACTCGGGGTCACTACTGCGCATCCGCACTCGGGCTCACTACTGCCGATGCGCGCTCAGGCTCACTACTGCGCATCCGCACACGGGCTCACTTCTGCGCATGCGCACTCGGGGTCATTACAGCTCATGCGCACTCGGACTCACTACTGCTCATGCGCACTCGGGCTCACTACTGCGCATGCGCGCTCGGGGTCGCTGCTGCGCATGCGCACACCGGCTCAGACCTGCACATGCGCACTCGAGTTCACTTCTGCGCATGCGCACATGGGTGCACTACTGCGCATGCACACACGGGCTCACTACTGCGCATGCGCACTCGGGGTCACTACTGCTCATACGCACTCGGACTCACTACTGCTCATACGCACTCCGGCTATCTACTGCTCATGCGAACTCGGACTCACTACTGCGGATGCGCAATCAGGCTCACTACTGCGCACGCGCACTCCAGCTGAGACCGGCACATGCGCACTCGGGGTCACTACTGCGCATGCGCACTCAGGCTCACTACTGCTCATACGCACTCCGGCTCACTACTGCTCATGCGAACTCGGACTCACTACTGCGGATGCGCAATCGGGCTCACTACTGCGCATGCGCAACCGGTCTCACTACTGCGGATGCGCAATCGGGTTCACTACTGCGCATGCGCACTCGGGGTCACTACTGCGCATGCGCACTCAGGCTCACTACTGCTCATACGCACTCCGGCTCACTACTGCTCATGCGAACTCGGACTCACTACTGCGGATGCTCAACCGGGCTCACTACTGCGCATGCGCACTCGGGCTCACGACTGTGCATGCGCGCTCGGGCTCACTACTGCGCAAGCGGACTCCAGCTGAGACCGGCACATGCGCACTCGGGCTCACTAATGCGCATGCGCACACGGGCACACTACTACGCATGCGCACTCCGGGTGACCACTGCGCATGCCCACTCGGGCACACTACTGCGGATGCGCACTCCGGCTCACTACTGCGCATGGGCACACGGGCTCACTACTGCGCATGCGCACTCCGGGTCACTACTGCTCATGCGCACTCGGGCTCACTACTGCGCATGCGCACTCGGGGTCACTACTGCTCATGCGCACTCGGACTCACTACTGCTCATACGCACTCCGGCTATCTACTGCTCATGCGAACTCGGACTCACTACTGCGGATGCGTAATCAGGCTCACTACTGCGCATGCGCACTCCAGCTGAGACCGGCACATGCGCACTCCGGCTCACTACTGCTCATACGCAATCCGGCTCACTACTGCTCATGCGAAATCGGACTCACTACTGCGGATGCGCAATCGGGCTCACTACTGCGCATGCGCAATCGGTCTCACTACTGCGGATGCGCAATCGGGCTCACTACTGCGCATGCGCACTCGGGGTCACTACTACGCATGCGCACTCGGGGTCACTATTGCGCATACGCACTCGGGCACACTACTGCGGATGCGCACTCCGGCTCACTACTGCTCATACGCAATCCGGCTCACTACTGCTCATGCGAAATCGGACTCACTACTGCGGATGCGCAATCAGGCTCACTACTGCGCACGCGCACTCCAGCTGAGACCGGCACATGCGCACTCGGGGTCACTACTGCGCATGCGCACTCAGGCTCACTACTGCTCATACGCACTCCGGCTCACTACTGCTCATGCGAACTCGGACTCACTACTGCGGATGCGCAATCGGGCTCACTACTGCGCATGCGCAACCGGTCTCACTACTGCGGATGCGCAATCGGGTTCACTACTGCTCATGCGCACTCGGACTCACTACTGCTCATACGCAATCCGGCTATCTACTGCTCATGCGAACTCGGACTCACTACTGCGGATGCGCAATCAGGCTCACTACTGCGCATGCGCACTCCAGCTGAGACCGGCACATGCGCACTCGGGGTCACTACTGCGCATGCGCACTCAGGCTCACTACTGCTCATACGCACTCCGGCTCACTACTGCTCATGCGAACTCGGACTCACTACTGCGGATGCGCAATCGGGCTCACTACTGCGCATGCGCACTCGGGCTCACGACTGTGCATTCGCGCTCGGGCTCGCTACTGCGCATGCGCACTCGGTGTCACTACTGCTCATGCGCACTCGGGCTCATTACTGCGCATGCGGACTCCAGCTGAGACCGGCACATGCGCACTCGGGCTCACTACTGCGCATGCGCACACGGGCACACTACTACGCATGCGCACTCCGGGTGACCACTGCGCATGCCCACTCGGGCACACTACTACGGATGCGCACTCCGGCTCACTACTGCTCATGCGCACTCGGGCTCACTACTGCGCATGCGCACTCGGGGTCACTACTGCTCATGCGCACTCGGACTCACTACTGCTCATACGCACTCCGGCTATCTACTGCTCATGCGAACTCGGACTCACTACTGCGGCTGCGCAATCAGGCTCACTACTGCGCACGCGCACTCCAGCTGAGACCGGCACATGCGCACTCGGGGTCACTACTGCGCATGCGCACTCAGGTTCACTACTGCTCATACGCACTCCGGCTCACTACTGCTCATGCGAACTCGGACTCACTACTGCGGATGCGCAATCGGGCTCACTATTGCGCATGCGCTCTCGGGCTCACTACTGCGCATGCGCGCTCCGGCTCGCTACTGCGCCTGCGCACCCGGGGTCACCACTGCAGAAGCGCAATCGGGCTCACTACTGCGCATGCGCACACGGGGTCACTACTGCGGATGCGTACTCCGGGTCACTGATGCTCATGCGCACTCGGGCTCACTACTGCGCATGCGCGCTCGGGCTCGCTACTGTGCATGCGAACTCGGGGTCACCACTGCAGATGCGCAATCGGACTCACTACTGCCCATGCGCACTCGGGGTCACTACTGCGCATGCGCACTTGGGCTCACTACTGTGCATGCGCAATCGGGGTCACTACTGCGCATCCGCACTCGGGCTCACTACTGCCGATGCGCGCTCAGGCTCACTACTGCGCATCCGCACACGGGCTCACTTCTGCGCATGCGCACTCGGGGTCATTACAGCTCATGCGCACTCGGACTCACTACTGCTCATGCGCACTCGGGCTCACTACTGCGCATGCGCGCTCGGGGTCGCTACTGCGCATGCGCACACCGGCTCAGACCTGCACATGCGCACTCGAGTTTACTACTGCGCATGCGCACTCGGGGTCACTACTGCTCATGCGCACTCGGACTCACTACTGCTCATACGCACTCCGGCTATCTACTGCCCATGCGAACTCGGACTCACTACTGCGGATGCGCAATCAGGCTCACTACTGCGCACGCGCACTCCAGCTGAGACCGGCACATGCGCACTCGGGGTCACTACTGCGCATGCACACTCAGGTTCACTACTGCTCATACGCACTCCGGCTCACTACTGCTCATGCGAACTCGGACTCACTACTGCGGATGCGCAATCGGGCTCACTACTGCGCATGCGCAATAGGTCTCACTACTGCGGATGCGCAATCGGGTTCACTAATGCGCATGCGCACTCGGGGTTACAACTGCGCATGCGCACTCGGGATCACTACGGCGCATGCGCACACGGGCTCACTACTGTGCATGCGCACTCAGGCTCACTACTGCTCATACGCACTCCGGCTCACTACTGCTCATGCGAACTCGGACTCACTACTGCGGATGCGCAATCGGGCTCCTACTGCGCATGCGCACTCGGGGTCACTACTGCGCATGCGCACTCAGGCTCACTACTGCTCATACGCACTCCGGCTCACTACTGCTCATGCGAACTCGGACTCACTACTGCTCATGCGAACTCGGACTCTACTACTGCGGATGCGCAATCGGGCTCACTACTGCGCATGCGCAATCAGTCTCACTACTGCGGATGCGCAATCGGGCTCACTACTGCGCATGCGCACTCGGGGTCACTACTGCGCATGCGCCCTCGGGGTCACTATTGCGCATGCGCACTCGGGCACACTACTGCGGGTGCGCACTCCGGCTCACTACTGCGCATGGGCACACGGGCTCACTACTGCACATGCGCACTCCAGGTCACTACTGCTCATGCGCACTCGGGCTCACTACTGCGCATGCGCGCTCGGGCTCGCTACAGTGCATGCGCACTCGGGGTCACCACTGCAGATGCGCAATCGGACTCACTACTGCCCATGCGCACTCGGGGTCACTACTGCGCATGCGCACTCGGGCTGACTACCGTGCATGCGCACTCAGGGTCACTACTGCTCATGCGCACTCAGGCTCACTACTGCTCATACGCACTCGGGCTCACTACTGCGCATGCGCACTCGGGCTCACTACTGCTCATGCGCACTCGGGGTCACTACTGCGCATGCGCACGCAGGCTCACTACTGCTCATACGCACTCCGGCTCACTACTGCTCATGCGAACTCGGACTCACTACTGCGGATGCGCAATCGGTCCCACTACTGCGCATGCGCACTCGGGCTCACTACTGCGCATGCGCGCTCGGTCTCGCTACTGCGCATGCGCATTCGGGGTCACTACTGCTCATGCGCACTCGGGCTCACTACTGCGCATGCGGACTCCAGCTGAGACCGGCACGTGCGCACTCGGGCTCACTACTGCGCATGCGCCCTCGGGCTCGCTACTGTGCATGCGCACTCGGGCTCACTACTGCGCATGCGCGCTCGGGGTCGCTACTGCGCATGCGCACACCGGCTCAGACCTGCACATGCGCACTCGAGTTCACTTCTGCGCATGCGCACACGGGTGCACTACTGCGCATGCGCACACGGGCTCACTACTGCGCATGCGCACTCGGGGTCACTACTGCTCATGCGCACTCGGACTCACTACTGCTCATACGCACTCCGGCTATCTACTGCTCATGCGAACTCGGACTCACTACTGCGGTTGCGCAATCAGGCTCACTACTGCGCACGCGCACTCCAGCTGAGACCGGCACATGCGCACTCGGGGTCACTACTCTGCACGCGCACTCAGGTTCACTACTGCTCATACGCACTCCGGCGCACTACTGCTCATGCGAACTCGGACTCACTACTGCGGGTGCGAACTCGGACTCACTACTGCGGATGCGCAATCGGGCTCACTACTGCGCATGCGCACTCGGACTCACTACTGCTCATACGCACTCCGGCTCACTACTGCTCATGCGAACACGGACTCACCACTGCAGAAGCGCAATCGGGCTCACTACTGCGCATGCGCACACGGGGTCACTACTGCGGATGCGTACTCCGGGTCACTAATGCTCATGCGCACTCGGGCTCACTACTGCGCATGCGCGCTCGGGCTCGCTACTGTGCATGCGAACTCGGGGTCACCACTGCAGATGCGCAATCGGACTCACTACTGCCCATGCGCACTCGGGGTCACTACTGCGCATGCGCACTTGGGCTCACTACTGTGCATGCGCACTCGGGGTCACTACTGCGCATCCGCACTCGGGCTCACTACTGCCGATGCGCGCTCAGGCTCACTACTGCGCATCCGCACACGGGCTCACTTCTGCGCATGCGCACTCGGGGTCATTACAGCTCATGCGCACTCGGACTCACTACTGCTCATGCGCACTCGGGGTCACTACTGCGCATGCGCCCTCGGGGTCACTATTGCGCATGCGCACTCGGGCACACTACTGCGGATGCGCAATGGGTCCCACTACTGCGCATGCGCACTCGGTTACACTACTGCGGATGCGCACTCGGGGTCACTACTGCTCATACGCACTCCGGCACACTACTGCTCATGCGAACTCGGACTCACTACTGCGGATGCGCAATCGGGCTCACTACTGCGCATGCCCACTCGAGCACACTACTGCTCATACGCACTCCGGCTCACTACTGCTCATGCGAACTCGGACTCACTACTGCGGATGCGCAATCGGGCTCCTACTGCGCATGCGCACTCGGACTCACTACTGCTCATACGCACTCCGACTCAGTACTGCTCATGCGAACTCGGACTCACTACTGCGCATGCGCACTCGGGGTCACTACTGCTCATGCGCACTCGGACTCACTACTGCTCATACGCCATCCGGCTATCTACTGCTCATGCGAACTCGGACTCACTACTGCGGATGGGCAAACAGGCTCACTACTGCGCATGCGCACTCCAGCTGAGACCGGCACATGCGTACTCGGGGTCACTACTGCGCATGCGCACTCAGGCTCACTACTGCTCATACGCACTCCGGCTCACTACTGCTCACGCGAACTCGGACTCACTACTGCGGATGCGCAATCAGGCTCACTACTGCGCATGCGCACTCCAGCTGAGACCGGCACATGCGCACTCGGGGTCACTACTACGCATGCGCACTCGGGGTCACTATTGCGCATACGCACTCGGGCACACTACTGCGGATGCGCACTCCGGCTCACTACTGCGCATGGGCACACGGGCTCACTACTGCACATGCGCACTCCAGGTCACTACTGCTCATGCGCACTCGGGCTCACTACTGCGCATGCGCGCTCGGGCTCGCTACTGTGCGTGCGCACTCGGGGTCACCGCTGCAGATGCGCAATCGGACTCACTACTGAACATGCGCACTCGGGGTCACTACTGCGCATGCGCACTCGGGCTCACTACCGTGCATGCGCACTCGGGGTCACAACTGCGGATGCGCACTCGGGGTCACTACTGCAAATGCGCACTCGGGTTCACTACTGCGCATGCGCACCCGGGTACACTACTGCGGATGCGCACTCGGGGTCACTACTGTTCATACGCACTCCGACTCAGTACTGCTCATGCGAACTCGGACTCACTACTGCGGATGCGCAATCGGGCTCACTACTGCGCATGCGCGATCGGGGTCGCTACTGCGCATGCGCACACCGGCTCAGACCTGCACATGCGCACTCGAGCTCACTTCTGCGCATGCGCACACGGGTGCACTACTGCGCATGCGCACACGGGCTCACTACTGCGCATGCGCACTGGGACTCACTACTGCTCATACGCACTCCGGCTATCTACTGCTCATGCGAACTCGGACTCACTACTGCGGATGCGCAATCAGGCTCACTACTGCGCATGCGCACTCCAGCTGAGACCGGCACATGCGCACTCGGGGTCACTACTGCGCATGCGCACTCAGGCTCACTACTGCTCATACGCACTCCGGCTCACTACTGCTCATGCGAACTCGGACTCACTACTGCGGATGCGCAATCGGGCTCACTACTGCGCATGCGCAATCGGTCTCACTACTGCGGATGCGCAATCGGGATCACTACTGCGCATGCGCACTCAGGCTCACTACTGCTCATACGCACTCCGGCTCACTACTGCTCATGTGAACTCGGACTCACTACTGCGGATGCGCAATCGGTCTCACTACTGCGCATGCGCACTCGGTTACACTACTGCGGATGCGTACTCGGTCTCACTACTGCGCATGGGCACACAGCCTCACTACTGCGCATGCGCACTCCGGGTCACTACCGCTCATGGGCACTCGGGCTCACTACTGCGCATGCGCACTCGGGGTCACTACTGCTCATGCGCACTCGGACTCACTACTGCTCATACGCACTCCGGCTATCTACTGCTCATGCGAACTCGGACTCACTACTGCGGATGCGCAATCAGGCTCACTACTGCGCATGCGCACTCCAGCTGAGACCGGCACATGCGCACTCCGGCTCACTACTGCGCATGGGCACACGGGCTCACTACTGCGCATGCGCACTCCGGGTCACTACTGCTCATGCGCACTCGGACTCACTACTGCCCATGCGCAATCGGGCTCTCTACTGCGCATGCGCACTCGGACTCACTACTCCACATGCGATCTCGGACTCGCTACTGCGGATGCGCAATCGGGCTCGCTACTGCGCATGCGCACTCGGGATCACTACTGTGCATGCGCACTCGGGCTCACTACTGCGGATGCGCGCTCAGGCTCACTACTGCGCATCCGCACACTGGCTCACTTCTGCGCATGCGCACTCGGACTCACTACTGCTCATACGCACTCCGGCTCGCTACTGCTCATGCGAACTCGGACTCACTACTGCGCATGCGCTCTCGGGCTCACTACTGCGCATGCGCGTTCGGGCTCGCTACTGCGCCTGCGCACCCGGGGTCACCACTGCAGAAGCGCAATCGGGCTCACTACTGCGGATGCGTACTCCGGGTCACTAATGCTCATGCGCACTCGGGCTCACTACTGCGCATGCGCGCTCGGGCTCGCTACTGTGCATGCGAACTCGGGGTCACCACTGCAGATGCGCAATCGGACTAACTACTGCCCATGCGCACTCGGGGTCACTACTGCGCATGCGCACTTGGGCTCACTACTGCGCATGCGCACTCAGGCTCACTACTGCGCATGCGCGCTCGGGGTCGCTGCTGCGCATGCGCACACCGGCTCAGACCTGCACATGCGCACACGAGTTCACTTCTGCGCATGCGCACACGGGTGCACTACTGCGCATGCACACACGGGCTCACTACTGCGCATGCGCACTCGGGGTCACTACTGCTCATACGCACTCGGACTCACTACTGCTCATACGCACTCCGGCTATCTACTACTCATGCGAACTCGGACTCGCTACTGCGGATGCGCAATCGGGCTCGCTACTGCGCATGCGCACTCGGGATCACTACTGTGCATGCGCACTCGGGCTCACTACTGCGGATGCGCGCTCAGGCTCACTACTGCGCATCCGCACACTGGCTCACTTCTGCGCATGCGCACTCGGACTCACTACTGCTCATACGCACTCCGGCTCGCTACTGCTCATGCGAACTCGGACTCACTACTGCGGATGCGCAATCGGGCTCACTACTGCGCATGCGCACTCGGACTCACTACTGCTCATACGCACTCCGGCCCACTACTGCTCATGCGAACTCGGACTCACTACTGCGCATGCGCTCTCGGGCTCACTACTGCGCATGCGCGTTCGGGCTCGCTACTGCGCCTGCGCACCCGGGGTCACCACTGCAGAAGCGCAATCGGGCTCACTACTGCGCATGCGCACACGGGGTCACTACTGCGGATGCGTACTCCGGGTCACTAATGCTCATGCGCACTCGGGCTCACTACTGCGCATGCGCGCTCGGGCTCGCTACTGTGCATGCGAACTCGGGGTCACCACTGCAGATGCGCAATCGGACTAACTACTGCCCATGCGCACTCGGGGTCACTACTGCGCATGCGCACTTGGGCTCACTACTGCGCATGCGCACTCAGGCTCACTACTGCTCATACGCACTCCGGCTCACTACTGCTCATGCGAACTCGGACTCACTACTGCGGATGCGCAATCGGACTCACTACTGCTCATGCGCACTCGGGCTCACTACTGCGCATGCGCGCTCGGGGTCGCTGCTGCGCATGCGCACACTGGCTCAGACCTGCACATGCGCACTCGAGTTCACTTCTGCGCATCCGCACACGGGTGCACTACTGCGCATGCACACACGGGCTCACTACTGCGCATGCGCACTCGGGGTCACTACTGCTCATACGCACTCGGACTCACTACTGCTCATACGCACTCCGGCTATCTACTGCTCATGCGAACTCGGACTCACTACTGCGGATGCGCAATCACGCTCACTACTGCGCACGCGCACTCCAGCTGAGACCGGTACATGCGCACTCGGGGTCACTACTGCGCATGCGCACTCATGCTCACTACTGCTCATACGCACTCCGGCTCACTACTGCTCATGCGAACTCGGACTCACTACTGCGGATGCGCAATCGGGCTCACTACTGCGCATGCGCAATCGGTCTCACTACTGCGGATGCGCAATCGGGTTCACTACTGCGCATGCGCACTCAGGCTCACTACTGCTCATACGCACTCCGGCTCACTACTGCTCATGCGAATTCGGACTCACTACTGCTCATGCGAACTCGGACTCACTACTGCGGATGCGCAATCGGGCTCACTACTGCGCATGCGCAATCAGTCTCACTACTGCGGATGCGCAATCGGTCTCACTACTGCGCATGCGCACTCGGGCTCGCTACTGTGCATGCGCACTCGGGGTCACCACTGCAGATGCGCAATCGGACTCACTACTGCCCATGCGCACTCGGGGTCACTACTGCGCATGCGCACTCGGGCTCACTACCGTGCATGCGCACTCGGGGTCACTACTGCTCATGCGCACTCAGGCTCACTACTGCTCATACGCACTCGGGCTCACTACTGCGCATGCGCACTCGGGCTCACTACTGCTCATGCGCACTCGGGGTCACTACTGCGCATGCGCACTCAGGCTCACTACTGCTCATACGCACTCCGGCTCACTACTGCTCATGCGAACTCGGACTCACTACTGCGGATGCGCAATCGGGCTCCTACTGCGCATGCGCACTCGGACTCACTACTGCTCATACGCACACGGACTCAGTACTGCTCATGCGAACTCGGACTCACTACTGCGCATGCGCACTCGGGGTCACTACTGCTCATGCGCACTCGGACTCACTACTGCTCATACGCAATCCGGCTATCTACTGCTCATGCGAACTCGGACTCACTACTGCGTATGCGTAATCAGGCTCACTACTGCGCATGCGCACTCCAGCTGAGACCGGCACATGCGCACTCGGGGTCACTACTGCGCATGCGCACTCGGACTCACTACTGCTCATACGCACTCCGACTCAGTACTGCTCATGCGAACTCGGACTCACTACTGCGCATGCGCACTCGGGGTCACTACTGCTCATGCGCACTCGGACTCACTACTGCGGATGCGCAATCGGGCTCACTACTGCGCATGCGCACTCGGGCTCACGACTGTGCATGCGCGCTCGGGCTCACTACTGCGCATGCGGACTTCAGCTGAGACCGGCACATGCGCACTCGGGCTCACTACTGCGCATGCGCACACGGGCACACTACTACGCATGCGCAGTCCGGGTTACCACTGCGCATGCCCACTCGGGCACACTACTGCGGATGCGCACTCCGGCTCACTACTGCGCATGGGCACACGGGCTCACTACTGCGCATGCGCACTCCGGGTCACTACTGCTCATGCGCACTCGGGCTCACTACTGCGCATGCGCACTCGGGGTCACTACTGCTCATGCGCACTCGGACTCACTACTGCTCATACGCACTCCGGCTATCTACTGCTCATGCGAACTCGGACTCACTACTGCGGATGCGCAATCAGGCTCACTACTGCGCATGCGCACTCCAGCTGAGACCGGCACATGCGCACTCTGGCTCACTACTGCGCATGGGCACACGGGCTCACTACTGCGCATGCGCACTCCGGGTCACTACTGCTCATGCGCACTCGGACTCACTACTGCCCATGCGCAATCGGGGTCTCTACTGCGCATGCGCACTCGGACTCACTACTCCACATGCGATCTCGGACTCGCTACTGCGGATGCGCAATCGGGCTCACTACTGCGCATGCGCAATCGGTCTCACTACTGCGGATGCGCAATCGGGCTCACTAGTGCGCATGCGCACTCGGGATCACTACTGTGCATGCGCACTCGGGCTCACTACTGCGGATGCGCACTCGGGGTCACTACTGCTCATGCGCACTCGGACTCACTACGGCTTATGCGCACTCGGGCTCACTACTGCGCATGCGCGCTAGGGGTTGCTATTGCGGATGCGCACACCGGCTCAGACCTGCACATGCCCACTCGAGCTCACTTCTGCGCATGCGCACACGGGTGCACTACTGCGCATGCGCACACGGGCTCACTACTGTGCATGCGCACTCGGGGTCACTACTGCTCATGTGCACTCGGACTCACTACTGCTCATACGCACTCCGGCTCGCTACTGCGCATGCGTTCTCGGGCTCACTACTGTGCATGCGAACTCGGGGTCACCACTGCAGATGCGCAATCGGACTCACTACTGCCCATGCGCACTCGGGGTCACTACTGCGCATGCGCACTTGGGCTCACTACTGTGCATGCGCACTCGGGGTCACTACTGCGCATCCGCACTCGGGCTCACTACTGCCGATGCGCGCTCAGGCTCACTACTGCGCATCCGCACACGGGCTCACTTCTGCGCATGCGCACTCGGGGTCATTACAGCTCATGCGCACTCGGACTCACTACTGCTCATGCGCACTCGGGCTCACTACTGCGCATGCGCGCTCGGGGTCGCTGCTGCGCATGCGCACACCGGCTCAGACCTGCACATGCGCACTCGAGTTCACTTCTGCGCATGCGCACATGGGTGCACTACTGCGCATGCACACACGGGCTCACTACTGCGCATGCGCACTCGGGGTCACTACTGCTCATACGCACTCGGACTCACTACTGCTCATACGCACTCCGGCTATCTACTGCTCATGCGAACTCGGACTCACTACTGCGGATGCGCAATCAGGCTCACTACTGCGCACGCGCACTCCAGCTGAGACCGGCACATGCGCACTCGGGGTCACTACTGCGCATGCGCACTCAGGCTCACTACTGCTCATACGCACTCCGGCTCACTACTGCTCATGCGAACTCGGACTCACTACTGCGGATGCGCAATCGGGCTCACTACTGCGCATGCGCAACCGGTCTCACTACTGCGGATGCGCAATCGGGTTCACTACTGCGCATGCGCACTCGGGGTCACTACTGCGCATGCGCACTCAGGCTCACTACTGCTCATACGCACTCCGGCTCACTACTGCTCATGCGAACTCGGACTCACTACTGCGGATGCTCAACCGGGCTCACTACTGCGCATGCGCACTCGGGCTCACGACTGTGCATGCGCGCTCGGGCTCACTACTGCGCAAGCGGACTCCAGCTGAGACCGGCACATGCGCACTCGGGCTCACTAATGCGCATGCGCACACGGGCACACTACTACGCATGCGCACTCCGGGTGACCACTGCGCATGCCCACTCGGGCACACTACTGCGGATGCGCACTCCGGCTCACTACTGCGCATGGGCACACGGGCTCACTACTGCGCATGCGCACTCCGGGTCACTACTGCTCATGCGCACTCGGGCTCACTACTGCGCATGCGCACTCGGGGTCACTACTGCTCATGCGCACTCGGACTCACTACTGCTCATACGCACTCCGGCTATCTACTGCTCATGCGAACTCGGACTCACTACTGCGGATGCGTAATCAGGCTCACTACTGCGCATGCGCACTCCAGCTGAGACCGGCACATGCGCACTCCGGCTCACTACTGCTCATACGCAATCCGGCTCACTACTGCTCATGCGAAATCGGACTCACTACTGCGGATGCGCAATCGGGCTCACTACTGCGCATGCGCAATCGGTCTCACTACTGCGGATGCGCAATCGGGCTCACTACTGCGCATGCGCACTCGGGGTCACTACTACGCATGCGCACTCGGGGTCACTATTGCGCATACGCACTCGGGCACACTACTGCGGATGCGCACTCCGGCTCACTACTGCGCATGGGCACACGGGCTCACTACTGCACGTGCGCACTCCAGGTCACTACTGCTCATGCGCACTCGGGCTCACTACTGCGCATGCGCGCTCGGGCTCGCTACTGTGCGTGCGCACTCGGGGTCACCACTGCAGATGCGCAATCGGACTCACTACTGCCCATGCGCACTCGGGGTCACTACTGCGCATGCGCACTCGGGCTCACTACCGTGCATGCGCACTCGGGGTCACTACTGCTCATGCGCACTCAGGCTCACTACTGCTCATACGCACTCCGGCTCACTACTCCTCATGCGAACTCGGACTCACTACTGCGGATGCGCAATCGGGCTCACTACTGCGCATGCGCACTCGGGGTCACTACTGCACATGCACACTCGGGTTCACTACTGCGCATGCGCACCCGGGTACACTACTGCGGATGCGCACTCGGGGTCACTACTGTTCATACGCACTCCGACTCAGTACTGCTCATGCGAACTTGGACTCACTACTGCGGATGCGCAATCGGGCTCACTACTGCGCATGCGCGCTCGGGGTCGCTACTGCGCATGCGCACACCGGCACAGACCTGCACATGCGCACTCGAGCTCACTTCTGCGCATGCGCACACGGGTGCACTACTGCGCATGCGCACACGGGCTCACTACTGCGCATGCGCACTCGGACTCACTACTGCTCATACGCACTCCGGCTATCTACTGCTCATGCGAACTCGGACTCACTACTGCGGATGCGCAATAAGGCTCACTACTGCGCATGCGCACTCCAGCTGAGACCGGCACATGCGCACTCGGGGTCACTACTGCGCATGCGCACTCGGGCTCACTACTGCTCATACGCACTCCGGCTCACTACTGCTCATGCGAACTCGGACTCACTACTGCGGATGCGCAATCGGGCTCACTACTGCGCATGCGCAATCGGTCTCACTACTGCGGATGCGCAATCGGGCTCACTACTGCGCATGCGCACACAGGCTCACTACTGCTCATACGCACTCCGGCTCACTACTGCTCATGTGAACTCGGACTCACTACTGCGGATGCGCAATCGGTCTCACTACTGCGCATGCGCACTCGGTTACACTACTGCGGATGCGTACTCGGGGTCACTACTGCTCATACGCACTCCGGCTCACTACTGCTCATGCGAACTCGGACTCACTACTGCGGATACGCAATCGGGCTCACTACTGCGCGTGCGCACTCGGGCTCACGACTGTGCATGCGCGCTCGGGCTCGCTACTGCGCATGCGCACTCGGTGTCACTATTGCTCATGCGCACTCGGGCTCACTACTGCGCATGCGCACTCGGGGTCACTACTGCTCATGCGCACTCAGGCTCACTACTGCTCATACGCACTCGGGCTCACTACTGCGCATGCGCACTCGGGCTCACTACTGCTCATGCGCACTCGGGGTCACTACTGCGCATGCGCACTCAGGCTCACTACTGCTCATACGCACTCCGGCTCACTACTGCTCATGCGAACTCGGACTCACTACTGCGGATGCGCAATCGGGCTCCTACTGCGCATGCGCACTCGGACTCACTACTGCTCATACGCACTCGGACTCAGTACTGCTCATGCGAACTTGGACTCACTACTGCGCATGCGCACTCGGGGTCGCTACTGCTCATGCGCACTCGGACTCACTACTGCTCATACGCAATCCGGCTATCTACTGCTCATGCGAACTCGGACTCACTACTGCGTATGCGCAATCAGGCTCACTACTGCGCACGCGCACTCCAGCTGAGACCGGCACATGCGCACTCGGCGTCACTACTGCGCATGCGCACTCGGACTCACTACTGCTCATACGCACTCCGACTCAGTACTGCTCATGCGAACTCGGACTCACTACTGCGCATGCGCACTCGGGGTCACTACTGCTCATGCGCACTCGGACTCACTACTGCGGATGCGCAATCGGGCTCACTACTGCGCATGCGGACTTCAGCTGAGACCGGCACATGCGCACTCGGGCTCACTACTGCGCATGCGCACACGGGCACACTACTACGCATGCGCACTCCGGGTGACCACTGCGCATGCCCACTCGGGCACACTACTGCGGATGCGCACTCCGGCTCACTACTGCGCATGGGCACACGGGCTCACTACTGCGCATGCGCACTCCGGGTCACTACTGCTCATGCGCACTCGGGCTCACTACTGCGCATGCGCGCTAGGGGTTGCTATTGCGGATGCGCACACCGGCTCAGACCTGCACATGCCCACTCGAGCTCACTTCTGCGCATGCGCACACGGGTACACTACTGCGCATGCGCACACGGGCTCACTACTGTGCATGCGCACTCGGGGTCACTACTGCTCATGCGCACTCGGACTCACTACTGCCCATACGCACTCCGGCTCGCTACTGCGCATGCGTTCTCGGGCTCACTACTGCGCATGCGCGTTCGGGCTCGCTACTGCGCCTGCGCACCCGGGGTCACCACTGCAGAAGCGCAATCGGGCTCGCTACTGCGCATGCGCACACGGGGTCACTACTGCGCATGCGCACTTGGGCTCACTACTGTGCATGCGCACTCGGGGTCACTACTGCGCATCCGCACTCGGGCTCACTACTGCCGATGCGCGCTCAGGCTCACTACTGCGCATCCGCACACGGGCTCACTTCTGCGCATGCGCACTCGGGGTCATTACAGCTCATGCGCACTCGGACTCACTACTGCTCATGCGCACTCGGGCTCACTACTGCGCATGCGCGCTCGGGGTCGCTGCTGCGCATGCGCACACCGGCTCAGACCAGCACATGCGCACTCGAGTTCACTTCTGCGCATGCGCACACGGGTGCACTACTGCGCATGCACACACGGGCTCACTACTGCGCATGCGCACTCGGGGTCACTACTGCTCATACGCACTCGGACTCACTACTGCTCATACGCACTCCGGCTATCTACTGCTCATGCGAACTCGGACTCACTACTGCGGATGCGCAATCAGGCTCACTACTGCGCACGCGCACTCCAGCTGAGACCGGCACATGCGCACTCGGGGTCACTACTGCGCATGCGCACTCAGGCTCACTACTGCTCATACGCACTCCGGCTCACTACTGCTCATGCGAACTCGGACTCACTACTGCGGATGCGCAATCGGGCTCACTACTACGCATGCGCAATCGGTCTCACTACTGCGGATGCGCAATCGGGTTCACTACTGCGCATGCGCACTCGGGGTCACTACTGCGCATGCGCACTCAGGCTCACTACTGCTCATACGCACTCCGGCTCACTACTGCTCACGCGAATTCGGACTCACTACTGCTCATGCGAACTCGGACTCACTACTGCGGATGCGCAATCGGGCTCACTACTGCGCATGCGCAATCAGTCTCACTACTGCGGATGCGCAATCGGGCTCACCACTGCGCATGCGCACTCGGGCTCGCTACTGTGCATGCGCACTCGGGGTCACCACTGCAGATGCGCAATCGGACTCACTACTGCCCATGCGCACTCGGGGTCACTACTGCGCATGCGCACTCGGGCTCACTACCCTGCATGCGCACTCGGGGTCACTACTGCTCATACGCACTCCGGCTCACTACTGCTCATGCGAACTCGGACTAACTACTGCGGATGCTCAACCGGGCTCACTACTGCGCATGCGCACTCGGGCTCACGACTGTGCATGCGCGCTCGGGCTCACTACTGCGCATGCGGACTCCAGCTGAGACCGGCACATGCGCACTCGGGCTCACTAATGCGCATGCGCACACGGGCACACTACTACGCATGCGCACTCCGGGTGACCACTGCGCATGCCCACTCGGGCACACTACTGCGGATGCGCACTCCGGCTCACTACTGCGCATGGGCACACGGGCTCACTACTGCGCATGCGCACTCCGGGTCACTACTGCTCATGCGCACTCGGGCTCACTACTGCGCATGCGCACTCGGGGTCACTACTGCTCATGCGCACTCGGACTCACTACTGCTCATACGCACTCCGGCTCACTACTCCTCATGCGAACTCGGACTCACTACTGCGGATGCGCAATCGGGCTCACTACTGCGCATGCGCAATCGGTCTCACTACTGCGGATGCGCAATCGGGCTCACTACTGCGGATGCACAATCGGGCTCACTACTGCGCATGCGCACTACGGCTCAGACCTGCACATGCGCACACGGACTCACTACTGTGGATGCGCAATCGGGCTCACTACTGTGCATGCGCACTCGGGGTCACTACTGCTCATGCGTACTCGGACTCACTACTGCTCATGCGCACTCGGGCTCACTACTGTGCATGCGCACTCGGGGTCACTACTGCTCATGCGCACTCGGACTCACTACTGCTCATGCGCACTCGGGCTCACTACTGTGCATGCGCACTCGGGGTCACTACTGCTCATGCGCACTCGGGGTCACTACTGCTCATGCGCACTCGGGGACACTACTGCTCATGCGCACTCGGACTCACTACTGCTCATGCGCACTCGGGGTCACTACTGCTCATGCGCACTCGGACTCACTACTGCTCATGCGCATTCGGGGTCACTACTGCGTATGCGCACTCGGACTCACTACTGCAGATGCGCGCTCGGGCTCACTACTGCAGATGCGCGCTCGGGCTCACTACTGCGCATGCGCACACGGGCTCACTACGGCTCATGCGCGCACGGGCCCAACACTGCGCATGCGCACTCCGGCTCAGACCTGCACATGCGCACACGGACTCACTACTGCGGATGCGCAATCGGGCTCACTACTGCGGATGCGCGCTCGGGCCCACTACTGCGCATGCGCACCCGGGCTCACTACTGCGCATGCGCGCACGGAACCACTACTGCGCATGCGCACTCCGGCTCAGACCTGCACATGCGCACACGGACTCACTACTGCGGATGCGCAATCGGGCTCACTACAGTGCATGCGCACTCGGGGTCACTACTGCTCATGCGCACTCGGACTCACTACTGCTCATGCGCACTCGGACTCACTACTGCTCATGCGCACTCGGGCTCACTACTGTGCATGCGCACTCGGGGTCACTACTGCTCATGCGCACTCGGACTCACTACTGCTCATGCGCACTCGGGCTCACTACTGTGCATGCGCACTCGGGGTCACTACTGCTCATGCGCACTCGGACTCACTACTGCTCATGCGCACTCGGGCTCACTACTGTGCATGCGCACTCGGGGTCACTACTGCTCATGCGCACTCGGACTCACTACTGCTCATGCGCACTCGGACTCACTACTGCTCATGCGCACACGGGGTCACTACTGCTCATGCGCACTCGGTCTCACTACTGCTCATGCGCATTCGGGGTCACTACTGAGCATGCGCACTCGGACTAACCGCTGCTCATGCGCACTGGGACTCACTACTGCGGATGCGCACTCGGACTCACTACTGCGGATGCACAATCGGGCTCACTACTGCACGTGCGCACTCCGCCTCAGACCTGCACATACGCACACGGACTCACTACTGCTCATGCGCACTCGGGGTCACTACTGCACATGCGCACTCGAACTCACTACTGCTCATGCGCATTCGGGGTCACTACTGCGCATGCGCACTCGGACTGACAACTGCGGATTATCGCTCGGGCTCACTACTGCGCATGCGCACACGGGCTCACTACTGCGCATGCGCGCACGGGCCCACTACTGCGCATGCGCAGTCCGGCTCAGACCTGCACATGCGCATTCGAGCTCACATCTGCGCATGCGCACACGCGCGCACTACTGCGCTTGCGCACTCGGACTAACAACTGCTCATGCGCACTGGGACTCACTACTGCTCATGCCCTCTCGGTCTCACTACTGTGCATGCGCACTCGGGGTCACTACTGCTCATGCGCACTCGGACTCACTACTGCTCATGCGCACTCGGACTCACTACTGTTCATGCGCACTCGGGCTCACTACTGTGCATGCGCACTCGGGGTCACTACTGCTCATGCGCACTCGGGGACACTACTGCTCATGCGCACTCGGACTCACTACTGCTCATGCGCACTCGGGGTCACTACTGCTCATGCGCACTCGGACTCACTACTGGTCATGCGCATTCGGGGTCACTACTGCGTATGCGCACTCGGACTCACTACTGCAGATGCGCGCTCGGGCTCACTACTGCGCATGCGCACACGGGCTCACTACGGCGCATGCGCGCACGGGCCCAACAATGCGCATGCGCACTCCGGCTCAGACCTGCACATGCGCACACGGACTCACTACTGCGGATGCGCAATCGGGCTCACTACTGCGGATGCGCGCTCGGGCCCACTACTGCGCATGCGCACCCGGGCTCACTACTGCGCATGCGCACCCGGGCTCACTGCTGCGCATGCGCGCACGGACCCACTACTGCGCATGCGCACTCCGGCTCAGACCTGCACATGCGCACACGGACTCACTACTGCTCATGCGCACTCGGGCTCACTACTGTTCATGCGCACTCGGGGTCACTACTGCTCATGCGCACTCGGGGACACTACTGCTCATGCGCACTCGGACTCACTACTGCTCATGCGCACTCGGGGTCACTACTGCTCATGCGCACTCGGACTCACTACTGCTCATGCGCATTCGGGGTCACTACTGCGTATGCGCACTCGGACTCACTACTGCAAATGCGCGCTCGGGCTCACTACTGCGCATGCGCACACGGGCTCACTACGGCGCATGCGCGCACGGGCCCAACACTGCGCATGCGCACTCCGGCTCAGACCTGCACATGCGCACACGGACTCACTACTGCGGATGCGCAATCGGGCTCACTACTGCGGATGCGCGCTCGGGCCCACTACTGCGCATGCGCACCCGGGCTCACTACTGCGCATGCGCGCACGGACCCACTACTGCGCATGCGCACTCCGGCTCAGACCTGCACATGCGCACACGGACTCACTACTGCGGATGCGCAATCGGGCTCACTACAGTGCATGCGCACTCGGGGTCACTACTGCTCATGCGCACTCGGGGTCACTACTGCTCATGCGCACTCGGACTCACTACTGCTCATGCGCACTCGGGGTCACTACTGTGAATGCGCACTCGGGGTCACTACTGCTCATGCGCACACGGACTCACTACTGCTCATGTGCACACGCGCGCACGACTGCGCTTGCGCACTCGGACTAACCACTGCTCATGCGCACTGGGACTCACTACTGCGGATGCGCGCTCGGGCTCACTACTGCGGATGCGCAATCGGGTTCACTACTGCGCATGCGCAGACGGGCTCACTACTGCGCATGCGCGCACGAGCCCACTACTGCGCATGCGCACTCCGGCTCAGACCTGCCCATGCGCCCTCGGGTACACCACTGCGCATGCGCACACGGACTCACCACTGCGCATGCGCACTCCGGCTCAGACCTGCCCATGCGCACTCGGGCTCACTACTGCGCATGCGCGCTCCGGCTCACTACTGCTCATGCGCACTCGGACTCACTACTGCGGATGCACAATCGGGCTCACTACTGCGCATGCACACTACGGCTCAGACCTGCACATGCGCACACGGGCTCACTACTGCGCATGCGCACACGGACTCACCACTGCGCATGCGCACTCCGGCTCAGACCTGCTCATGCGCACTCGGGCTCACTACTGCGCATGCGCACTCGGACTAACCACTGCTCATGCGCACTGGGACTCACTACTGCGGATGCGCACTCGAACTCACTACTGCTCATGCGCATTCGGGGTCACTACTGCGCATGCGCACTCGAACTGACAACTGCGGATGATCGCTCGGGCTCACTACTGCGCATGCGCACACGGGCTCACTACTGCGCATGCGCGCACGGGCTCAGTACTGTGCATGCGCACGAGTGATGCCCACTTGGACGCCGACCGCTTGGATGCGCCCCGATTGGACGGTCCCGATTCGACTCGTTCCAATTCGAAGCGGTGCCGATTGGACGCGTTCCAATTCTAAGCAGGGCTTATAGAACCTAACCTAACCAAATCTAAACTCTTCGAATTGGGACGCGTCCAATCGGCACCGCTTCGAATTGGAACGCGTCGAATCGGGACCGTCCAAACGGAACGCGTCCAATCGGTCGACGTCCAAGTGGGACACCCCCCATGCGCACTCGGGGTCACTACTGCTCATGCGCACTCGGGGTCACTACTGCTCATGCGCACTCGGACTCACTACTGCTCATGCGCACTCGGGGTCACTACTGCTCATGCGCACTCGGACTCACTACTGCTGATGCGCACTGGGGCTCACTACTGCGCATACGCGCTCGGTGTCGCTACTGCGCATTCGCTCACGGGCTCACACTGTGCATGCACACTTGGGGTCACTACTGCGCATGCGCACTCTGGCTCACTACTGCGCATGCGCACTCCGGTCAGGCCTGTGCATGCGCACTCAGGCACACTATTGCGCATGCGCACTCCGGTTCACTACTGCTCATGCGCACTCGGTCTCACTACTGCGGATGAACAATCGGGCTCACTACTACGCATGCGCACTCCGGCTCAGACCTGCACATGCGCACAAGGACCCACTACTGCGGATGCGCAATCGGGCTCACTACTGTGCATGCGCACTCGGGGTCACTACTGCTCATGCGCACTCGGACCCACTACTGCTCATGCGCACTCGGGGTCACTACTGCGCATGCGCACTCGGACTTACTACTGCTCATGCGCACTCGGGCTCACTACTGTGCATGCGCACTCGGGGTCACTACTGCTCATGCGCACTCGGACTCACTACTGCTCATGCGCACTCGGACTCACTACTGCGCATGCGCACTCGAACTCACTACTGCTCATGCGCATTCGGGGTCACTACTGCGCATGCGCACTCGGACTGACAACTGCGGATTATCGCTCGGGCTCACTACTGCGCATGCGCACACGGGCTCACTACTGCGCATGCGCGCACGGGGCCACTACTGCGCATGCGCAGTCCGGCTCAGACCTGCACATGCGCATTCGAGCTCACTTCTGCGCATGCGCACACGCGCGCACTACTGCGCTTGCGCACTCGGACTAACAACTGCTCATGCGCACTGGGACTCACTACTGCTCATGCCCTCTCGGTCTCACTACTGTGCATGCGCACTCGGGGTCACTACTGCTCATGCGCACTCGGACTCACTACTGCTCATGCGCACTCGGACTCACTACTGCTCATGCGCACTCGGGGTCACTACTGCTCATGCGCACTCGGACTCACTACTGCTCATGCGCATTCGGGGTCACTACTGCGTATGCGCACTCGGACTCACTACTGCAGATGCGCGCTCGGGCTCACTACTGCAGATGCGCGCTCGGGCTAACTACTGCGCATGCGCACACGGGCTCACTACGGCGCATGCGCGCACGGGCCCAACACTGCGCATGCGCACTCCGGCTCAGACCTGCACATGCGCACACGGACTCACTACTGCGGATGCGCAATCGGGCTCACTACAGTGCATGCGCACTCGGGGTCACTACTGCTCATGCGCACTCGGACTCACTACTGCTCATGCGCACTCGGGCCCACTACTGCGCATGCGCACTCCGGCTCAGACCTGCACATGCGCACACGGACTCACTGCTGCGGATGCGCAATCGGGCTCACTACTGTGCATGCGTACCCGGGGTCACTACTGCTCATGCGCACTCGTGGTCACTACTGCTCATGCGCACTCGAACTCACTACTGCTCATGCGCACTCGGGGTCACTACTGCTCATGCGCTCTCGGACTCACTACTGCTCATGCGCACTCGGGGTCACTACTGCTCATGCGCACACGGGCCCACTACTGCGCATGCGCAGTCCGACTCAGACCTGCACATGCGTATTCGAGCTGACTTCTGCGCATGCGCACACGCGCGCACTACTGCGCTTGCGCACTCGGACTAACCACTGCTCATGCGCACTGGGACTCACTACTGCGGATGCGCGCTCGGGCTCACTACTGCGGATGCGCAATCGGGTTCACTACTGCGGATGCGCAATCGGGTTCACTACTGCCCATGCGCACACGGCCTCACTACTGCGCATGCGCACACGGACTCACCACTGCGCATGCGCACTCCGGCTCAGACCTGCCCATGCGCACTCGGGCTCACTACTGCGCATGCGCGCTCCGGCTCACTACTGCTCATGCGCACTCGGACTCACTACTGCGGATGCACAATCGGGCTCACTACTGCGCATGCGCACTACGGCTCAGACCTGCACATGCGCACACGGACTCACTACTGTGGATGTGCAATCGGGCTCACTACTGCTCGTGCGCACTCGGACTCACTACTGCTCATGCGCACTCGGGCTCACTACTGTGCATGCGCACTCGGGGTCACTACTGCTCATGCGCACTCGGGCTCACTACTGTGCATGCGCACTCGGGGTCACTACTGCTCATGCGCACTCGGGCTCACTACTGTGCATGCGCTCTCGGGCTCACTACTGTGCATGCGCACTCGGGGTCACTACTGCTCATGCGCACTCGGACTCACTACTGCTCATGCGCACTCGGGCTCACTACTGTGCATGCGCAATCGGGGTCACTACTGCTCATGCGCACTCGGACTCGCTACTGCTCATGCGCACTCGGACTCACTACTGCTCATGCGCACTCGGGCTCACTACCGTGCATGCGCGCTCGGGGTCACTACTGCTCATGCGCACTCGGACTCACTACTGCTCATGCGCACTCGGGCTCACTACTGTGCATGCGCACTCGGGGTCACTAATGCTCGTGCGCACTCGGACTCACTACTGCTCATGCGCACTCGGGCTTACTACTGTGCATGCGCACTCGGGGTCACAACTGCTCATGCGCACTCGGACTCACTACTGCTCATGCGCACTCGGACTCACTACTGCTCATGCGCACACGGGGTCACTACTGCTCATGCGCACTCGGTCTCACTACTGCTCATGCGCATTCGGGGTCACTACTGCGCATGCGCACTCGGACTAACCACTGCTCATGCGCACACGGGCTCACTACTGTGCATGCGCACTCCGGGTCACTACTGCGCATGCGCGCTGCGGCTCACTACTGCTCATGCGCACTCGGACTCACTACTGCGGATGCACAATCGGGCTCACTACTGCGCATGCGCACTACGGCTCAGACCTGCACATGCGCACACGGACTCACTATTGTGGATGCGCAATCGGGCTCACTACTGTGCATGCGCACTCGGGGTCACTACTGCTCATGCGTACTCGGACTCACTACTGCTCATGCGCACTCGGGCTCACTACTGTGCATGCGCACTCGGGGTCACTACTGCTCATGCGCACTGGGACTCACTACTGCTCATGCGCACTCGGGCTCACTACTGTGCATGCGCACTCGGGGTCACTACTGCTCATGCGCACTCGGACTCACTACTGCTCATGCGCACTCGGACTCACTACTGCTCATGCGCACTCGGGCTCACTACCGTGCATGCGCACTCGGGGTCACTACTGCTCATGCGCACTCGGACTCACTACTGCTCATGCGCACTCGGGCTCACTACTGTGCATGCGCACTCGGGGTCACTACTGCTCATGCGCACTCGGACTCGCTACTGCTCATGCGCACTCGGACTCACTACTGCTCATGCGCACTCGGGCTCACTACCGTGCATGCGCGCTCGGGGTCACTACTGCTCATGCGCACTCGGACTCACTACTGCTCATGCGCACTCGGGCTCACTACTGTGCATGCGCTCTCGGGGTCACTACTGCTCATGCGCACTCGGACTCACTACTGCTCATGCGCACACGGGGTCACTACTGCTCATGCGCACTCGGTCTCACTACTGCTCATGCGCATTCGGGGTCACTACTGAGCATGCGCACTCGGACTAACCGCTGCTCATGCGCACTCGGACTCACTACTGCGGATGCGCAATCGGGCTCACTACTGCACGTGCGCACTCCGCCTCAGACCTGCACATACGCACACGGACTCACTACTGCTCATGCGCACTCGGGGTCACTACTGCACATGCGCACTCGAACTCACTACTGCTCATGCGCATTCGGGGTCACTACTGCGCATGCGCACTCGGACTGACAACTATGGATTATCGCTCGGGCTCACTACTGCGCATGCGCACACGGGCTCACTACTGCTCATGCGCACTCGGTCTCACTACTGCTCATGCGCACTCGGCCTCACTACTGCGGATGCACAATCGGGCTCACTACTGCGCATGCGCACTACGGCTCAGACCTGCACATGCGCACACGGACTCACTACTGTGGATGCGCAATCGGGCTCACTACTGTGCATGCGCACTCGGGGTCACTACTGCTCATGCGTACTCGGACTCACTACTGCTCATGCGCACTCGGGCTCACTACTGTGCATGCGCACTCGGGGTCACTACTGCTCATGCGCACTCGGACTCACTACTGCTCATGCGCACTCGGGCTCACTACTGTGCATGCGCACTCGGGGTCACTACTGCTCATGCGCACTCGGACTCACTACTGCTCATGCGCACTCGGACTCACTACTGCTCATGCGCACTCGGGCTCACTACTGTGCATGCGCTCTCGGGGTCACTACTGTTCATGCGCACTCGGACTCACTACTGCTCATGCGCACACGGGGTCACTACTGCTCATGCGCACTCGGTCTCACTACTGCTCATGCGCATTCGGGGTCACTACTGAGCATACGCACTCGGACTAACCGCTGCTCATGCGCACTTGGACTCACTACTGCGGATGCGCACTCGGACTCACTACTGCGGATGCACAATCGGGCTCACTACTGCACGTGCGCACTCCGCCTCAGACCTGCACATACGCACACGGACTCACTACTGCTCATGCGCACTCGGGGTCACTACTGCACATGCGCACTCGAACTCACTACTGCTCATGCGCATTCGGGGTCACTACTGCGCATGCGCACTCGGACTGACAACTGCGGATTATCGCTCGGGCTCACTACTGCGCATGCGCACACGGGCTCACTACTGCGCATGCGCGCACGGGCCCACTACTGCGCATGCGCAGTCCGGCTCAGACCTGCACATGCGCATTCGAGCTCACTTCTGCGCATGCGCACACGCGTGCACTACTGCGCTTGCGCACTCGGACTAACAACTGCTCATGCGCACTGGGACTCACTACTGCTCATGCCCTCTCGGTCTCACTACTGTGCATGCGCACTCGGGGTCACCACTGCTCATGCGCACTCGGGCTCACTACTGTGCATGCGCTCTCGGGGTCACTACTGCTCATGCGCACTCGGACTCAATACTGCTCATGCGCACACGGGGTCACTACTGCTCATGCGCACTCGGTCTCACTACTGCTCATGCGCATTCGGGGTCACTACTGCGCTTGCGCACTCGGACTAACCACTGCTCATGCGCACTGGGACTCACTACTGCGGATGCGCACTCGGACTCACTACTGCGGATGCACAATCGGGCTCACTACTGCACGTGCGCACTCGGGGTCACTACTGCTCATGCGCACTCGGACTCACTACTGCTCATGCGCACTGGGGCTCACTACTGCGCATACGCGCTCGGTGTCGCTACTGCGCATGCGCTCACGGGCTCACACTGTGCATGCACACTTGGGGTCACTACTGCGCATGCGCACTCCGGCTCACTACTGCGCATGCGCACTCCGGTCAGGCCTGTGCATGCGCACTCAGGCTCACTACTGCGCATGCGCACTCCGGTTCACTACTGCTCATGCGCACTCGGTCTCACTACTGCGGATGAACAATCGGGCTCACTACTGCGCATGCGCACTCCGGCTCAGACCTGCACATGCGCACAAGGACCCACTACTGCGGATGCGCAATCGGGCTCACTACTGTGCATGCGCACTCGGGGTCACTACTGCTCATGCGCACTCGGACCCACTACTGCTCATGTACACTTGGGGTCACTACTGCGCATGCGCACTCCGGTCAGGCCTGTGCATGCGCACTCGGGCTCACTACTGCTCATGCGCACTCGGACTCACTACTGCGGATGCACAATCGGGCTCACTACAGCACGTGCGCACTCCGCCTCAGACCTGCACATACGCACACGGACTCACTACTGCTCATGCGCACTCGGGGTCACTACTGCACATGCGCACTCGAACTCACTACTGCTCATGCGCATTCGGGGTGACTACTGCGCATGCGCACTCGGACTGACTACTGCGGATGCGCGCTCGGGCTCACTACTGCGCATGCGCACACGGGCTCACTACGGCGCATGCGCGCACGGGCCCAACACTGCGCATGCGCACTCCGGCTCAGACCTGCACATGCGCACACGGACTCACTACTGCGGATGCGCAATCGGGCTCACTACTGCGGATGCGCGCTCGGGCCCACTACTGCGCATGCGCACCCGGGCTCACTACTTCGCATGAGCGCACGGACCCACTACTGCGCATGCGCACTCCGGCTCAGACCTGCACATGCGCACACGGACTCACTACTGCGGATGCGCAATCGGGCTCACTACAGTGCATGCGCACTCGGGGTCACTACTGCGCATGCGCACTCGGACTCACTCTTGCGGATGCGCGCTCGGGCTCACTACTGCGCATGCGCACACGGGCTCACTACTGCGCATGCGCGCACGGGCCCACTACTCCGCATGCGCACTCCGGCTCAGACCTGCACATGCGCATTCGAGCTCACTTCTGCGCATGCGCACACGGGTTCACTACTGCTCACGCGCACTCGGGGTCACTACTGCTCATGCGCACTCGGACTCACTACTGCTCATGCGCACTCGGGGTCACTACTGCTCATGCGCACTCGGACTCACTACTGCTCATGCGCACTCTGGCTCACTACTGCGCATGCGCACTCCGGTCAGGCCTGTGCATGCGCTCTCAGGCTCACTACTGCGCATGCGCACTCGGTCTCACTACTGCGGATGAACAATCGGGCTCACTACTGCGCATGCGCACTCCGGTTCAGACCTGCACATGCGCATTCGAGCTCACTTCTGCGCATGCGCACACGGACTCACTACTGCTCATGCGCACTCGGGCTCACTACTGCGCATACGCGCTCGGTGTCGCTACAGCGCATTCGCTCACGGGCTCACACTGTGCATGCACACTTGGGGTCACTACTGCGCATGCGCACTCTGGCTCACTACTGCGCATGCGCACTCCGGTCAGGCCTGTGCATGCGCACTCAGGCTCACTACTGCGCATGCGCACTCGGTCTCACTACTGCGGATGAACAATCGGGCTCACTACTGCACATGCGCACTCCGGCTCAGACCTGCACATGCGCACAAGGACCCACTACTGCGGATGCGCAATCGGGCTCGCTACTGTACATGCGCACTCGGGGTCACTACTGCTCATGCGCACTCGGACCCACCACTGCTCATGCGCACTCGGGGTCACTACTGCGCATGCGCACTCGGACTCACTACTGCGAATGCGCACCCGGGCTCCCTACTGCGCATGCGCACCCGGGCTCCCTACTGCGCATGCGCGCACGGGCCCACTACTGCGCATGCGCACTCCGGCTCAGACCTGCACATGCGCACACGGACTCACTACTGCGGATGCGCAATCGGGCTCACTACTGTGCATGCGCACTCGGGGTCACTACTGCTCATGCGCACTCGGACTCACTACTGCTCATGCACACTCGGGGTCACTACTGCTCATGCGCACTCGGACTCACTACTGCTCATGCGCATTCGGGGTCACTACTGCGCATGCGCACTCGGACTCACTAATGCGGATGCGCAGTCGGGCTCACTACTGCGGATGCGCACACGGGCTCACTACTGTGCATGCGCGCACGGGCTTACTACTGCGCATGCGCAGTCCGGCTCAGATCTGATCCTGCGTATTCGAGCTCAATTCTGCGCATGTGCACACGGGCGCACAGCTGCGCATGCGCACTCGGACTCACTACTGCTCAAGCGCACTCGGGCTCACTACTGCGCATACGCACTCAGGGTCACTACTGCTCATGCGCACTCGGGCACACTACTGCGCATGCGCGCTCGGACGCACTACTGCTCATGCGCACACGGACTCACGACTGCGGATGAGCGTTTCGGTCTCACTACTGCGGATGCGCACACGGGCTCACTACTGCGCATGCGCAGTCCGGCTCAGACCAGCACATGCGTATTCGGGCTCACTACTGCGCATGCGCGCTCGGACGCACTACTGCTCATGCGCACACGGACTCACGACTGCGGATGAGCGTTTCGGTCTCACTACTGCGGATGCGCACACGGGCTCACTACTGCGCATGCGCAGTCCGGCTCAGACCAGCACATGCGTATTCGGGCTCACTTCTGCGCATGTGCACTCGGACTCACTACTGCTCAAGCGCAATCCGACTCAGACCTGCACATGCGTATTCGAGCTCACTTCTGCGCATGCGCACACGCGCGCACTACTGCGCTTGCGCACTCGGACTAACCACTGCTCATGCGCACTGGGGCTCACTACTGCGGATGCGCAATCGGGTTCACTACTGCGCATGCGCGCACGGGCTCACTACTGCGCATGCGCGCACGAGCCCACTACTGCGCATGCGCACTCCGGCTCAGACCTGCCCATGCGCCCTCGGGCACACCACTGCGCATGCGTACACGGACTCACCACTGCGCATGCGTACACGGACTCACCACTGCGCATGCGCACTCCGGCTCAGACCTGCCCATGCGCACTCGGGCTCACTACTGCGCATGCGCAATCGGGCTCACTACTGTGCATGCGTACTCGGGGTCACTACTGCTCATGCGCACTCGGGGTCACTACTGGTCATGCGCACTCGGACTCACTACTGCTCATGCGCATTCGGGGTCACTACTACTCATGCGCACTCGGGGTCACTACTGGTCATGCGCACTCGGGCTCACTACTGCGGATGCGCAATCGGGCTCACTACTGTGCATGCGCACTCGGGGTCACTACTGCTCATGCGCACTCGGACTCACTACTACTCATGCGCACTCGGGGTCACTACTGCTCATGCGCACTCGGACTCACTACTGCTCATGCGCTCTCGGGGTCACTACTGTTCATGCGCACTCGGACTCACTACTGCTCATGCGCACACGGGGTCACTACTGCTCATGCGCACTCGGTCTCACTACTGCTCATGCGCATTCGGGGTCACTACTGAGCATACGCACTCGGACTAACCGCTGCTCATGCGCACTTGGACTCACTACTGCGGATGCGCACTCGGACTCACTACTGCGGATGCACAATCGGGCTCACTACTGCACGTGCGCACTCCGCCTCAGACCTGCACATACGCACACGGACTCACTACTGCTCATGCGCACTCGGGGTCACTACTGCACATGCGCACTCGAACTCACTACTGCTCATGCGCATTCGGGGTCACTACTGCGCATGCGCACTCGGACTGACAACTGCGGATTATCGCTCGGGCTCACTACTGCGCATGCGCACACGGGCTCACTACTGCGCATGCGCGCACGGGCCCACTACTGCGCATGCGCAGTCCGGCTCAGACCTGCACATGCGCATTCGAGCTCACTTCTGCGCATGCGCACACGCGTGCACTACTGCGCTTGCGCACTCGGACTAACAACTGCTCATGCGCACTGGGACTCACTACTGCTCATGCCCTCTCGGTCTCACTACTGTGCATGCGCACTCGGGGTCACCACTGCTCATGCGCACTCGGGCTCACTACTGTGCATGCGCTCTCGGGGTCACTACTGCTCATGCGCACTCGGACTCAATACTGCTCATGCGCACACGGGGTCACTACTGCTCATGCGCACTCGGTCTCACTACTGCTCATGCGCATTCGGGGTCACTACTGCGCTTGCGCACTCGGACTAACCACTGCTCATGCGCACTGGGACTCACTACTGCGGATGCGCACTCGGACTCACTACTGCGGATGCACAATCGGGCTCACTACTGCACGTGCGCACTCGGGGTCACTACTGCTCATGCGCACTCGGACTCACTACTGCTCATGCGCACTGGGGCTCACTACTGCGCATACGCGCTCGGTGTCGCTACTGCGCATGCGCTCACGGGCTCACACTGTGCATGCACACTTGGGGTCACTACTGCGCATGCGCACTCCGGCTCACTACTGCGCATGCGCACTCCGGTCAGGCCTGTGCATGCGCACTCAGGCTCACTACTGCGCATGCGCACTCCGGTTCACTACTGCTCATGCGCACTCGGTCTCACTACTGCGGATGAACAATCGGGCTCATTACTGCGCATGCGCACTCCGGCTCAGACCTGCACATGCGCACAAGGACCCACTACTGCGGATGCGCAATCGGGCTCACTACTGTGCATGCGCACTCGGGGTCACTACTGCTCATGCGCACTCGGACCCACTACTGCTCATGTACACTTGGGGTCACTACTGCGCATGCGCACTCCGGTCAGGCCTGTGCATGCGCACTCGGGCTCACTACTGCTCATGCGCACTCGGACTCACTACTGCGGATGCACAATCGGGCTCACTACAGCACGTGCGCACTCCGCCTCAGACCTGCACATACGCACACGGACTCACTACTGCTCATGCGCACTCGGGGTCACTACTGCACATGCGCACTCGAACTCACTACTGCTCATGCGCATTCGGGGTGACTACTGCGCATGCGCACTCGGACTGACTACTGCGGATGCGCGCTCGGGCTCACTACTGCGCATGCGCACACGGGCTCACTACGGCGCATGCGCGCACGGGCCCAACACTGCGCATGCGCACTCCGGCTCAGACCTGCACATGCGCACACGGACTCACTACTGCGGATGCGCAATCGGGCTCACTACTGCGGATGCGCGCTCGGGCCCACTACTGCGCATGCGCACCCGGGCTCACTACTTCGCATGAGCGCACGGACCCACTACTGCGCATGCGCACTCCGGCTCAGACCTGCACATGCGCACACGGACTCACTACTGCGGATGCGCAATCGGGCTCACTACAGTGCATGCGCACTCGGGGTCACTACTGCGCATGCGCACTCGGACTCACTCTTGCGGATGCGCGCTCGGGCTCACTACTGCGCATGCGCACACGGGCTCACTACTGCGCATGCGCGCACGGGCCCACTACTCCGCATGCGCACTCCGGCTCAGACCTGCACATGCGCATTCGAGCTCACTTCTGCGCATGCGCACACGGGTTCACTACTGCTCACGCGCACTCGGGGTCACTACTGCTCATGCGCACTCGGACTCACTACTGCTCATGCGCACTCGGGGTCACTACTGCTCATGCGCACTCGGACTCACTACTGCTCATGCGCACTCTGGCTCACTACTGCGCATGCGCACTCCGGTCAGGCCTGTGCATGCGCTCTCAGGCTCACTACTGCGCATGCGCACTCGGTCTCACTACTGCGGATGAACAATCGGGCTCACTACTGCGCATGCGCACTCCGGCTCAGACCTGCACATGCGCACTCGAGCTCACTTCTGCGCATGCGCACACGGACTCACTACTGCTCATGCGCACTCGGGCTCACTACTGCGCATACGCGCTCGGTGTCGCTACAGCGCATTCGCTCACGGGCTCACACTGTGCATGCACACTTGGGGTCACTACTGCGCATGCGCACTCTGGCTCACTACTGCGCATGCGCACTCCGGTCAGGCCTGTGCATGCGCACTCAGGCTCACTACTGCGCATGCGCACTCGGTCTCACTACTGCGGATGAACAATCGGGCTCACTACTGCACATGCGCACTCCGGCTCAGACCTGCACATGCGCACAAGGACCCACTACTGCGGATGCGCAATCGGGCTCGCTACTGTACATGCGCACTCGGGGTCACTACTGCTCATGCGCACTCGGACCCACCACTGCTCATGCGCACTCGGGGTCACTACTGCGCATGCGCACTCGGACTCACTACTGCGAATGCGCACCCGGGCTCCCTACTGCGCATGCGCACCCGGGCTCCCTACTGCGCATGCGCGCACGGGCCCACTACTGCGCATGCGCACTCCGGCTCAGACCTGCACATGCGCACACGGACTCACTACTGCGGATGCGCAATCGGGCTCACTACTGTGCATGCGCACTCGGGGTCACTACTGCTCATGCGCACTCGGACTCACTACTGCTCATGCACACTCGGGGTCACTACTGCTCATGCGCACTCGGACTCACTACTGCTCATGCGCATTCGGGGTCACTACTGCGCATGCGCACTCGGACTCACTAATGCGGATGCGCAGTCGGGCTCACTACTGCGGATGCGCACACGGGCTCACTACTGTGCATGCGCGCACGGGCTTACTACTGCGCATGCGCAGTCCGGCTCAGATCTGATCCTGCGTATTCGAGCTCAATTCTGCGCATGTGCACACGGGCGCACAGCTGCGCATGCGCACTCGGACTCACTACTGCTCAAGCGCACTCGGGCTCACTACTGCGCATACGCACTCAGGGTCACTACTGCTCATGCGCACTCGGGCACACTACTGCGCATGCGCGCTCGGACGCACTACTGCTCATGCGCACACGGACTCACGACTGCGGATGAGCGTTTCGGTCTCACTACTGCGGATGCGCACACGGGCTCACTACTGCGCATGCGCAGTCCGGCTCAGACCAGCACATGCGTATTCGGGCTCACTACTGCGCATGCGCGCTCGGACGCACTACTGCTCATGCGCACACGGACTCACGACTGCGGATGAGCGTTTCGGTCTCACTACTGCGGATGCGCACACGGGCTCACTACTGCGCATGCGCAGTCCGGCTCAGACCAGCACATGCGTATTCGGGCTCACTTCTGCGCATGTGCACTCGGACTCACTACTGCTCAAGCGCAATCCGACTCAGACCTGCACATGCGTATTCGAGCTCACTTCTGCGCATGCGCACACGCGCGCACTACTGCGCTTGCGCACTCGGACTAACCACTGCTCATGCGCACTGGGGCTCACTACTGCGGATGCGCAATCGGGTTCACTACTGCGCATGCGCGCACGGGCTCACTACTGCGCATGCGCACTCCGGCTCAGACCTGCCCATGCGCCCTCGGGCACACCACTGCGCATGCGTACACGGACTCACCACTGCGCATGCGTACACGGACTCACCACTGCGCATGCGCACTCCGGCTCAGACCTGCCCATGCGCACTCGGGCTCACTACTGCGCATGCGCAATCGGGCTCACTACTGTGCATGCGTACTCGGGGTCACTACTGCTCATGCGCACTCGGGCTCACTACTGCGGATGCGCAATCGGGCTCACTACTGTGCATGCGCACTCGGGGTCACTACTGCTCATGCGCACTCGGACTCACTACTACTCATGCGCACTCGGGGTCACTACTGGTCATGCGCACTCGGACTCACTACTGCTCATGCGTATTCGGGGTCACTACTGCGCATGCGCACTCGGACTCACTACTGCGGATGCGCGCTCGGGCTCACTACTGCGCATGCGCGCACGGGCCCACTACTGCGCATGCGCACTCCGGCTCACTACTGCGCATGCGCGCACGGGCCCACTACTGCGCATGCGCACTCCGGCTCAGACCTGCCCCTGCGCCCTCGGGCACACCACTGCGCATGCGCAAACGGACTCACCACTGCGCATGCGCACTCCGGCTCAGACCTGCACATACGCACAAGGACCCACTACTGCGGATGCGCAATCGGGCTCACTACTGCTCATGCGCACTCGGGCTCACTACTGCGGATGCGCAATCGGGCTCACTACTGCTCATGCGCACTCGGACTCACTGCTGCTCATGCGCAGTCGGGGTCACTACTGCTCATGCGCACTCGGACTCACTACTGCTCATGCGCACTCGGGGTCACTACTGCTCATGCGCACTCGGACTCACTACTGCTCATGCGCACTCGGGCTCACTACTGCGCATACGCGCTCGGTGTCGCTACAGCGCATTCGCTCACGGGCTCACACTGTGCATGCACACTTAGGGTCACTACTGCGCATGCGCACTCTGGCTCACTACTGCGCATGCGCACTCCGGTCAGGCCTGTGCATGCGCACTCAGGCTCACTACTGCGCATGCGCACTCGGTCTCACTACTGCGGATGAACAATCGGGCTCACTACTGCGCATGCGCACTCCGGCTCAGACCTGCACATGCGCACAAGGACCCACTACTGCGGATGCGCAATCGGGCTCACTACTGTACATGCGCACTCGGGGTCACTACTGGTCATGCGCACTCGGACCCACTACTGCTCATGCGCACTCGGGGTCACTACTGCTCATGCGCACTCGGACTCACTACTGCTCATGCGCATTCGGGGTCACTACTGCGCATGCGCACTCGGACTCACTACTGCGGATGCGCAGTCGGGCTCACTACTGCGGATGCGCACACGGGCTCACTACTGTGCATGCGCGCACGGGCTCACTACTGCGCATGCGCAGTCCGGCTCAGATCTGATCCTGCGTATTCGAGCTCAATTCTGCGCATGTGCACACGGGCGCACAGCTGCGCATGCGCACTCGGACTCACTACTGCTCAAGCGCACTCGGGCTCAGACCTGCCCATGCGCACTCGGGCTCACTACTGCGCATGAGCGCTCGGGATCACTACTGCGCATACGCGCTCGGGGTCGCTAGTGCGCATGCGCACTCGGGGTCACTACTGCGCATGCGCACTCCGGCTCACTAGTGCGCATGCGCACACGGGCTCACTACTGCGCATGCGCGCTCGGACGCACTACTGCTCATGCGCATACGGACTCACGACTGCGGATGAGCGTTTCGGTCTCACTACTGCGGATGCGCACACGGGCTCACTACTGCGCATGCGCAGTCCGGCTCAGACCAGCACATGCGTATTCGGGCTCACTTCTGCGCATGTGCACTCGGACTCACTACTGCTCACGCGCAGTCCGACTCAGACCTGCACATGCGTATTCGAGCTCACTTCTGCGCATGCGCACACGCGCGCACTACTGCGCTTGCGCACTCGGACTAACCACTGCTCATGCGCACTGGGACTCACTACTGCGGATGCGCGCTCGGGCTCACTACTGCGGATGCGCAATCGGGTTCACTACTGCGCATGCGCACACGGACACACTACTGCGGATGCGCAATCGGGCTCACTACTGTGCATGCGCACTAGGGGTCACTACTGCTCATGCGCACTCGGACTCACTACTGCTCATGCGCACTCGGGGTCACTACTGCTCGTGCGCACTCGGACTCACTACTGCTCATGCGCACTCCGGCTCACTACTGCGCATACGCGCTCGGTGTCGCTACAGCGCATTCGCTCACGGGCTCACACTGTGCATGCACACTTAGGGTCACTACTGCGCATGCGCACTCTGGCTTACTACTGCGCATGCGCACTCCGGTCAGGCCTGTGCATGCGCACTCAGGCTCACTACTGCGCATGCGCACTCGGTCTCACTACTGCGGATGAACAATCGGGCTCACTACTGCGCATGCGCACTCCGGCTCAGACCTGCACATGCGCATTCGAGCTCACTCCTGCGCATGCGCACACGGGCTCACTACTGTGCATGCGCACTCGGGGTCACTACTGCTCATGCGCAGTCGGGGTCACTACTGCTCATGCGCACACGGACTCACTACTGCTCATGCGCACTCGGGGTCACTACTGCTCATGCGCACTCGGACTCACTACTGCTCATGCGCACTCGGGCTCACTACTGCGCATACGCGCTCGGTGTCGCTACAGCGCATTCGCTCACGGGCTCACACTGTGCATGCACACTTGGGGTCACTACTGCGCATGCGCACTCTGGCTCACTACTGCGCATGCGCACTCCGGTCAGGCCTGTGCATGCGCACTCAGGCTCACTACTGCGCATGCGCACTCGGTCTCACCACTGCGGATGAACAATCGGGCTCACTACTGCGCATGCGCACTCCGGCTCAGACCTGCACATGCGCACAAGGACCCACTACTGCGGATGCGCAATCGGGCTCACTACTGTACATGCGCACTCGGGGTCACTACTGGTCATGCGCACTCGGACCCACTACTGCTCATGCGCACTCGGGGTCACTACTGCGCATGCGCACTCGGACTCACTACTGCGAATGCGCACCCGGGCTCCCTACTGCGCATGCGCACCCGGGCTCCCTACTGCGCATGCGCGCACGGGCCCACTACTGCGCATGCGCACTCCGGCTCAGACCTGCACATGCGCACACGGACTCACTACTGCGGATGCGCAATCGGGCTCACTACTGTGCATGCGCACTCGGGGTTACTACTGCTCATGCGCACTCGGACTCACTACTGCTCATGCGCACTCGGGGTCACTACTGCTCATGCGCACTCGGACTCACTACTGCTCATGCGCATTCGGGGTCACTACTGCGCATGCGCACTCGGACTCACTACTGCGGATGCGCGCTCGGGCTCACTACTGCGCATGCGCGCACGGGCCCACTACTGCGCATGCGCACTCCGGCTCACTACTGCGGATGCGCAATCGGGTTCACTACTGCTCATGCGCACTCGGACTCACTACTGCTCATGCGCACTCGGGGTCACTACTGCTCATGCGCACTCGGACTCACTACTGCTCATGCGCATTCGGGGTCACTACTGCGCATGCGCACTCGGACTCACTACTGCGGATGCGCAGTCGGGCTCACTACTGCGGATGCGCACACGGGCTCACTACTGTGCATGCGCGCACGGGCTCACTACTGCGCATGCGCAGTCCGGCTCAGATCTGATCCTGCGTATTCGAGCTCAATTCTGCGCATGTGCACACGGGCGCACAGCTGCGCATACGCACTCGGACTCACTACTGCGAATGCGCACCCGGGCTCCCTACTGCGCATGCGCACCCGGGCTCCCTACTGCGCATGCGCGCACGGGCCCACTACTGCGCATGCGCACTCCGGCTCAGACCTGCACATGCGCACACGGACTCACTACTGCGGATGCACAATCGGGCTCACTACTGTGCATGCGCACTCGGGGTCACTACTGCTCATGCGCACTCGGACTCACTACTGCTCATGCGCACTTGGGGTCACTACTGCTCATGCGCACTCGGACTCACTACTGCTCATGCGCATTCGGGGTCACTACTGCGCATGCGCACTCGGACTCACTACTGCGGATGCGCGCTCGGGCTCACTACTGCGCATGCGCACACGGGCTCACTACGGCGCATGCGCGCACGGGCCCAACACTGCGCATGCGCACTCCGGCTCAGACCTGCACATGCGCACACGGACTCACTACTGCGGATGCGCAATCGGGCTCACTACTGCGGATGCGCGCTCGGGCCCACTACTGCGCATGCGCACCCGGGCTCACTACTTCGCATGAGCGCACGGACCCACTACTGCGCATGCGCACTCCGGCTCAGACCTGCACATGCGCACACGGACTCACTACTGCGGATGCGCAATCGGGCTCACTACAGTGCATGCGCACTCGGGGTCACTACTGCGCATGCGCACTCGGACTCACTCTTGCGGATGCGCGCTCGGGCTCACTACTGCGCATGCGCACACGGGCTCACTACTGCGCATGCGCGCACGGGCCCACTACTCCGCATGCGCACTCCGGCTCAGACCTGCACATGCGCATTCGAGCTCACTTCTGCGCATGCGCACACGGGTTCACTACTGCTCACGCGCACTCGGGGTCACTACTGCTCATGCGCACTCGGACTCACTACTGCTCATGCGCACTCGGGGTCACTACTGCTCATGCGCACTCGGACTCACTACTGCTCATGCGCACTCTGGCTCACTACTGCGCATGCGCACTCCGGTCAGGCCTGTGCATGCGCTCTCAGGCTCACTACTGCGCATGCGCACTCGGTCTCACTACTGCGGATGAACAATCGGGCTCACTACTGCGCATGCGCACTCCGGCTCAGACCTGCACATGCGCATTCGAGCTCACTTCTGCGCATGCGCACACGGACTCACTACTGCTCATGCGCACTCGGGCTCACTACTGCGCATACGCGCTCGGTGTCGCTACAGCGCATTCGCTCACGGGCTCACACTGTGCATGCACACTTGGGGTCACTACTGCGCATGCGCACTCTGGCTCACTACTGCGCATGCGCACTCCGGTCAGGCCTGTGCATGCGCACTCAGGCTCACTACTGCGCATGCGCACTCGGTCTCACTACTGCGGATGAACAATCGGGCTCACTACTGCACATGCGCACTCCGGCTCAGACCTGCACATGCGCACAAGGACCCACTACTGCGGATGCGCAATCGGGCTCGCTACTGTACATGCGCACTCGGGGTCACTACTGCTCATGCGCACTCGGACCCACCACTGCTCATGCGCACTCGGGGTCACTACTGCGCATGCGCACTCGGACTCACTACTGCGAATGCGCACCCGGGCTCCCTACTGCGCATGCGCACCCGGGCTCCCTACTGCGCATGCGCGCACGGGCCCACTACTGCGCATGCGCACTCCGGCTCAGACCTGCACATGCGCACACGGACTCACTACTGCGGATGCGCAATCGGGCTCACTACTGTGCATGCGCACTCGGGGTCACTACTGCTCATGCGCACTCGGACTCACTACTGCTCATGCACACTCGGGGTCACTACTGCTCATGCGCACTCGGACTCACTACTGCTCATGCGCATTCGGGGTCACTACTGCGCATGCGCACTCGGACTCACTAATGCGGATGCGCAGTCGGGCTCACTACTGCGGATGCGCACACGGGCTCACTACTGTGCATGCGCGCACGGGCTTACTACTGCGCATGCGCAGTCCGGCTCAGATCTGATCCTGCGTATTCGAGCTCAATTCTGCGCATGTGCACACGGGCGCACAGCTGCGCATGCGCACTCGGACTCACTACTGCTCAAGCGCACTCGGGCTCACTACTGCGCATACGCACTCAGGGTCACTACTGCTCATGCGCACTCGGGCACACTACTGCGCATGCGCGCTCGGACGCACTACTGCTCATGCGCACACGGACTCACGACTGCGGATGAGCGTTTCGGTCTCACTACTGCGGATGCGCACACGGGCTCACTACTGCGCATGCGCAGTCCGGCTCAGACCAGCACATGCGTATTCGGGCTCACTACTGCGCATGCGCGCTCGGACGCACTACTGCTCATGCGCACACGGACTCACGACTGCGGATGAGCGTTTCGGTCTCACTACTGCGGATGCGCACACGGGCTCACTACTGCGCATGCGCAGTCCGGCTCAGACCAGCACATGCGTATTCGGGCTCACTTCTGCGCATGTGCACTCGGACTCACTACTGCTCAAGCGCAATCCGACTCAGACCTGCACATGCGTATTCGAGCTCACTTCTGCGCATGCGCACACGCGCGCACTACTGCGCTTGCGCACTCGGACTAACCACTGCTCATGCGCACTGGGGCTCACTACTGCGGATGCGCAATCGGGTTCACTACTGCGCATGCGCGCACGGGCTCACTACTGCGCATGCGCACTCCGGCTCAGACCTGCCCATGCGCCCTCGGGCACACCACTGCGCATGCGTACACGGACTCACCACTGCGCATGCGTACACGGACTCACCACTGCGCATGCGCACTCCGGCTCAGACCTGCCCATGCGCACTCGGGCTCACTACTGCGCATGCGCAATCGGGCTCACTACTGTGCATGCGTACTCGGGGTCACTACTGCTCATGCGCACTCGGGCTCACTACTGCGGATGCGCAATCGGGCTCACTACTGTGCATGCGCACTCGGGGTCACTACTGCTCATGCGCACTCGGACTCACTACTACTCATGCGCACTCGGGGTCACTACTGGTCATGCGCACTCGGACTCACTACTGCTCATGCGCATTCGGGGTCACTACTGCGCATGCGCACTCGGACTCACTACTGCGGATGCGCGCTCGGGCTCACTACTGCGCATGCGCGCACGGGCCCACTACTGCGCATGCGCACTCCGGCTCACTACTGCGCATGCGCGCACGGGCCCACTACTGCGCATGCGCACTCCGGCTCAGACCTGCCCCTGCGCCCTCGGGCACACCACTGCGCATGCGCAAACGGACTCACCACTGCGCATGCGCACTCCGGCTCAGACCTGCACATACGCACAAGGACCCACTACTGCGGATGCGCAATCGGGCTCACTACTGCTCATGCGCACTCGGGCTCACTACTGCGGATGCGCAATCGGGCTCACTACTGCTCATGCGCACTCGGACTCACTGCTGCTCATGCGCAGTCGGGGTCACTACTGCTCATGCGCACTCGGACTCACTACTGCTCATGCGCACTCGGGGTCACTACTGCTCATGCGCACTCGGACTCACTACTGCTCATGCGCACTCGGGCTCACTACTGCGCATACGCGCTCGGTGTCGCTACAGCGCATTCGCTCACGGGCTCACACTGTGCATGCACACTTAGGGTCACTACTGCGCATGCGCACTCTGGCTCACTACTGCGCATGCGCACTCCGGTCAGGCCTGTGCATGCGCACTCAGGCTCACTACTGCGCATGCGCACTCGGTCTCACTACTGCGGATGAACAATCGGGCTCACTACTGCGCATGCGCACTCCGGCTCAGACCTGCACATGCGCACAAGGACCCACTACTGCGGATGCGCAATCGGGCTCACTACTGTACATGCGCACTCGGGGTCACTACTGGTCATGCGCACTCGGACCCACTACTGCTCATGCGCACTCGGGGTCACTACTGCTCATGCGCACTCGGACTCACTACTGCTCATGCGCATTCGGGGTCACTACTGCGCATGCGCACTCGGACTCACTACTGCGGATGCGCAGTCGGGCTCACTACTGCGGATGCGCACACGGGCTCACTACTGTGCATGCGCGCACGGGCTCACTACTGCGCATGCGCAGTCCGGCTCAGATCTGATCCTGCGTATTCGAGCTCAATTCTGCGCATGTGCACACGGGCGCACAGCTGCGCATGCGCACTCGGACTCACTACTGCTCAAGCGCACTCGGGCTCAGACCTGCCCATGCGCACTCGGGCTCACTACTGCGCATGAGCGCTCGGGATCACTACTGCGCATACGCGCTCGGGGTCGCTAGTGCGCATGCGCACTCGGGGTCACTACTGCGCATGCGCACTCCGGCTCACTAGTGCGCATGCGCACACGGGCTCACTACTGCGCATGCGCGCTCGGACGCACTACTGCTCATGCGCATACGGACTCACGACTGCGGATGAGCGTTTCGGTCTCACTACTGCGGATGCGCACACGGGCTCACTACTGCGCATGCGCAGTCCGGCTCAGACCAGCACATGCGTATTCGGGCTCACTTCTGCGCATGTGCACTCGGACTCACTACTGCTCACGCGCAGTCCGACTCAGACCTGCACATGCGTATTCGAGCTCACTTCTGCGCATGCGCACACGCGCGCACTACTGCGCTTGCGCACTCGGACTAACCACTGCTCATGCGCACTGGGACTCACTACTGCGGATGCGCGCTCGGGCTCACTACTGCGGATGCGCAATCGGGTTCACTACTGCGCATGCGCACACGGACACACTACTGCGGATGCGCAATCGGGCTCACTACTGTGCATGCGCACTAGGGGTCACTACTGCTCATGCGCACTCGGACTCACTACTGCTCATGCGCACTCGGGGTCACTACTGCTCGTGCGCACTCGGACTCACTACTGCTCATGCGCACTCCGGCTCACTACTGCGCATACGCGCTCGGTGTCGCTACAGCGCATTCGCTCACGGGCTCACACTGTGCATGCACACTTAGGGTCACTACTGCGCATGCGCACTCTGGCTTACTACTGCGCATGCGCACTCCGGTCAGGCCTGTGCATGCGCACTCAGGCTCACTACTGCGCATGCGCACTCGGTCTCACTACTGCGGATGAACAATCGGGCTCACTACTGCGCATGCGCACTCCGGCTCAGACCTGCACATGCGCATTCGAGCTCACTCCTGCGCATGCGCACACGGGCTCACTACTGTGCATGCGCACTCGGGGTCACTACTGCTCATGCGCAGTCGGGGTCACTACTGCTCATGCGCACACGGACTCACTACTGCTCATGCGCACTCGGGGTCACTACTGCTCATGCGCACTCGGACTCACTACTGCTCATGCGCACTCGGGCTCACTACTGCGCATACGCGCTCGGTGTCGCTACAGCGCATTCGCTCACGGGCTCACACTGTGCATGCACACTTGGGGTCACTACTGCGCATGCGCACTCTGGCTCACTACTGCGCATGCGCACTCCGGTCAGGCCTGTGCATGCGCACTCAGGCTCACTACTGCGCATGCGCACTCGGTCTCACCACTGCGGATGAACAATCGGGCTCACTACTGCGCATGCGCACTCCGGCTCAGACCTGCACATGCGCACAAGGACCCACTACTGCGGATGCGCAATCGGGCTCACTACTGTACATGCGCACTCGGGGTCACTACTGGTCATGCGCACTCGGACCCACTACTGCTCATGCGCACTCGGGGTCACTACTGCGCATGCGCACTCGGACTCACTACTGCGAATGCGCACCCGGGCTCCCTACTGCGCATGCGCACCCGGGCTCCCTACTGCGCATGCGCGCACGGGCCCACTACTGCGCATGCGCACTCCGGCTCAGACCTGCACATGCGCACACGGACTCACTACTGCGGATGCGCAATCGGGCTCACTACTGTGCATGCGCACTCGGGGTTACTACTGCTCATGCGCACTCGGACTCACTACTGCTCATGCGCACTCGGGGTCACTACTGCTCATGCGCACTCGGACTCACTACTGCTCATGCGCATTCGGGGTCACTACTGCGCATGCGCACTCGGACTCACTACTGCGGATGCGCGCTCGGGCTCACTACTGCGCATGCGCGCACGGGCCCACTACTGCGCATGCGCACTCCGGCTCACTACTGCGGATGCGCAATCGGGTTCACTACTGCTCATGCGCACTCGGACTCACTACTGCTCATGCGCACTCGGGGTCACTACTGCTCATGCGCACTCGGACTCACTACTGCTCATGCGCATTCGGGGTCACTACTGCGCATGCGCACTCGGACTCACTACTGCGGATGCGCAGTCGGGCTCACTACTGCGGATGCGCACACGGGCTCACTACTGTGCATGCGCGCACGGGCTCACTACTGCGCATGCGCAGTCCGGCTCAGATCTGATCCTGCGTATTCGAGCTCAATTCTGCGCATGTGCACACGGGCGCACAGCTGCGCATACGCACTCGGACTCACTACTGCGAATGCGCACCCGGGCTCCCTACTGCGCATGCGCACCCGGGCTCCCTACTGCGCATGCGCGCACGGGCCCACTACTGCGCATGCGCACTCCGGCTCAGACCTGCACATGCGCACACGGACTCACTACTGCGGATGCACAATCGGGCTCACTACTGTGCATGCGCACTCGGGGTCACTACTGCTCATGCGCACTCGGACTCACTACTGCTCATGCGCACTTGGGGTCACTACTGCTCATGCGCACTCGGACTCACTACTGCTCATGCGCATTCGGGGTCACTACTGCGCATGCGCACTCGGACTCACTACTGCGGATGCGCGCTCGGGCTCACTACTGCGGATGCGCAATCGGGTTCACTACTGCGCATGCGCGCACGGGCTCACTACTGCGCATGCGCGCACGAGCCCACTACTGCGCATGCGCACTCCGGCTCAGACCTGCCCATGCGCCCTCGGGCACACCACTGCGCATGCGTACACGGACTCACCACTGCGCATGCGCACTCCGGCTCAGACCTGCCCATGCGCACTCGGGCTCACTACTGCGCATGCGCAATCGGGCTCACTACTGTGCATGCGTACTCGGGGTCACTACTGCTCATGCGCACTCGGGCTCACTACTGCGGATGCGCAATCGGGCTCACTACTGTGCATGCGCACTCGGGGTCACTACTGCTCATGCGCACTCGGACTCACTACTACTCATGCGCACTCGGGGTCACTACTGCTCATGCGCACTCGGACTCACTACTGCTCATGCGCATTCGGGGTCACTACTGCGCATGCGCACTCGGACTCACTACTGCGGATGCGCGCTCGGGCTCACTACTGCGCATGCGCGCACGGGCCCACTACTGCGCATGCGCACTCCGGCTCACTACTGCGGATGCGCAATCGGGTTCACTACTGCGCATGAGCACACGGGCTCACTACTGCGCATGCGCGCACGGGGTCACTACTGCGCATGCGCACTCGGACTCACTACTGCGAATGCGCACCCGGGCTCCCTACTGCGCATGCGCACCCGGGCTCCCTACTGCGCATGCGCGCACGGGCCCACTACTGCGCATGCGCACTCCGGCTCAGACCTGCACATGCGCACACGGACTCACTACTGCGGATGCACAATCGGGCTCACTACTGTGCATGCGCACTCGGGGTCACTACTGCTCATGCGCACTCGGACTCACTACTGCTCATGCGCACTTGGGGTCACTAATGCTCATGCGCACTCGGACTCACTACTGCTCATGCGCATTCGGGGTCACTACTGCGCATGCGCACTCGGACTCACTACTGCGGATGCGCGCTCGGGCTCACTACTGCGGATGCGCAATCGGGTTCACTACTGCGCATGCGCGCACGGGCTCACTACTGCGCATGCGCGCACGAGCCCACTACTGCGCATGCGCACTCCGGCTCAGACCTGCCCATGCGCCCTCGGGCACACCACTGCGCATGCGTACACAGACTCACCACTGCGCATGCGCACTCCGGCTCAGATCTGCCCATGCGCACTCGGGCTCACTACTGCGCATGCGCAATCGGGCTCACTACTGTGCATGCGTACTCGGGGTCACTACTGCTCATGCGCACTCGGGCTCACTACTGCGGATGCGCAATCGGGCTCACTACTGTGCATGCGCACTCGGGGTCACTACTGCTCATGCGCACTCGGACTCACTACTACTCATGCGCACTCGGGGTCACTACTGCTCATGCGCACTCGGACTCACTACTGCTCATGCGCATTCGGGGTCACTACTGCGCATGCGCACTCGGACTCACTACTGCGGATGCGCGCTCGGGCTCACTACTGCGCATGCACGCACGGGCCCACTACTGCGCATGCGCACTCCGGCTCACTACTGCGGATGCGCAATCGGGTTCACTACTGCGCATGAGCACACGGGCTCACTACTGCGCATGCGCGCACGGGCCCACTACTGCGCATGCGCACTCCGGCTCAGACCTGCCCATGCGCCCTCGGGCACACCACTGCGCATGCGCACTCCGGCTCAGACCTGCACATGCGCACAAGGACCCACTACTGCGGATGCGCAATCGGACTCACTACTGTACATGCGCACTCGGGGTCACTACTGCTCATGCGCACTCGGACCCACTACTGCTCATGCGCACTCGGGGTCACTACTGCTCATGCGCACTCGGACTCACTACTGCTCATGCGCACTCGGGGTCACTACTGCTCATGCGCACTCGGACTCACTACTGCGGATGCGCAGTCGGGCTCACTACTGCGGATGCGCACACGGGCTCACTACTGTGCATGCGCGCACGGGCTCACTACTGCGCATGCGCAGTCCGGCTCAGATCTGATCCTGCGTATTCGAGCTCAATTCTGCGCATGTGCACACGGGCGCACAGCTGCGCATGCGCACTCGGACTCACTACTGCTCAAGCGCACTAGGGCTCAGACCTGCCCATGCGCACTCGGGCTCACTACTTCGCATGAGCGCTCGGGATCACTACTGCGCATACGCGCTCGGGGTCGCTAGTGCGCATGCGCACTCGGGGTCACTACTGCGCATGCGCACTCCGGCTCACTAGTGCGCATGCGCACACGGGCTCACTACTGCGCATGCGCGCTCGGACGCACTACTGCTCATGCGCACACGGACTCACGACTGCGGATGAGCGTTTCGGTCTCACTACTGCGGATGCGCACACGGGCTCACTACTGCGCATGCGCAGTCCGGCTCAGACCAGCACATGCGTATTCGGGCTCACTTCTGCGCATGTGCACTCGGACTCACTACTGCTCAAGCGCAGTCCGACTCAGACCAGCACATGCGTATTCGAGCTCACTTCTGCGCATGCGCACACGCGCGCACTACTGCGCTTGCGCACTCGGACTAACCACTGCTCATGCGCACTGGGACTCACTACTGCGGATGCGCGTTCGGGCTCACTACTGCGGATGCGCAATCGGGTTCACTACTGCGCATGCGCGCACGGGCTCACTACTGCGCATGCGCGCACGAGCCCACTACTGCGCATGCGCACTCCGGCTCAGACCTGCCCATGCGCCCTCGGGCACACCAGTGCGCATGCGTACACGGACTCACCACTGCGCATGCGCACTCCGGCTCAGACCTGCACATGCGCACACGGACTCACTACTGCGGATGCGCAATCGGGCTCACTACTGTGCATGCGCACTCGGGGTCACTACTGCTCATGCGCACTCGGACTCACTACTACTCATGCGCACTCGGGGTCACTACTGCTCATGCGCACTCGGACTCACTACTGCTCATGCGCATTCGGGGTCACTACTGCGCATGCGCACTCGGACTCACTACTGCGGATGCGCGCTCGGGCTCACTACTGCGCATGCGCGCACGGGCCCACTACTGCGCATGCGCACTCCGGCTCACTACTGCGGATGCGCAATCGGGTTCACTACTGCGCATGAGCACACGGGCTCACTACTGCGCATGCGCGCACGGGCCCACTACTGCGCATGCGCACTCCGGCTCAGACCTGCCCATGCGCCCTCGGGCACACCACTGCGCATGCGCACACGGACTCACCACTGCGCATGCGCACTCCGGCTCAGACCTGCACATGCGCACAAGGACCCACTACTGCGGATGCGCAATCGGGCTCACTACTGTACATGCGCACTCGGGGTCACTACTGCTCATGCGCACTCGGACCCACTACTGCTCATGCGCACTCGGGGTCACTACTGCGCATGCGCACTCGGGGTCACTACTGCTCATGCGCACTCGGACTCACTACTGCTCATGCGCACTCGGGGTCACTACTGCTCATGCGCACTCGGACTCACTACTGCTCATGCGCATTCGGGGTCACTACTGCGCATGCGCACTCGGACTCACTACTGCGGATGCGCGCTCGGGCTCACTACTGCGCATGCGCGCACGGGCCCACTACTGCGCATGCGCACTCCGGCTCACTACTGCGGATGCGCAATCGGGTTCACTACTGCGCATGAGCACACGGGCTCATTACTGCGCATGCGCGCACGGGCCCACTACTGCGCATGCGCACTCCGGCTCAGACCTGCCCATGCGCCCTCGGGCACACCACTGCGCATGCGCACACGGACTCACCATTGCGCATGCGCACTCCGGCTCAGAATTGCCCATGCGCACTCGGGCTCACTACTGCGCATGCGTGCTCGGGCTCACTACTGCGCATGCGCACTCGGACTAACCACTGCTCATGCGCACTGGGACTCACTACTGCGGATGCGCAATCGCGTTCACTACTGCCCATGCGCACACGGCCTCACTACTGCGCATGCGCGCACGCGCCCACTACTGCGCATGCGCACTCCGGCTCAGACCTGCCCATGCGCACTCGAGCTCACTACTGGTAGTGGGTACACCACTGCGCATGCGCACTCCGGCTCAGACCTGCCCATGCGCACTCGGGCTCACTACTGCGCGTGCGCGCTCCGGCTCACTACTGCTCATGCGCACTCGGACTCACTACTGCGGATGCACAATCGGGCTCACTACTGCGCATGCGCACTACGGCTCAGACCTGCACATGCGCACACGGACTCACTACTGTGGATGCGCAATCGGGCTCACTACTGTGCATGCGCACTCGGGGTCACTACTGCTCATGCGCACTCGGACTCACTACTGCTCATGCGCACTCGGGCTCACTACTGTGCATGCGCACTCGGGGTCACTACTGCTCTTGCGCACTCAGACTCACTACTGCTCATGCGCACTTGGGGTCACTAATGCTCATGCGCACTCGGACTCACTACTGCTCATGCGCATTCGGGGTCACTACTGCGCATGCGCACTCGGACTCACTACTGCGGATGCGCGCTCGGGCTCACTACTGCGGATGCGCAATCGGGTTCACTACTGCGCATGCGCGCACGGGCTCACTACTGCGCATGCGCGCACGAGCCCACTACTGCGCATGCGCACTCCGGCTCAGACCTGCCCATGCGCCCTCGGGCACACCACTGCGCATGCGTACACAGACTCACCACTGCGCATGCGCACTCCGGCTCAGACCTGCCCATGCGCACTCGGGCTCACTACTGCGCATGCGCAATCGGGCTCACTACTGTGCATGCGTACTCGGGGTCACTACTGCTCATGCGCACTCGGGCTCACTACTGCGGATGCGCAATCGGGCTCACTACTGTGCATGCGCACTCGGGGTCACTACTGCTCATGCGCACTCGGACTCACTACTACTCATGCGCACTCGGGGTCACTACTGCTCATGCGCACTCGGACTCACTACTGCTCATGCGCATTCGGGGTCACTACTGCGCATGCGCACTCGGACTCACTACTGCGGATGCGCGCTCGGGCTCACTACTGCGCATGCACGCACGGGCCCACTACTGCGCATGCGCACTCCGGCTCACTACTGCGGATGCGCAATCGGGTTCACTACTGCGCATGAGCACACGGGCTCACTACTGCGCATGCGCGCACGGGCCCACTACTGCGCATGCGCACTCCGGCTCAGACCTGCCCATGCGCCCTCGGGCACACCACTGCGCATGCGCACTCCGGCTCAGACCTGCACATGCGCACAAGGACCCACTACTGCGGATGCGCAATCGGACTCACTACTGTACATGCGCACTCGGGGTCACTACTGCTCATGCGCACTCGGACCCACTACTGCTCATGCGCACTCGGGGTCACTACTGCTCATGCGCACTCGGACTCACTACTGCTCATGCGCACTCGGGGTCACTACTGCTCATGCGCACTCGGACTCACTACTGCGGATGCGCAGTCGGGCTCACTACTGCGGATGCGCACACGGGCTCACTACTGTGCATGCGCGCACGGGCTCACTACTGCGCATGCGCAGTCCGGCTCAGATCTGATCCTGCGTATTCGAGCTCAATTCTGCGCATGTGCACACGGGCGCACAGCTGCGCATGCGCACTCGGACTCACTACTGCTCAAGCGCACTAGGGCTCAGACCTGCCCATGCGCACTCGGGCTCACTACTTCGCATGAGCGCTCGGGATCACTACTGCGCATACGCGCTCGGGGTCGCTAGTGCGCATGCGCACTCGGGGTCACTACTGCGCATGCGCACTCCGGCTCACTAGTGCGCATGCGCACACGGGCTCACTACTGCGCATGCGCGCTCGGACGCACTACTGCTCATGCGCACACGGACTCACGACTGCGGATGAGCGTTTCGGTCTCACTACTGCGGATGCGCACACGGGCTCACTACTGCGCATGCGCAGTCCGGCTCAGACCAGCACATGCGTATTCGGGCTCACTTCTGCGCATGTGCACTCGGACTCACTACTGCTCAAGCGCAGTCCGACTCAGACCAGCACATGCGTATTCGAGCTCACTTCTGCGCATGCGCACACGCGCGCACTACTGCGCTTGCGCACTCGGACTAACCACTGCTCATGCGCACTGGGACTCACTACTGCGGATGCGCGTTCGGGCTCACTACTGCGGATGCGCAATCGGGTTCACTACTGCGCATGCGCGCACGGGCTCACTACTGCGCATGCGCGCACGAGCCCACTACTGCGCATGCGCACTCCGGCTCAGACCTGCCCATGCGCCCTCGGGCACACCAGTGCGCATGCGTACACGGACTCACCACTGCGCATGCGCACTCCGGCTCAGACCTGCACATGCGCACACGGACTCACTACTGCGGATGCGCAATCGGGCTCACTACTGTGCATGCGCACTCGGGGTCACTACTGCTCATGCGCACTCGGACTCACTACTACTCATGCGCACTCGGGGTCACTACTGCTCATGCGCACTCGGACTCACTACTGCTCATGCGCATTCGGGGTCACTACTGCGCATGCGCACTCGGACTCACTACTGCGGATGCGCGCTCGGGCTCACTACTGCGCATGCGCGCACGGGCCCACTACTGCGCATGCGCACTCCGGCTCACTACTGCGGATGCGCAATCGGGTTCACTACTGCGCATGAGCACACGGGCTCACTACTGCGCATGCGCGCACGGGCCCACTACTGCGCATGCGCACTCCGGCTCAGACCTGCCCATGCGCCCTCGGGCACACCACTGCGCATGCGCACACGGACTCACCATTGCGCATGCGCACTCCGGCTCAGAATTGCCCATGCGCACTCGGGCTCACTACTGCGCATGCGTGCTCGGGCTCACTACTGCGCATGCGCACTCGGACTAACCACTGCTCATGCGCACTGGGACTCACTACTGCGGATGCGCAATCGCGTTCACTACTGCCCATGCGCACACGGCCTCACTACTGCGCATGCGCGCACGCGCCCACTACTGCGCATGCGCACTCCGGCTCAGACCTGCCCATGCGCACTCGAGCTCACTACTGGTAGTGGGTACACCACTGCGCATGCGCACTCCGGCTCAGACCTGCCCATGCGCACTCGGGCTCACTACTGCGCGTGCGCGCTCCGGCTCACTACTGCTCATGCGCACTCGGACTCACTACTGCGGATGCACAATCGGGCTCACTACTGCGCATGCGCACTACGGCTCAGACCTGCACATGCGCACACGGACTCACTACTGTGGATGCGCAATCGGGCTCACTACTGTGCATGCGCACTCGGGGTCACTACTGCTCATGCGCACTCGGACTCACTACTGCTCATGCGCACTCGGGCTCACTACTGTGCATGCGCACTCGGGGTCACTACTGCTCTTGCGCACTCAGACTCACTACTGCTCATGCGCACTTGGGGTCACTAATGCTCATGCGCACTCGGACTCACTACTGCTCATGCGCATTCGGGGTCACTACTGCGCATGCGCACTCGGACTCACTACTGCGGATGCGCGCTCGGGCTCACTACTGCGGATGCGCAATCGGGTTCACTACTGCGCATGCGCGCACGGGCTCACTACTGCGCATGCGCGCACGAGCCCACTACTGCGCATGCGCACTCCGGCTCAGACCTGCCCATGCGCCCTCGGGCACACCACTGCGCATGCGTACACAGACTCACCACTGCGCATGCGCACTCCGGCTCAGACCTGCCCATGCGCACTCGGGCTCACTACTGCGCATGCGCAATCGGGCTCACTACTGTGCATGCGTACTCGGGGTCACTACTGCTCATGCGCACTCGGGCTCACTACTGCGGATGCGCAATCGGGCTCACTACTGTGCATGCGCACTCGGGGTCACTACTGCTCATGCGCACTCGGACTCACTACTACTCATGCGCACTCGGGGTCACTACTGCTCATGCGCACTCGGACTCACTACTGCTCATGCGCATTCGGGGTCACTACTGCGCATGCGCACTCGGACTCACTACTGCGGATGCGCGCTCGGGCTCACTACTGCGCATGCACGCACGGGCCCACTACTGCGCATGCGCACTCCGGCTCACTACTGCGGATGCGCAATCGGGTTCACTACTGCGCATGAGCACACGGGCTCACTACTGCGCATGCGCGCACGGGCCCACTACTGCGCATGCGCACTCCGGCTCAGACCTGCCCATGCGCCCTCGGGCACACCACTGCGCATGCGCACTCCGGCTCAGACCTGCACATGCGCACAAGGACCCACTACTGCGGATGCGCAATCGGACTCACTACTGTACATGCGCACTCGGGGTCACTACTGCTCATGCGCACTCGGACCCACTACTGCTCATGCGCACTCGGGGTCACTACTGCTCATGCGCACTCGGACTCACTACTGCTCATGCGCACTCGGGGTCACTACTGCTCGTGCGCACTCGGACTCACTACTGCTCATGCGCACTCCGGCTCACTACTGCGCATACGCGCTCGGTGTCGCTACAGCGCATTCGCTCACGGGCTCACACTGTGCATGCACACTTAGGGTCACTACTGCGCATGCGCACTCTGGCTTACTACTGCGCATGCGCACTCCGGTCAGGCCTGTGCATGCGCACTCAGGCTCACTACTGCGCATGCGCACTCGGTCTCACTACTGCGGATGAACAATCGGGCTCACTACTGCGCATGCGCACTCCGGCTCAGACCTGCACATGCGCATTCGAGCTCACTCCTGCGCATGCGCACACGGGCTCACTACTGTGCATGCGCACTCGGGGTCACTACTGCTCATGCGCAGTCGGGGTCACTACTGCTCATGCGCACACGGACTCACTACTGCTCATGCGCACTCGGGGTCACTACTGCTCATGCGCACTCGGACTCACTACTGCTCATGCGCACTCGGGCTCACTACTGCGCATACGCGCTCGGTGTCGCTACAGCGCATTCGCTCACGGGCTCACACTGTGCATGCACACTTGGGGTCACTACTGCGCATGCGCACTCTGGCTCACTACTGCGCATGCGCACTCCGGTCAGGCCTGTGCATGCGCACTCAGGCTCACTACTGCGCATGCGCACTCGGTCTCACCACTGCGGATGAACAATCGGGCTCACTACTGCGCATGCGCACTCCGGCTCAGACCTGCACATGCGCACAAGGACCCACTACTGCGGATGCGCAATCGGGCTCACTACTGTACATGCGCACTCGGGGTCACTACTGGTCATGCGCACTCGGACCCACTACTGCTCATGCGCACTCGGGGTCACTACTGCGCATGCGCACTCGGACTCACTACTGCGAATGCGCACCCGGGCTCCCTACTGCGCATGCGCACCCGGGCTCCCTACTGCGCATGCGCGCACGGGCCCACTACTGCGCATGCGCACTCCGGCTCAGACCTGCACATGCGCACACGGACTCACTACTGCGGATGCGCAATCGGGCTCACTACTGTGCATGCGCACTCGGGGTTACTACTGCTCATGCGCACTCGGACTCACTACTGCTCATGCGCACTCGGGGTCACTACTGCTCATGCGCACTCGGACTCACTACTGCTCATGCGCATTCGGGGTCACTACTGCGCATGCGCACTCGGACTCACTACTGCGGATGCGCGCTCGGGCTCACTACTGCGCATGCGCGCACGGGCCCACTACTGCGCATGCGCACTCCGGCTCACTACTGCGGATGCGCAATCGGGTTCACTACTGCTCATGCGCACTCGGACTCACTACTGCTCATGCGCACTCGGGGTCACTACTGCTCATGCGCACTCGGACTCACTACTGCTCATGCGCATTCGGGGTCACTACTGCGCATGCGCACTCGGACTCACTACTGCGGATGCGCAGTCGGGCTCACTACTGCGGATGCGCACACGGGCTCACTACTGTGCATGCGCGCACGGGCTCACTACTGCGCATGCGCAGTCCGGCTCAGATCTGATCCTGCGTATTCGAGCTCAATTCTGCGCATGTGCACACGGGCGCACAGCTGCGCATACGCACTCGGACTCACTACTGCGAATGCGCACCCGGGCTCCCTACTGCGCATGCGCACCCGGGCTCCCTACTGCGCATGCGCGCACGGGCCCACTACTGCGCATGCGCACTCCGGCTCAGACCTGCACATGCGCACACGGACTCACTACTGCGGATGCACAATCGGGCTCACTACTGTGCATGCGCACTCGGGGTCACTACTGCTCATGCGCACTCGGACTCACTACTGCTCATGCGCACTTGGGGTCACTACTGCTCATGCGCACTCGGACTCACTACTGCTCATGCGCATTCGGGGTCACTACTGCGCATGCGCACTCGGACTCACTACTGCGGATGCGCGCTCGGGCTCACTACTGCGGATGCGCAATCGGGTTCACTACTGCGCATGCGCGCACGGGCTCACTACTGCGCATGCGCGCACGAGCCCACTACTGCGCATGCGCACTCCGGCTCAGACCTGCCCATGCGCCCTCGGGCACACCACTGCGCATGCGTACACGGACTCACCACTGCGCATGCGCACTCCGGCTCAGACCTGCCCATGCGCACTCGGGCTCACTACTGCGCATGCGCAATCGGGCTCACTACTGTGCATGCGTACTCGGGGTCACTACTGCTCATGCGCACTCGGGCTCACTACTGCGGATGCGCAATCGGGCTCACTACTGTGCATGCGCACTCGGGGTCACTACTGCTCATGCGCACTCGGACTCACTACTACTCATGCGCACTCGGGGTCACTACTGCTCATGCGCACTCGGACTCACTACTGCTCATGCGCATTCGGGGTCACTACTGCGCATGCGCACTCGGACTCACTACTGCGGATGCGCGCTCGGGCTCACTACTGCGCATGCGCGCACGGGCCCACTACTGCGCATGCGCACTCCGGCTCACTACTGCGGATGCGCAATCGGGTTCACTACTGCGCATGAGCACACGGGCTCACTACTGCGCATGCGCGCACGGGGTCACTACTGCGCATGCGCACTCGGACTCACTACTGCGAATGCGCACCCGGGCTCCCTACTGCGCATGCGCACCCGGGCTCCCTACTGCGCATGCGCGCACGGGCCCACTACTGCGCATGCGCACTCCGGCTCAGACCTGCACATGCGCACACGGACTCACTACTGCGGATGCACAATCGGGCTCACTACTGTGCATGCGCACTCGGGGTCACTACTGCTCATGCGCACTCGGACTCACTACTGCTCATGCGCACTTGGGGTCACTAATGCTCATGCGCACTCGGACTCACTACTGCTCATGCGCATTCGGGGTCACTACTGCGCATGCGCACTCGGACTCACTACTGCGGATGCGCGCTCGGGCTCACTACTGCGGATGCGCAATCGGGTTCACTACTGCGCATGCGCGCACGGGCTCACTACTGCGCATGCGCGCACGAGCCCACTACTGCGCATGCGCACTCCGGCTCAGACCTGCCCATGCGCCCTCGGGCACACCACTGCGCATGCGTACACAGACTCACCACTGCGCATGCGCACTCCGGCTCAGATCTGCCCATGCGCACTCGGGCTCACTACTGCGCATGCGCAATCGGGCTCACTACTGTGCATGCGTACTCGGGGTCACTACTGCTCATGCGCACTCGGGCTCACTACTGCGGATGCGCAATCGGGCTCACTACTGTGCATGCGCACTCGGGGTCACTACTGCTCATGCGCACTCGGACTCACTACTACTCATGCGCACTCGGGGTCACTACTGCTCATGCGCACTCGGACTCACTACTGCTCATGCGCATTCGGGGTCACTACTGCGCATGCGCACTCGGACTCACTACTGCGGATGCGCGCTCGGGCTCACTACTGCGCATGCACGCACGGGCCCACTACTGCGCATGCGCACTCCGGCTCACTACTGCGGATGCGCAATCGGGTTCACTACTGCGCATGAGCACACGGGCTCACTACTGCGCATGCGCGCACGGGCCCACTACTGCGCATGCGCACTCCGGCTCAGACCTGCCCATGCGCCCTCGGGCACACCACTGCGCATGCGCACTCCGGCTCAGACCTGCACATGCGCACAAGGACCCACTACTGCGGATGCGCAATCGGACTCACTACTGTACATGCGCACTCGGGGTCACTACTGCTCATGCGCACTCGGACCCACTACTGCTCATGCGCACTCGGGGTCACTACTGCTCATGCGCACTCGGACTCACTACTGCTCATGCGCACTCGGGGTCACTACTGCTCATGCGCACTCGGACTCACTACTGCGGATGCGCAGTCGGGCTCACTACTGCGGATGCGCACACGGGCTCACTACTGTGCATGCGCGCACGGGCTCACTACTGCGCATGCGCAGTCCGGCTCAGATCTGATCCTGCGTATTCGAGCTCAATTCTGCGCATGTGCACACGGGCGCACAGCTGCGCATGCGCACTCGGACTCACTACTGCTCAAGCGCACTAGGGCTCAGACCTGCCCATGCGCACTCGGGCTCACTACTTCGCATGAGCGCTCGGGATCACTACTGCGCATACGCGCTCGGGGTCGCTAGTGCGCATGCGCACTCGGGGTCACTACTGCGCATGCGCACTCCGGCTCACTAGTGCGCATGCGCACACGGGCTCACTACTGCGCATGCGCGCTCGGACGCACTACTGCTCATGCGCACACGGACTCACGACTGCGGATGAGCGTTTCGGTCTCACTACTGCGGATGCGCACACGGGCTCACTACTGCGCATGCGCAGTCCGGCTCAGACCAGCACATGCGTATTCGGGCTCACTTCTGCGCATGTGCACTCGGACTCACTACTGCTCAAGCGCAGTCCGACTCAGACCAGCACATGCGTATTCGAGCTCACTTCTGCGCATGCGCACACGCGCGCACTACTGCGCTTGCGCACTCGGACTAACCACTGCTCATGCGCACTGGGACTCACTACTGCGGATGCGCGTTCGGGCTCACTACTGCGGATGCGCAATCGGGTTCACTACTGCGCATGCGCGCACGGGCTCACTACTGCGCATGCGCGCACGAGCCCACTACTGCGCATGCGCACTCCGGCTCAGACCTGCCCATGCGCCCTCGGGCACACCAGTGCGCATGCGTACACGGACTCACCACTGCGCATGCGCACTCCGGCTCAGACCTGCACATGCGCACACGGACTCACTACTGCGGATGCGCAATCGGGCTCACTACTGTGCATGCGCACTCGGGGTCACTACTGCTCATGCGCACTCGGACTCACTACTACTCATGCGCACTCGGGGTCACTACTGCTCATGCGCACTCGGACTCACTACTGCTCATGCGCATTCGGGGTCACTACTGCGCATGCGCACTCGGACTCACTACTGCGGATGCGCGCTCGGGCTCACTACTGCGCATGCGCGCACGGGCCCACTACTGCGCATGCGCACTCCGGCTCACTACTGCGGATGCGCAATCGGGTTCACTACTGCGCATGAGCACACGGGCTCACTACTGCGCATGCGCGCACGGGCCCACTACTGCGCATGCGCACTCCGGCTCAGACCTGCCCATGCGCCCTCGGGCACACCACTGCGCATGCGCACACGGACTCACCACTGCGCATGCGCACTCCGGCTCAGACCTGCACATGCGCACAAGGACCCACTACTGCGGATGCGCAATCGGGCTCACTACTGTACATGCGCACTCGGGGTCACTACTGCTCATGCGCACTCGGACCCACTACTGCTCATGCGCACTCGGGGTCACTACTGCGCATGCGCACTCGGGGTCACTACTGCTCATGCGCACTCGGACTCACTACTGCTCATGCGCACTCGGGGTCACTACTGCTCATGCGCACTCGGACTCACTACTGCTCATGCGCATTCGGGGTCACTACTGCGCATGCGCACTCGGACTCACTACTGCGGATGCGCGCTCGGGCTCACTACTGCGCATGCGCGCACGGGCCCACTACTGCGCATGCGCACTCCGGCTCACTACTGCGGATGCGCAATCGGGTTCACTACTGCGCATGAGCACACGGGCTCATTACTGCGCATGCGCGCACGGGCCCACTACTGCGCATGCGCACTCCGGCTCAGACCTGCCCATGCGCCCTCGGGCACACCACTGCGCATGCGCACACGGACTCACCATTGCGCATGCGCACTCCGGCTCAGAATTGCCCATGCGCACTCGGGCTCACTACTGCGCATGCGTGCTCGGGCTCACTACTGCGCATGCGCACTCGGACTAACCACTGCTCATGCGCACTGGGACTCACTACTGCGGATGCGCAATCGCGTTCACTACTGCCCATGCGCACACGGCCTCACTACTGCGCATGCGCGCACGCGCCCACTACTGCGCATGCGCACTCCGGCTCAGACCTGCCCATGCGCACTCGAGCTCACTACTGGTAGTGGGTACACCACTGCGCATGCGCACTCCGGCTCAGACCTGCCCATGCGCACTCGGGCTCACTACTGCGCGTGCGCGCTCCGGCTCACTACTGCTCATGCGCACTCGGACTCACTACTGCGGATGCACAATCGGGCTCACTACTGCGCATGCGCACTACGGCTCAGACCTGCACATGCGCACACGGACTCACTACTGTGGATGCGCAATCGGGCTCACTACTGTGCATGCGCACTCGGGGTCACTACTGCTCATGCGCACTCGGACTCACTACTGCTCATGCGCACTCGGGCTCACTACTGTGCATGCGCACTCGGGGTCACTACTGCTCTTGCGCACTCAGACTCACTACTGCTCATGCGCACTTGGGGTCACTAATGCTCATGCGCACTCGGACTCACTACTGCTCATGCGCATTCGGGGTCACTACTGCGCATGCGCACTCGGACTCACTACTGCGGATGCGCGCTCGGGCTCACTACTGCGGATGCGCAATCGGGTTCACTACTGCGCATGCGCGCACGGGCTCACTACTGCGCATGCGCGCACGAGCCCACTACTGCGCATGCGCACTCCGGCTCAGACCTGCCCATGCGCCCTCGGGCACACCACTGCGCATGCGTACACAGACTCACCACTGCGCATGCGCACTCCGGCTCAGACCTGCCCATGCGCACTCGGGCTCACTACTGCGCATGCGCAATCGGGCTCACTACTGTGCATGCGTACTCGGGGTCACTACTGCTCATGCGCACTCGGGCTCACTACTGCGGATGCGCAATCGGGCTCACTACTGTGCATGCGCACTCGGGGTCACTACTGCTCATGCGCACTCGGACTCACTACTACTCATGCGCACTCGGGGTCACTACTGCTCATGCGCACTCGGACTCACTACTGCTCATGCGCATTCGGGGTCACTACTGCGCATGCGCACTCGGACTCACTACTGCGGATGCGCGCTCGGGCTCACTACTGCGCATGCACGCACGGGCCCACTACTGCGCATGCGCACTCCGGCTCACTACTGCGGATGCGCAATCGGGTTCACTACTGCGCATGAGCACACGGGCTCACTACTGCGCATGCGCGCACGGGCCCACTACTGCGCATGCGCACTCCGGCTCAGACCTGCCCATGCGCCCTCGGGCACACCACTGCGCATGCGCACTCCGGCTCAGACCTGCACATGCGCACAAGGACCCACTACTGCGGATGCGCAATCGGACTCACTACTGTACATGCGCACTCGGGGTCACTACTGCTCATGCGCACTCGGACCCACTACTGCTCATGCGCACTCGGGGTCACTACTGCTCATGCGCACTCGGACTCACTACTGCTCATGCGCACTCGGGGTCACTACTGCTCATGCGCACTCGGACTCACTACTGCGGATGCGCAGTCGGGCTCACTACTGCGGATGCGCACACGGGCTCACTACTGTGCATGCGCGCACGGGCTCACTACTGCGCATGCGCAGTCCGGCTCAGATCTGATCCTGCGTATTCGAGCTCAATTCTGCGCATGTGCACACGGGCGCACAGCTGCGCATGCGCACTCGGACTCACTACTGCTCAAGCGCACTAGGGCTCAGACCTGCCCATGCGCACTCGGGCTCACTACTTCGCATGAGCGCTCGGGATCACTACTGCGCATACGCGCTCGGGGTCGCTAGTGCGCATGCGCACTCGGGGTCACTACTGCGCATGCGCACTCCGGCTCACTAGTGCGCATGCGCACACGGGCTCACTACTGCGCATGCGCGCTCGGACGCACTACTGCTCATGCGCACACGGACTCACGACTGCGGATGAGCGTTTCGGTCTCACTACTGCGGATGCGCACACGGGCTCACTACTGCGCATGCGCAGTCCGGCTCAGACCAGCACATGCGTATTCGGGCTCACTTCTGCGCATGTGCACTCGGACTCACTACTGCTCAAGCGCAGTCCGACTCAGACCAGCACATGCGTATTCGAGCTCACTTCTGCGCATGCGCACACGCGCGCACTACTGCGCTTGCGCACTCGGACTAACCACTGCTCATGCGCACTGGGACTCACTACTGCGGATGCGCGTTCGGGCTCACTACTGCGGATGCGCAATCGGGTTCACTACTGCGCATGCGCGCACGGGCTCACTACTGCGCATGCGCGCACGAGCCCACTACTGCGCATGCGCACTCCGGCTCAGACCTGCCCATGCGCCCTCGGGCACACCAGTGCGCATGCGTACACGGACTCACCACTGCGCATGCGCACTCCGGCTCAGACCTGCACATGCGCACACGGACTCACTACTGCGGATGCGCAATCGGGCTCACTACTGTGCATGCGCACTCGGGGTCACTACTGCTCATGCGCACTCGGACTCACTACTACTCATGCGCACTCGGGGTCACTACTGCTCATGCGCACTCGGACTCACTACTGCTCATGCGCATTCGGGGTCACTACTGCGCATGCGCACTCGGACTCACTACTGCGGATGCGCGCTCGGGCTCACTACTGCGCATGCGCGCACGGGCCCACTACTGCGCATGCGCACTCCGGCTCACTACTGCGGATGCGCAATCGGGTTCACTACTGCGCATGAGCACACGGGCTCACTACTGCGCATGCGCGCACGGGCCCACTACTGCGCATGCGCACTCCGGCTCAGACCTGCCCATGCGCCCTCGGGCACACCACTGCGCATGCGCACACGGACTCACCATTGCGCATGCGCACTCCGGCTCAGAATTGCCCATGCGCACTCGGGCTCACTACTGCGCATGCGTGCTCGGGCTCACTACTGCGCATGCGCACTCGGACTAACCACTGCTCATGCGCACTGGGACTCACTACTGCGGATGCGCAATCGCGTTCACTACTGCCCATGCGCACACGGCCTCACTACTGCGCATGCGCGCACGCGCCCACTACTGCGCATGCGCACTCCGGCTCAGACCTGCCCATGCGCACTCGAGCTCACTACTGGTAGTGGGTACACCACTGCGCATGCGCACTCCGGCTCAGACCTGCCCATGCGCACTCGGGCTCACTACTGCGCGTGCGCGCTCCGGCTCACTACTGCTCATGCGCACTCGGACTCACTACTGCGGATGCACAATCGGGCTCACTACTGCGCATGCGCACTACGGCTCAGACCTGCACATGCGCACACGGACTCACTACTGTGGATGCGCAATCGGGCTCACTACTGTGCATGCGCACTCGGGGTCACTACTGCTCATGCGCACTCGGACTCACTACTGCTCATGCGCACTCGGGCTCACTACTGTGCATGCGCACTCGGGGTCACTACTGCTCTTGCGCACTCAGACTCACTACTGCTCATGCGCACTTGGGGTCACTAATGCTCATGCGCACTCGGACTCACTACTGCTCATGCGCATTCGGGGTCACTACTGCGCATGCGCACTCGGACTCACTACTGCGGATGCGCGCTCGGGCTCACTACTGCGGATGCGCAATCGGGTTCACTACTGCGCATGCGCGCACGGGCTCACTACTGCGCATGCGCGCACGAGCCCACTACTGCGCATGCGCACTCCGGCTCAGACCTGCCCATGCGCCCTCGGGCACACCACTGCGCATGCGTACACAGACTCACCACTGCGCATGCGCACTCCGGCTCAGACCTGCCCATGCGCACTCGGGCTCACTACTGCGCATGCGCAATCGGGCTCACTACTGTGCATGCGTACTCGGGGTCACTACTGCTCATGCGCACTCGGGCTCACTACTGCGGATGCGCAATCGGGCTCACTACTGTGCATGCGCACTCGGGGTCGCTACTGCTCATGCGCACTCGGACTCACTACTACTCATGCGCACTCGGGGTCACTACTGCTCATGCGCACTCGGACTCACTACTGCTCATGCGCATTCGGGGTCACTACTGCGCATGCGCACTCGGACTCACTACTGCGGATGCGCGCTCGGGCTCACTACTGCGCATGCACGCACGGGCCCACTACTGCGCATGCGCACTCCGGCTCACTACTGCGGATGCGCAATCGGGTTCACTACTGCGCATGAGCACACGGGCTCACTACTGCGCATGCGCGCACGGGCCCACTACTGCGCATGCGCACTCCGGCTCAGACCTGCCCATGCGCCCTCGGGCACACCACTGCGCATGCGCACTCCGGCTCAGACCTGCACATGCGCACAAGGACCCACTACTGCGGATGCGCAATCGGACTCACTACTGTACATGCGCACTCGGGGTCACTACTGCTCATGCGCACTCGGACCCACTACTGCTCATGCGCACTCGGGGTCACTACTGCTCATGCGCACTCGGACTCACTACTGCTCATGCGCACTCGGGGTCACTACTGCTCATGCGCACTCGGACTCACTACTGCGGATGCGCAGTCGGGCTCACTACTGCGGATGCGCACACGGGCTCACTACTGTGCATGCGCGCACGGGCTCACTACTGCGCATGCGCAGTCCGGCTCAGATCTGATCCTGCGTATTCGAGCTCAATTCTGCGCATGTGCACACGGGCGCACAGCTGCGCATGCGCACTCGGACTCACTACTGCTCAAGCGCACTAGGGCTCAGACCTGCCCATGCGCACTCGGGCTCACTACTTCGCATGAGCGCTCGGGATCACTACTGCGCATACGCGCTCGGGGTCGCTAGTGCGCATGCGCACTCGGGGTCACTACTGCGCATGCGCACTCCGGCTCACTAGTGCGCATGCGCACACGGGCTCACTACTGCGCATGCGCGCTCGGACGCACTACTGCTCATGCGCACACGGACTCACGACTGCGGATGAGCGTTTCGGTCTCACTACTGCGGATGCGCACACGGGCTCACTACTGCGCATGCGCAGTCCGGCTCAGACCAGCACATGCGTATTCGGGCTCACTTCTGCGCATGTGCACTCGGACTCACTACTGCTCAAGCGCAGTCCGACTCAGACCAGCACATGCGTATTCGAGCTCACTTCTGCGCATGCGCACACGCGCGCACTACTGCGCTTGCGCACTCGGACTAACCACTGCTCATGCGCACTGGGACTCACTACTGCGGATGCGCGTTCGGGCTCACTACTGCGGATGCGCAATCGGGTTCACTACTGCGCATGCGCGCACGGGCTCACTACTGCGCATGCGCGCACGAGCCCACTACTGCGCATGCGCACTCCGGCTCAGACCTGCCCATGCGCCCTCGGGCACACCAGTGCGCATGCGTACACGGACTCACCACTGCGCATGCGCACTCCGGCTCAGACCTGCACATGCGCACACGGACTCACTACTGCGGATGCGCAATCGGGCTCACTACTGTGCATGCGCACTCGGGGTCACTACTGCTCATGCGCACTCGGACTCACTACTACTCATGCGCACTCGGGGTCACTACTGCTCATGCGCACTCGGACTCACTACTGCTCATGCGCATTCGGGGTCACTACTGCGCATGCGCACTCGGACTCACTACTGCGGATGCGCGCTCGGGCTCACTACTGCGCATGCGCGCACGGGCCCACTACTGCGCATGCGCACTCCGGCTCACTACTGCGGATGCGCAATCGGGTTCACTACTGCGCATGAGCACACGGGCTCACTACTGCGCATGCGCGCACGGGCCCACTACTGCGCATGCGCACTCCGGCTCAGACCTGCCCATGCGCCCTCGGGCACACCACTGCGCATGCGCACACGGACTCACCACTGCGCATGCGCACTCCGGCTCAGACCTGCACATGCGCACAAGGACCCACTACTGCGGATGCGCAATCGGGCTCACTACTGTACATGCGCACTCGGGGTCACTACTGCTCATGCGCACTCGGACCCACTACTGCTCATGCGCACTCGGGGTCACTACTGCGCATGCGCACTCGGGGTCACTACTGCTCATGCGCACTCGGACTCACTACTGCTCATGCGCACGCGGGGTCACTACTGCTCATGCGCACTCGGACTCACTACTGCTCATGCGCATTCGGGGTCACTACTGCGCATGCGCACTCGGACTCACTACTGCGGATGCGCGCTCGGGCTCACTACTGCGCATGCGCGCACGGGCCCACTACTGCGCATGCGCACTCCGGCTCACTACTGCGGATGCGCAATCGGGTTCACTACTGCGCATGAGCACACGGGCTCATTACTGCGCATGCGCGCACGGGCCCACTACTGCGCATGCGCACTCCGGCTCAGACCTGCCCATGCGCCCTCGGGCACACCACTGCGCATGCGCACACGGACTCACCATTGCGCATGCGCACTCCGGCTCAGAATTGCCCATGCGCACTCGGGCTCACTACTGCGCATGCGTGCTCGGGCTCACTACTGCGCATGCGCACTCGGACTAACCACTGCTCATGCGCACTGGGACTCACTACTGCGGATGCGCAATCGCGTTCACTACTGCCCATGCGCACACGGCCTCACTACTGCGCATGCGCGCACGCGCCCACTACTGCGCATGCGCACTCCGGCTCAGACCTGCCCATGCGCACTCGAGCTCACTACTGGTAGTGGGTACACCACTGCGCATGCGCACTCCGGCTCAGACCTGCCCATGCGCACTCGGGCTCACTACTGCGCGTGCGCGCTCCGGCTCACTACTGCTCATGCGCACTCGGACTCACTACTGCGGATGCACAATCGGGCTCACTACTGCGCATGCGCACTACGGCTCAGACCTGCACATGCGCACACGGACTCACTACTGTGGATGCGCAATCGGGCTCACTACTGTGCATGCGCACTCGGGGTCACTACTGCTCATGCGCACTCGGACTCACTACTGCTCATGCGCACTCGGGCTCACTACTGTGCATGCGCACTCGGGGTCACTACTGCTCTTGCGCACTCAGACTCACTACTGCTCATGCGCACTCGGGCTCACTACTGTGCATGCGCACTCGGGGTCACTACTGCTCATGCGCACTCGGACTCACTACTGCTCATGCGCACTCGGGCTCACTACTGTGCATGCGCACTCGGGGTCACTACTGCTCACGCGCACTCGGACTCACTACTGCGGATGCACGCTCGGGCTCACTACTGCGCATGCGCACACGGGCTCACTACTGCGCATGCGCGCACGGCCCCACTACTGCGCATGCGCACACGGACTCACTACTGCGGATGCGCAATCGGGCTCACTACTGTGCATGCGCACTCGGGGTCACTACTGCTTATGCGCACTCGGACTCACTACTGCTCATGCGCACTCGGACTCACTACTGCTCATGCGCACTCGGGGTCACTACTGCTCATGCGCACTCGGACTCACTACTGCTCATGCGCATTCGGGGTCACTACTGCGCATGCGCACTCGGACTCACTACTGTGCATGCGCACTCGGGGTCACTACTGCTCATGCGCACTCGGACTCACTACTGCTCATGCGCACTCGGGCCCACTACTGCGCATGCGCACTCCGGCTCAGACCTGCACATGCGCACACGGACTCACTACTGCGGATGCGCAATCGGGCTCACTACTGTGCATGCGTACTCGGGGTCACTACTGCTCATGCGCACACGGGGTCACTACTGCTCATGCGCACGCGGACTCACTACTGCTCATGCGCACTCGGGGTCACTACTGCTCATGCGCACTCGGACTCACTACTGCTCATGCGCACTCGGGGTCACTACTGCTCACGCGCACTCGGGCTCACTACTGCGCATGCCCGCACGGGCCCACTACTGCGCATGCGCAATCCGTCTCAGACCTGCCCATGCACCCTCGGGCACACCACTGCGCATGCGCACATGGGCTCACTACTGCGCATGCGCAGTCCGGCTCAGACCTGCCCATGCGCACTCGGGCTCACTACTGCGCATGCGTGCTCGGGCTCACTACTGCGCATGCGCACTCGGACTAACCACTGCTCATGCGCACTGGGACTCACTACTGCGCATGCGCAGTCCGACTCAGACCTGCACATGCGTATTCGAGCTCACTTCTGCGCATGCGCACACGCGCGCACTACTGCGCTTGCGCACTCGGACTAACCACTGCTCATGCGCACTGGGACTCACTACTGCGGATGCGCGCTCGGGCTCACTACTGCGGATGCGTAATCGGGATCACTACTGCTCATGCGCACGCGGGCTCACTACTGCGCATGCGCGCACGAGCCCACTACTGCGCATGCGCACTCCGGCTCAGACCTGCCCATGCGCCCTCGGGCACACCACTGCGCATGCGCACACGGAGTCACCACTGCGCATGCGCACTCCGGCTCAGACCTGCCCATGCGCACTCGGGCTCACTACTGCGCAGGCGCGCTCGGGATCACTACTGCGCATACGCGCTCGGGGTCGCTACTGCGCATGCGCACACGGGCTCACTACTGCGCATGCGCAGTCCGGCTCAGACCTGCACCTGCGCATTCGAGCTCACTTCTGCTCATGCGCACTCGGATTCACTACTGCTCATCCGCACTCGGGGTCACTACTGCGCATGCGCGCACGGGCTCACTACTGCGCATGCGCGCACGAGCCCACTACTGCGCATGCGCACTCCGGCTCAGACCTGCCCATGCGCCCTCGGGCACACCACTGCGCATGCGTACACGGACTCACCACTGCGCATGCGCACTCCGGCTCAGACCTGCCCATGCGCACTCGGGCTCACTACTGCGCATGCGCACTGGGACTCACTACTGCTCATGCGCACTCGGACTCACTACTGCGGATGCACAATCGGGCTCACTACTGCACGTGCGCACTCCGCCTCAGACCTGCACATACGCACACGGACTCACTACTGCTCATGCGCACTCGGGGTCACTACTGCACATGCGCACTCGAACTCACTACTGCTCATGCGCATTCGGGGTCACTACTGCGCATGCGCACTCGGACTGACTACTGCGGATGCGCGCTCGGGCTCACTACTGCGCATGCGCACACGGGCTCACTACGGCGCATGCGCGCACGGGCCCAACACTGCGCATGCGCACTCCGGCTCAGACCTGGACATGCGCACACGGACTCACTACTGCGGATGCGCAATAGGGCTCACTACTGCGGATGCGCGCTCGGGCCCACTACTGCGCATGCGCACCCGGGCTCACTACTGCGCATGCGCGCACGGACCCACTACTGCGCATGCGCACTCCGGCTCAGACCTGCGCATGCGCACTCGGACTCACTACTGCGGATGCGCGCTCGGGCTCACTACTGCGCATGCGCACACGGGCTCACTACTGCGCATGCGCGCACGGGCCCACTACTGCGCATGCGCACTCCGGCTCAGACCTGCACATGCGCATTCGAGCTCACTTCTGCGCATGCGCACACGGGCTCACTACTGTGCATGCGCACTCGGGGTCACTACTGCTCATGCGCAGTCGGGGTCACTACTGCTCATGCGCACTCGGACTCACTACTGCTCATGCGCACTCGGGGTCACTACTGCTCATGCGCACTCGGACTCACTACTGCTGATGCGCACTCGGGCTCACTACTGCGCATGCGCACTCCGGCTCAGACCTGCCCATGCGCCCTCGGGCACACCACTGCGCATGCGTACACGGACTCACCACTGCGCATGCGCACTCCGGCTCAGACCTGCCCATGCGCACTCGGGCTCACTACTGCGCATGCGCACTGGGACTCACTACTGCTCATGCGCACTCGGACTCACTACTGCGGATGCACAATCGGGCTCACTACTGCACGTGCGCACTCCGCCTCAGACCTGCACATACGCACACGGACTCACTACTGCTCATGCGCACTCGGGGTCACTACTGCACATGCGCACTCGAACTCACTACTGCTCATGCGCATTCGGGGTCACTACTGCGCATGCGCACTCGGACTGACTACTGCGGATGCGCGCTCGGGCTCACTACTGCGCATGCGCACACGGGCTCACTACGGCGCATGCGCGCACGGGCCCAACACTGCGCATGCGCACTCCGGCTCAGACCTGCACATGCGCACACGGACTCACTACTGCGGATGCGCAATAGGGCTCACTACTGCGGATGCGCGCTCGGGCCCACTACTGCGCATGCGCACCCGGGCTCACTACTGCGCATGCGCGCACGGACCCACTACTGCGCATGCGCACTCCGGCTCAGACCTGCACATGCGCACACGGACTCACTACTGCGGATGCGCATTCGGGGTCACTACTGCGCATGCGCACTCGGACTCACTACTGCGGATGCGCGCTCGGGCTCACTACTGCGCATGCGCACACGGGCTCACTACTGCGCATGCGCGCACGGGCCCACTACTGCGCATGCGCACTCCGGCTCAGACCTGCACATGCGCATTCGAGCTCACTTCTGCGCATGCGCACACGGGCTCACTACTGTGCATGCGCACTCGGGGTCACTACTGCTCATGCGCAGTCGGGGTCACTACTGCTCATGCGCACTCGGACTCACTACTGCTCATGCGCACTCGGGGTCACTACTGCTCATGCGCACTCGGACTCACTACTGCTGATGCGCACTCGGGCTCACTACTGCGCATACGCGCTCGGTGTCGCTACAGCGCATTCGCTCACGGGCTCACACTGCGCATGCACACTTGGGGTCACTACTGCGCATGCGCACTCTGGCTCACTACTGCGGTTGCGCACTCCGGTCAGGCCTGTGCATGCGCACTCAGGCTCACTACTGCGCATGCGCACTCGGTCTCACTACTGCGGATGAACAATCGGGCTCACTACTGCGCATGCGCACTCCGGCTCAGACCTGCACATGCGCACAAGGACCCACTACTGCGGATGCGCAATCGGGCTCACTACTGTACATGCGCACTCGGGGTCACTACTGCTCATGCGCACTCGGACTCACTACTACTCATGCGCACTCGGGGTCACTACTGCTCATGCGCACTCGGACTCACTACTGCTCATGCGCATTCGGGGTCACTACTGCGCATGCGCACTCGGACTCACTACTGCGGATGCGCGCTCGGGCTCACTACTGCGCATGCGCGCACGGGCCCACTACTGCGCATGCGCACTCCGGCTCACTACTGCGGATGTGCAATCGGGTTCACTACTGCGCATGAGCACACGGGCTCACTACTGCGCATGCGCACACGGACTCACCACTGCGCATGCGCACTCCGGCTCAGACCTGCACATGCGCACAAGGACCCACTACTGCGGATGCGCAATCGGGCTCACTACTGTACATGCGCACTCGGGGTCACTACTGCGGATGCGCACTCGGGGTCACTACTGCTCATGCGCACTCGGACTCACTACTGCTCATGCGCACTCGGGGTCACTACTGCTCATGCGCACTCGGACTCACTACTGCTCATGCGCATTCGGGGTCACCACTGCGCATGCGCACTCGGACTCACTACTGCGGATGCGCGCTCGGGTTCACTACTGCGCTTGCGCGTACGGGCCCACTACTGCGAATGCGCACTCCGGCTCAGACCTGCCCATGCGCCCTCGGGCACACCACTGCGCATACGCACACGGGCTCACTACTGCGCATGCGCAGTCCGGCTCAGACCTGCACATGAGCATTCGAGCTCACTTCTGCGCAAGCGCACACGCGCGCACTACTGCGCTTGCACACTCGGACTAACCACTGCTCATGCGCACTGGGACTCACTACTGCGGATGCGCGCTCGGGCTCACTACTGCGGATGCGCAATCGGGCTCACTACTGCGCATGCGTGCTCGGGCTCATCTACTGCGCATGCGCACTCGGACTAACCACTGCTCATGCGCACTGGGACTCACTACTGCGGATGCGCGCTCGGGCTCACTACTGCGGATGCGCAATCGGGTTCACTACTGCGCATGCGCACACCGGCTCACTAATGCGCATGCGCGCACGGGCCCACTACTGCGCATGCGCACTCCGGCTCAGACCTGCCCATGCGCCCTCGGGCACACCACTGCGCATGCGCACACGGACTCACCACTGCGCATGCGCACTCCGGCTCAGACCTGCCCATGCGCACTCGGGCTCACTACTGCGCATGCGCGCTCCGGCTCACTACTGGTCATGCGCACTCGGACTCACTACTGCGGATGCACAATCGGGCTCACTACTGCGCATGCGCACTCCGGGTCAGACATTCACATGCGCACACGGACTCACTACTGTGGATGCGCAATCGGGCTCACTACTGCGGATGCGCAATCGGGCTCACCACTGTGCATGCGCACTCGGGGTCACTACTGCTCATGCGCACTCCGGCTCAGAGCTGCCCATGCACCCTCGGGCACACCACTGCGCATGCGCACACGGGCTCACTACTGCGCATGCGCAGTCCGGCTCAGACCTGCACATGCGCATTCGAGCTCACTTCTGCGCATGCGCCCACGCGCGCACTACTGCGCTTGCGCACTCGGACTAACCACTGCTCATGCGCACTGGGGCTCACTACTGCGGATGCGCGCTCGGGCTCACTACTGCGCATGCGCACTCGGGCCCACTACTGCGCATGCGCACGCCGGCTCAGACCTGCACATGCGCACACGGACTCGCTACTGCGGATGCGCAATCGGGCTCACTACTGCGGATGCGCGCTCGGGCTCACTACTGCGCATGCACACTCGGGGTCACTACTGGTCATGCGCACTCGGACTCACTACTGCTCATGCGCATTCGGGGTCACTACTGCGCATGCGCACTCGGACTCACTACTGCGGATGCGCGCTCGGGCTCACTACTGCGTCTGCGCACACGGGCTCACTACTGCGCATGCGCGCACGGGCCCACTATTGTGCATGCGCCCGCCGGCTCAGACCTGCCCATGCGCCCTCGGGCACACCACTGCGCATGCGAACACGGGCTCACTACTGCGCATGCGCAGTCCGGCTCAGACCTGCACATGCGCATTCGAGCTCACTTCTGCGCATGCGCACACGCGCGCACTACTGCGCTTGCGCACTCGGACTAACCACTGCTCATGCGCACTGGGACTCACTACTGCTCATGCGCACTCGGACTCACTACTGCGGATGCACAATCGGGCTCACTACTGCACGTGCGCACTCCGCCTCAGATCTGCACAGGCGTATTCGAGCTCACTTCTGCGCATGCGCACTCGGACTCACTACTGCGCATGCGCGCACGGGCCCACTACTGGGCATGCGCACTCCGGCTCAGACCTGCACATGCGCATTCGAGCTCACTTCTGCGCATGCGTGCTCGGGCTCACTACTGCGCATGCGCACTCGGACTAACCACTGCTCATGCGCACTGGGACTCACTACTGCGGATGCGCGCTCGGGCTCTCTACTGCGGATGCGCAATCGGGTTCACTACTGCGCATGCGCACACCGGCTCACTACTGCGCATGCGCGCACGGGCCCACTACTGCGCATGCGCACTCCGGCTCAGACCTGCGCATGCGCCCTCGGGCACACCACTGCGCATGCGCACACGGACTCACCACTGCGCATGCGCACTCCGGCTCAGACCTGCCCATGCGCACTCGGGCTCACTACTGCGCATGCGCGCTCCGGCTCACTACTGCTCATGCGCACTCGGACTCACTACTGCGGATGCACAATCGGGCTCACTACTGCGCATGCGCACTCCGGGTCAGACATTCACATGCGCACACGGACTCACTACTGTGGATGCGCAATCGGGCTCACTACTGCGGATGCGCAATCGGGCTCACCACTGTGCATGCGCACTCGGGGTCACTACTGCTCATGCGCACTCGGGGACACTACTGTGCATGCGCACTCGGGGTCACTACTGCTCATGCGCATTCGGGGTCACTACTGCGCATGCGCACTCGGACTCACTACCGCGCATGCGCGCACGGGCCCACTACTGCGCATGCGCACTCCGGCTCAGACCTGCCCATGCACCCTCGGGCACACCACTGCGCATGCGCACACGGGCTCACTACTGCGCATGCGCAGTCCGGCTCAGACCTGCACATGCGCATTCGAGCTCACTTCTGCGCATGCGTACACGCGCGCACTACTGCGCTTGCGCACTCGGACTAACCACTGCTCATGCGCACTGGGACTCACTACTGCGGATGCGCGCTCGGGCTCACTACTGCGGATGCGCAATCGGGTTCACTACTGCGCATGAGCACACGGGCTCACTACTGCGCATGCGCGCACGGGCCCACTACTGCGCATGCGCACTCCGGCTCAGACCTGCCCATGCGCCCTCGGGCACACCACTGCGCATGCGCACTCCGGCTCAGACCTGCCCATGCGCACTCGGGCTCACTACTGCGCATGCGTGCTCGGGCTCACTACTGCGCATGCGCACTCGGACTAACCACTGCTCATGCGCACTGGGACTCACTACTGCGCATGCGCGCTCGGGCTCACTACTGCGGATGCGCAATCGGGTTCACTACTGCCCATGCGCACACGGCCTCACTACTACGCATGCGCGCACGCGCCCACTACTGCGCATGCGCACTCCGGCTCAGACCTGCCCATGCGCCCTCGGGTACACCACTGCGCATGCGCACACGGACTCACCACTGCGCATGCGCACTCCGGCTCAGACCTGCCCATGCGCACTCGGGCTCACTACTGCGCATGCGCGCTCCGGCTCACTACTGCTCATGCGCACTCGGGCTCACTACTGTGCATGCGCACTCGGGGTCACTACTGCTCATGCGCACTCAGACTCACTACTGCTCATGCGCACTCGGGGTCACTACTGCTCATGCGCACTCGGACTCACTACTGCTCATGCGCACTCGGGGTCACTACTGCTCATGCGCACTCGGGCTCACTACTGCGCATGCGCGCACGGGCCCACTACTGCGCATGCGCACTCCGGCTCAGACCTGCCCATGCGCACTCGGGCTCACTAATGCTCATGCGCACTCGGGGTCACTACTGCTCATGCGCACTCGGACTCACGACTGCGGATGAGCGTTTCGGTCTCACTACTGCGGATGCGCACACGGGCTCACTACTGCGCATGCGCGCACGGGCCCACTACTGCGCATGCGCACTCCGGCTCACTACTGCGGATGCGCAATCGGGTTCACTACTGTACATGCGCACTCGGGGTCACTACTGGTCATGCGCACTCGGACCCACTACTGCTCATGCGCACTCGGGGTCACTACTGCGCATGCGCACTCGGAATCACTACTGCGGATGCGCACACGGGCTCCCTACTGCGCATGCGCACCCGGGCTCCCTACTGCGCATGCGCACCCGGGCTCCCTACTGCGCATGCGCGCACGGGCCCACTACTGCGCATGCGCACACGGACTCACTACTGCGGATGCGCAATCGGGCTCACTACTGCGGATGAACAATCGGGCTCACTACTGCGCATGCGCACTCCGGCTCAGACCTGCACATGCGCACAAGGACCCACTACTGCGGATGCGCAATCGGGCTCACTACTGTACATGCGCACTCGGGGTCACTACTGGTCATGCGCACTCGGACCCACTACTGCTCATGCGCACTCGGGGTCACTACTGCGCATGCGCACTCGGACTCACTACTGCGAATGCGCACCCGGGCTCCCTACTGCGCATGCGCACCCGGGCTCCCTACTGCGCATGCGCGCACGGGCCCACTACTGCGCATGCGCACTCCGGCTCAGACCTGCACATGCGCACACGGACTCACTACTGCGGATGCGCAATCGGGCTCACTACTGTGCATGCGCACTCGGGGTCACTACTGCTCATGCGCACTCGGACTCACTACTGCTCATGCGCACTCGGGGTCACTACTGCTCATGCGCACTCGGACTCACTACTGCTCATGCGCATTCGGGGTCACTACTGCGCATGCGCACTCGGACTCACTACTGCGGATGCGCGCTCGGGCTCACTACTGCGCATGCGCGCACGGGCCCACTACTGCGCATGCGCACTCCGGCTCACTACTGCGGATGCGCAATCGGGTTCACTACTGTACATGCGCACTCGGGGTCACTACTGGTCATGCGCACGCGGACCCACTACTGCTCATGCGCACTCGGGGTCACTACTGCGCATGCGCACTCGGACTCACTACTGCGGATGCGCACACGGGCTCCCTACTGCGCATGCGCACCCGGGCTCCCTACTGCGCATGCGCGCACGGGCCCACTACTGCGCATGCGCACTCCGGCTCAGACCTGCACATGCGCACTCGGACTCACTACTGTGGATGCGCAATCGGGCTCACTACTGCGGATGCGCAATCGGGCTCACCACTGTGCATGCGCACTCGGGGTCACTACTGCTCATGCGCACTCCGGCTCAGAGCTGCCCATGCACCCTCGGGCACACCACTGCGCATGCGCACACGGGCTCACTACTGCGCATGCGCAGTCCGGCTCAGACCTGCACATGCGCATTCGAGCTCACTTCTGCGCATGCGCCCACGCGCGCACTACTGCGCTTGCGCACTCGGACTAACCACTGCTCATGCGCACTGGGGCTCACTACTGCGGATGCGCGCTCGGGCTCACTACTGCGCATGCGCACTCGGGCCCACTACTGCGCATGCGCACGCCGGCTCAGACCTGCACATGCGCACACGGACTCGCTACTGCGGATGCGCAATCGGGCTCACTACTGCGGATGCGCGCTCGGGCTCACTACTGCGCATGCACACTCGGGGTCACGACTGCTGATGCGCACTCGGACTCACTACTGCTCATGCGCACTCGGGGTCACTACTGGTCATGCGCACTCGGACTCACTACTGCTCATGCGCATTCGGGGTCACTACTGCGCATGCGCACTCGGACTCACTACTGCGGATGCGCGCTCGGGCTCACTACTGCGTCTGCGCACACGGGCTCACTACTGCGCATGCGCGCACGGGCCCACTACTGCGCATGCGCACTCCGGCTCAGACCTGCCCATGCGCCCTCGGGCACACCACTGCGCATGCGCACTCCGGCTCAGACCTGCCCATGCGCACTCGGGCTCACTACTGCGCATGCGTGCTCGGGCTCACTACTGCGCATGCGCACTCGGACTAACCACTGCTCATGCGCACTGGGACTCACTACTGCGCATGCGCGCTCGGGCTCACTACTGCGGATGCGCAATCGGGTTCACTACTGCCCATGCGCACACGGCCTCACTACTACGCATGCGCGCACGCGCCCACTACTGCGCATGCGCACTCCGGCTCAGACCTGCCCATGCGCCCTCGGGTACACCACTGCGCATGCGCACACGGACTCACCACTGCGCATGCGCACTCCGGCTCAGACCTGCCCATGCGCACTCGGGCTCACTACTGCGCATGCGCGCTCCGGCTCACTACTGCTCATGCGCACTCGGGCTCACTACTGTGCATGCGCACTCGGGGTCACTACTGCTCATGCGCACTCAGACTCACTACTGCTCATGCGCACTCGGGGTCACTACTGCTCATGCGCACTCGGACTCACTACTGCTCATGCGCACTCGGGGTCACTACTGCTCATGCGCACTCGGGCTCACTACTGCGCATGCGCGCACGGGCCCACTACTGCGCATGCGCACTCCGGCTCAGACCTGCCCATGCGCACTCGGGCTCACTAATGCTCATGCGCACTCGGGGTCACTACTGCTCATGCGCACTCGGACTCACGACTGCGGATGAGCGTTTCGGTCTCACTACTGCGGATGCGCACACGGGCTCACTACTGCGCATGCGCGCACGGGCCCACTACTGCGCATGCGCACTCCGGCTCACTACTGCGGATGCGCAATCGGGTTCACTACTGTACATGCGCACTCGGGGTCACTACTGGTCATGCGCACTCGGACCCACTACTGCTCATGCGCACTCGGGGTCACTACTGCGCATGCGCACTCGGACTCACTACTGCGGATGCGCACACGGGCTCCCTACTGCGCATGCGCACCCGGGCTCCCTACTGCGCATGCGCACCCGGGCTCCCTACTGCGCATGCGCGCACGGGCCCACTACTGCGCATGCGCACACGGACTCACTACTGCGGATGCGCAATCGGGCTCACTACTGCGGATGAACAATCGGGCTCACTACTGCGCATGCGCACTCCGGCTCAGACCTGCACATGCGCACAAGGACCCACTACTGCGGATGCGCAATCGGGCTCACTACTGTACATGCGCACTCGGGGTCACTACTGGTCATGCGCACTCGGACCCACTACTGCTCATGCGCACTCGGGGTCACTACTGCGCATGCGCACTCGGACTCACTACTGCGAATGCGCACCCGGGCTCCCTACTGCGCATGCGCACCCGGGCTCCCTACTGCGCATGCGCGCACGGGCCCACTACTGCGCATGCGCACTCCGGCTCAGACCTGCACATGCGCACACGGACTCACTACTGCGGATGCGCAATCGGGCTCACTACTGTGCATGCGCACTCGGGGTCACTACTGCTCATGCGCACTCGGACTCACTACTGCTCATGCGCACTCGGGGTCACTACTGCTCATGCGCACTCGGACTCACTACTGCTCATGCGCATTCGGGGTCACTACTGCGCATGCGCACTCGGACTCACTACTGCGGATGCGCGCTCGGGCTCACTACTGCGCATGCGCGCACGGGCCCACTACTGCGCATGCGCACTCCGGCTCACTACTGCGGATGCGCAATCGGGTTCACTACTGTACATGCGCACTCGGGGTCACTACTGGTCATGCGCACTCGGACCCACTACTGCTCATGCGCACTCGGGGTCACTACTGCGCATGCGCACTCGGACTCACTACTGCGGATGCGCACACGGGCTCCCTACTGCGCATGCGCACCCGGGCTCCCTACTGCGCATGCGCGCACGGGCCCACTACTGCGCATGCGCACTCCGGCTCAGACCTGCACATGCGCACACGGACTCACTACTGCGGATGCGCAATCGGGCTCACTACTGTGCATGAGCGCTCGGGATCACTACTGCGCATACGCGCTCGGGGTCGCTAGTGCGCATGCGCACTCGGGGTCACTACTGCGCATGCGCACTCCGGCTCACTAGTGCGCATGCGCACACGGGCTCACTACTGCGCATGCGCGCTCGGACGCACTACTGCTCATGCGCACACGGACTCACGACTGCGGATGAGCGTTTCGGTCTCACTACTGCGGATGCGCACACGGGCTCACTACTGCGCATGCGCAGTCCGGCTCAGACCAGCACATGCGTATTCGGGCTCACTTCTGCGCATGTGCACTCGGACTCACTACTGCTCAAGCGCAGTCCGACTCAGACCTGCACATGCGTATTCGAGCTCACTTCTGCGCATGCGCACACGCGCGCACTACTGCGCTTGCGCACTCGGACTAACCACTGCTCATGCGCACTGGGACTCACTACTGCGGATGCGCGCTCGGGCTCACTACTGCGGATGCGCAATCGGGTTCACTACTGCGCATGCGCACACGGACTCACTACTGCGGATGCGCAATCGGGCTCACTACTGTGCATGCGCACTAGGGGTCACTACTGCTCATGCGCACTCGGACTCACTACTGCTCATGCGCACTCGGGGTCACTACTGCTCATGCGCACTCGGACTCACTACTGCTCATGCGCACTCGGGCTCACTACTGCGCATACGCGCTCGGTGTCGCTACAGCGCATTCGCTCACGGGCTCACACTGTGCATGCACACTTAGGGTCACTACTGCGCATGCGCACTCCGGTCAGGCCTGTACATGCGCACTCAGGCTCACTACTGCGCATGCGCACTCGGTCTCACTACTGCGGATGAACAATCGGGCTCACTACTGCGCATGCGCACTCCGGCTCAGACCTGCACATGCGCACAAGGACCCACTACTGCGGATGCGCAATCGGGCTCACTACTGTACATGCGCACTCGGGGTCACTACTGGTCATGCGCACTCGGACCCACTACTGCTCATGCGCACTCGGGGTCACTACTGCGCATGCGCACTCGGACTCACTACTGCGAATGCGCACCCGGGCTCCCTACTGCGCATGCGCACCCGGGCTCCCTACTGCGCATGCGCGCACGGGCCCACTACTGCGCATGCGCACTCCGGCTCAGACCTGCACATGCGCACACGGACTCACTACTGCGGATGCACAATCGGGCTCACTACTGTGCATGCGCACTCGGGGTCACTACTGCTCATGCGCACTCGGACTCACTACTGCTCATGCGCACTTGGGGTCACTACTGCTCATGCGCACTCGGACTCACTACTGCTCATGCGCATTCGGGGTCACTACTGCGCATGCGCACTCGGACTCACTACTGCGGATGCGCGCTCGGGCTCACTACTGCGGATGCGCAATCGGGTTCACTACTGCGCATGCGCGCACGGGCTCACTACTGCGCATGCGCGCACGAGCCCACTACTGCGCATGCGCACTCCGGCTCAGACCTGCCCATGCGCCCTCGGGCACACCACTGCGCATGCGTACACAGACTCACCACTGCGCATGCGCACTCCGGCTCAGACCTGCCCATGCGCACTCGGGCTCACTACTGCGCATGCGCAATCGGGCTCACTACTGTGCATGCGTACTCGGGGTCACTACTGCTCATGCGCACTCGGGCTCACTACTGCGGATGCGCAATCGGGCTCACTACTGTGCATGCGCACTCGGGGTCACTACTGCTCATGCGCACTCGGACTCACTACTACTCATGCGCACTCGGGGTCACTACTGCTCATGCGCACTCGGACTCACTACTGCTCATGCGCATTCGGGGTCACTACTGCGCATGCGCACTCGGACTCACTACTGCGGATGCGCGCTCGGGCTCACTACTGCGCATGCACGCACGGGCCCACTACTGCGCATGCGCACTCCGGCTCACTACTGCGGATGCGCAATCGGGTTCACTACTGCGCATGAGCACACGGGCTCACTACTGCGCATGCGCGCACGGGCCCACTACTGCGCATGCGCACTCCGGCTCAGACCTGCCCATGCGCCCTCGGGCACACCACTGCGCATGCGCACTCCGGCTCAGACCTGCACATGCGCACAAGGACCCACTACTGCTCAAGCGCACTAGGGCTCAGACCTGCCCATGCGCACTCGGGCTCACTACTTCGCATGAGCGCTCGGGATCACTACTGCGCATACGCGCTCGGGGTCGCTAGTGCGCATGCGCACTCGGGGTCACTACTGCGCATGCGCACTCCGGCTCACTAGTGCGCATGCGCACACGGGCTCACTACTGCGCATGCGCGCTCGGACGCACTACTGCTCATGCGCACACGGACTCACGACTGCGGATGAGCGTTTCGGTCTCACTACTGCGGATGCGCACACGGGCTCACTACTGCGCATGCGCAGTCCGGCTCAGACCAGCACATGCGTATTCGGGCTCACTTCTGCGCATGTGCACTCGGACTCACTACTGCTCAAGCGCAGTCCGACTCAGACCAGCACATGCGTATTCGAGCTCACTTCTGCGCATGCGCACACGCGCGCACTACTGCGCTTGCGCACTCGGACTAACCACTGCTCATGCGCACTGGGACTCACTACTGCGGATGCGCGTTCGGGCTCACTACTGCGGATGCGCAATCGGGTGCACTACTGCGCATGCGCGCACGGGCTCACTACTGCGCATGCGCGCACGAGCCCACTACTGCGCATGCGCACTCCGGCTCAGACCTGCCCATGCGCCCTCGGGCACACCACTGCGCATGCGTACACGGACTCACCACTGCGCATGCGCACTCCGGCTCAGACCTGCACATGCGCACACGGACTCACTACTGCGGATGCGCAATCGGGCTCACTACTGTGCATGCGCACTCGGAGTCACTACTGCTCATGCGCACTCGGACTCACTACTACTCATGCGCACTCGGGGTCACTACTGCTCATGCGCACTCGGACTCACTACTGCTCATGCGCATTCGGGGTCACTACTGCGCATGCGCACTCGGACTCACTACTGCGGATGCGCGCTCGGGCTCACTACTGCGCATGCGCGCACGGGCCCACTACTGCGCATGCGCACTCCGGCTCACTACTGCGGATGCGCAATCGGGTTCACTACTGCGCATGAGCACACGGGCTCATTACTGCGCATGCGCGCACGGGCCCACTACTGCGCATGCGCACTCCGGCTCAGACCTGCCCATGCGCCCTCGGGCACACCACTGCGCATGCGCACACGGACTCACCATTGCGCATGCGCACTCCGGCTCAGAATTGCCCATGCGCACTCGGGCTCACTACTGCGCATGCGTGCTCGGGCTCACTACTGCGCATGCGCACTCGGACTAACCACTGCTCATGCGCACTGGGACTCACTACTGCGGATGCGCAATCGCGTTCACTACTGCCCATGCGCACACGGCCTCACTACTGCGCATGCGCGCACGCGCCCACTACTGCGCATGCGCACTCCGGCTCAGACCTGCCCATGCGCACTCGAGCTCACTACTGGTAGTGGGTACACCACTGCGCATGCGCACTCCGGCTCAGACCTGCCCATGCGCACTCGGGCTCACTACTGCGCGTGCGCGCTCCGGCTCACTACTGCTCATGCGCACTCGGACTCACTACTGCGGATGCACAATCGGGCTCACTACTGCGCATGCGCACTACGGCTCAGACCTGCACATGCGCACACGGACTCACTACTGTGGATGCGCAATCGGGCTCACTACTGTGCATGCGCACTCGGGGTCACTACTGCTCATGCGCACTCGGACTCACTACTGCTCATGCGCACTCGGGCTCACTACTGTGCATGCGCACTCGGGGTCACTACTGCTCTTGCGCACTCAGACTCACTACTGCTCATGCGCACTCGGGCTCACTACTGTGCATGCGCACTCGGGGTCACTACTGCTCATGCGCACTCGGACTCACTACTGCTCATGCGCACTCGGGCTCACTACTGTGCATGCGCACTCGGGGTCACTACTGCTCACGCGCACTCGGACTCACTACTGCGGATGCACGCTCGGGCTCACTACTGCGCATGCGCACACGGGCTCACTACTGCGCATGCGCGCACGGCCCCACTACTGCGCATGCGCACACGGACTCACTACTGCGGATGCGCAATCGGGCTCACTACTGTGCATGCGCACTCGGGGTCACTACTGCTTATGCGCACTCGGACTCACTACTGCTCATGCGCACTCGGACTCACTACTGCTCATGCGCACTCGGGGTCACTACTGCTCATGCGCACTCGGACTCACTACTGCTCATGCGCATTCGGGGTCACTACTGCGCATGCGCACTCGGACTCACTACTGTGCATGCGCACTCGGGGTCACTACTGCTCATGCGCACTCGGACTCACTACTGCTCATGCGCACTCGGACTCACCACTGCGCATGCGCACTCCGGCTCAGACCTGCCCATGCGCACTCGGGCTCACTACTGCGCATGCGCACTGGGACTCACTACTGCTCATGCGCACTCGGACTCACTACTGCGGATGCACAATCGGGCTCACTACTGCACGTGCGCACTCCGCCTCAGACCTGCACATACGCACACGGACTCACTACTGCTCATGCGCACTCGGGGTCACTACTGCACATGCGCACTCGAACTCACTACTGCTCATGCGCATTCGGGGTCACTACTGCGCATGCGCACTCGGGCTCACTACTGCGCATGCGCACACGGGCTCACTACTGCGCATGCGCGCACGGGCCCACTACTGCGCATGCGCACTCCGGCTCAGACCTGCACATGCGCATTCGAGCTCACTTCTGCGCATGCGCACACGGGCTCACTACTGTGCATGCGCACTCGGGGTCACTACTGCTCATGCGCAGTCGGGGTCACTACTGCTCATGCGCACTCGGACTCACTACTGCTCATGCGCACTCGGGGTCACTACTGCTCATGCGCACTCGGACTCACTACTGCTGATGCGCACTCGGGCTCACTACTGCGCATGCGCACTCCGGCTCAGACCTGCCCATGCGCCCTCGGGCACACCACTGCGCATGCGTACACGGACTCACCACTGCGCATGCGCACTCCGGCTCAGACCTGCCCATGCGCACTCGGGCTCACTACTGCGCATGCGCACTGGGACTCACTACTGCTCATGCGCACTCGGACTCACTACTGCGGATGCACAATCGGGCTCACTACTGCACGTGCGCACTCCGCCTCAGACCTGCACATACGCACACGGACTCACTACTGCTCATGCGCACTCGGGGTCACACCTGCACATGCGCACTCGAACTCACTACTGCTCATGCGCATTCGGGGTCACTACTGCGCATGCGCACTCGGACTGACTACTGCGGATGCGCGCTCGGGCTCACTACTGCGCATGCGCACACGGGCTCACTACGGCGCATGCGCGCACGGGCCCAACACTGCGCATGCGCACTCCGGCTCAGACCTGCACATGCGCACACGGACTCACTACTGCGGATGCGCAATAGGGCTCACTACTGCGGATGCGCGCTCGGGCCCACTACTGCGCATGCGCACCCGGGCTCACTACTGCGCATGCGCGCACGGACCCACTACTGCGCATGCGCACTCCGGCTCAGACCTGCACATGCGCACACGGACTCACTACTGCGGATGCGCATTCGGGGTCACTACTGCGCATGCGCACTCGGACTCACTACTGCGGATGCGCGCTCGGGCTCACTACTGCGCATGCGCACACGGGCTCACTACTGCGCATGCGCGCACGGGCCCACTACTGCGCATGCGCACTCCGGCTCAGACCTGCACATGCGCATTCGAGCTCACTTCTGCGCATGCGCACACGGGCTCACTACTGTGCATGCGCACTCGGGGTCACTACTGCTCATGCGCAGTCGGGGTCACTACTGCTCATGCGCACTCGGACTCACTACTGCTCATGCGCACTCGGGGTCACTACTGCTCATGCGCACTCGGACTCACTACTGCTGATGCGCACTCGGGCTCACTACTGCGCATACGCGCTCGGTGTCGCTACAGCGCATTCGCTCACGGGCTCACACTGCGCATGCACACTTGGGGTCACTACTGCGCATGCGCACTCTGGCTCACTACTGCGCATGCGCACTCCGGTCAGGCCTGTGCATGCGCACTCAGGCTCACTACTGCGCATGCGCACTCGGTCTCACTACTGCGGATGAAAAATCGGGCTCACTACTGCGCATGCGCACTCCGGCTCAGACCTGCCCATGCGCCCTCGGGCACACCACTGCGCATACGCACACGGGCTCACTACTGCGCATGCGCAGTCCGGCTCAGACCTGCACATGAGCATTCGAGCTCACTTCTGCGCATGCGCACACGCGCGCACTACTGCGCTTGCACACTCGGACTAACCACTGCTCATGCGCACTGGGACTCACTACTGCGGATGCGCGCTCGGGCTCACTACTGCGGATGCGCAATCGGGCTCACTACTGCGCATGCGTGCTCGGGCTCATCTACTGCGCATGCGCACTCGGACTAACCACTGCTCATGCGCACTGGGACTCACTACTGCGGATGCGCGCTCGGGCTCACTACTGCGGATGCGCAATCGGGTTCACTACTGCGCATGCGCACACCGGCTCACTAATGCGCATGCGCGCACGGGCCCACTACTGCGCATGCGCACTCCGGCTCAGACCTGCCCATGCGCCCTCGGGCACACCACTGCGCATGCGCACACGGACTCACCACTGCGCATGCGCACTCCGGCTCAGACCTGCCCATGCGCACTCGGGCTCACTACTGCGCATGCGCGCTCCGGCTCACTACTGGTCATGCGCACTCGGACTCACTACTGCGGATGCGCAATCGGGCTCACTACTGCGCATGCGCACTCCGGGTCAGACATTCACATGCGCACACGGACTCACTACTGTGGATGCGCAATCGGGCTCACTACTGCGGATGCGCAATCGGGCTCACCACTGTGCATGCGCACTCGGGGTCACTACTGCTCATGCGCACTCCGGCTCAGAGCTGCCCATGCACCCTCGGGCACACCACTGCGCATGCGCACACGGGCTCACTACTGCGCATGCGCTGTCCGGCTCAGACCTGCACATGCGCATTCGAGCTCACTTCTGCGCATGCGCCCACGCGCGCACTACTGCGCTTGCGCACTCGGACTAACCACTGCTCATGCGCACTGGGGCTCACTACTGCGGATGCGCGCTCGGGCTCACTACTGCGCATGCGCACTCGGGCCCACTACTGCGCATGCCCACGCCGGCTCAGACCTGCACATGCGCACACGGACTCGCTACTGCGGATGCGCAATCGGGCTCACTACTGCGGATGCGCGCTCGGGCTCACTACTGCGCATGCACACTCGGGGTCACGACTGCTGATGCGCACTCGGACTCACTACTGCTCATGCGCACTCGGGGTCACTACTGGTCATGCGCACTCGGACTCACTACTGCTCATGCGCATTCGGGGTCACTACTGCGCATGCGCACTCGGACTAACTACTGCGGATGCGCGCTCGGGCTCACTACTGCGTCTGCGCACACGGGCTCACTACTGCGCATGCGCGCACGGGCCCACTATTGTGCATGCGCCCGCCGGCTCAGACCTGCCCATGCGCCCTCGGGCACACCACTGCGCATGCGAACACGGGCTCACTACTGCGCATGCGCAGTCCGGCTCAGACCTGCACATGCGCATTCGAGCTCACTTCTGCGCATGCGCACACGCGCGCACTACTGCGCTTGCGCACTCGGACTAACCACTGCTCATGCGCACTGGGACTCACTACTGCTCATGCGCACTCGGACTCACTACTGCGGATGCACAATCGGGCTCACTACTGCACGTGCGCACTCCGCCTCAGATCTGCACAGGCGTATTCGAGCTCACTTCTGCGCATGCGCACTCGGACTCACTACTGCGCATGCGCGCACGGGCCCACTACTGGGCATGCGCACTCCGGCTCAGACCTGCCCATGCGCCCTCGGGCACACCACTGCGCATGCGCACACGGGCTCACTACTGCGCATGCGCAGTCCGGCTCAGACCTGCACATGCGCATTCGAGCTCACTTCTGCGCATGCGTGCTCGGGCTCACTACTGCGCATGCGCACTCGGACTAACCACTGCTCATGCGCACTGGGACTCACTACTGCGGATGCGCGCTCGGGCTCTCTACTGCGGATGCGCAATCGGGTTCACTACTGCGCATGCGCACACCGGCTCACTACTGCGCATGCGCGCACGGGCCCACTACTGCGCATGCGCACTCCGGCTCAGACCTGCCCATGCGCCCTCGGGCACACCACTGCGCATGCGCACACGGACTCACCACTGCGCATGCGCACTCCGGCTCAGACCTGCCCATGCGCACTCGGGCTCACTACTGCGCATGCGCGCTCCGGCTCACTACTGCTCATGCGCACTCGGACTCACTACTGCGGATGCACAATCGGGCTCACTACTGCGCATGCGCACTCCGGGTCAGACATTCACATGCGCACACGGACTCACTACTGTGGATGCGCAATCGGGCTCACTACTGCGGATGCGCAATCGGGCTCACCACTGTGCATGCGCACTCGGGGTCACTACTGCTCATGCGCACTCGGGGACACTACTGTGCATGCGCACTCGGGGTCACTACTGCTCATGCGCATTCGGGGTCACTACTGCGCATGCGCACTCGGACTCACTACCGCGCATGCGCGCACGGGCCCACTACTGCGCATGCGCACTCCGGCTCAGACCTGCCCATGCACCCTCGGGCACACCACTGCGCATGCGCACACGGGCTCACTACTGCGCATGCGCAGTCCGGCTCAGACCTGCACATGCGCATTCGAGCTCACTTCTGCGCATGCGTACACGCACGCACTACTGCGCTTGCGCACTCGGACTAACCACTGCTCATGCGCACTGGGACTCACTACTGCGGATGCGCGCTCGGGCTCACTACTGCGGATGCGCAATCGGGTTCACTACTGCGCATGAGCACACGGGCTCACTACTGCGCATGCGCGCACGGGCCCACTACTGCGCATGCGCACTCCGGCTCAGACCTGCCCATGCGCCCTCGGGCACACCACTGCGCATGCGCACTCCGGCTCAGACCTGCCCATGCGCACTCGGGCTCACTACTGCGCATGCGTGCTCGGGCTCACTACTGCGCATGCGCACTCGGACTAACCACTGCTCATGCGCACTGGGACTCACTACTGCGCATGCGCGCTCGGGCTCACTACTGCGGATGCGCAATCGGGTTCACTACTGCCCATGCGCACACGGCCTCACTACTACGCATGCGCGCACGCGCCCACTACTGCGCATGCGCACTCCGGCTCAGACCTGCCCATGCGCCCTCGGGTACACCACTGCGCATGCGCACACGGACTCACCACTGCGCATGCGCACTCCGGCTCAGACCTGCCCATGCGCACTCGGGCTCACTACTGCGCATGCGCGCTCCGGCTCACTACTGCTCATGCGCACTCGGGTTCACTACTGCCCATGCGCACACGGCCTCACTACTACGCATGCGCGCACGCGCCCACTACTGTGCATGCGCACTCGGGGTCACTACTGCTCATGCGCACTCAGACTCACTACTGCTCATGCGCACTCGGGGTCACTACTGCTCATGCGCACTCGGACTCACTACTGCTCATGCGCACTCGGGGTCACTACTGCTCATGCGCACTCGGGCTCACTACTGCGCATGCGCGCACGGGCCCACTACTGCGCATGCGCACTCCGGCTCAGACCTGCCCATGCGCACTCGGGCTCACTAATGCTCATGCGCACTCGGGGTCACTACTGCTCATGCGCACTCGGACTCACTACTGCTCATGCGCACTCGGGGTCACTACTGCTCATGCGCACTCGGACTCACTACTGCTCATGCGCACTCGGGGTCACTACTGCTCATGCGCACTCGGGCTCACTACTGCGCATGCGCGCACGGGCCCACTACTGCGCATGCGCACTCCGGCTCAGACCTGCCCATGCGCCCTCGGGCACACCACTGCGCATGCGCACACGGGCTCACTACTGCGCATGCGCAGTCCGACTCAGACCTGCACATGCGTATTCGAGCACACTTCTGCGCATGCGCACACGCGCGCACTACTGCGCTTGCACACTCGGACTAACCACTGCTCATGCGCACTGGGACTCACTACTGCGGATGCGCGCACGAGCCCACTACTGCGCATGCGCACTCCGGCTCAGACCTGCCCATGCGCCCTCGGGCACACCACTGCGCATGCGCACACGGACTCACCACTGCGCATGCGCACTCCGGCTCAGACCTGCCCATGCGCACTCGGGCTCACTACTGCGCATGCGCGCTCGGGATCACTACTGCGCATACGCGCTCGGGGTCGCTACTGCGCATTCGCTCACGGGCTCACACTGTGCATGCACACTCGGGGTCACTACTGCGCATGCGCACACGGGCTCGCTACTGCGCATGCGCACACGGGCTCACTACTGCGCATGCGCAGTCCGGCTCAGACCTGACCATGCGCACTCGGGCTCACTACTGCGCATGCGTGCTCGGGCACACTACTGCGGATGCGCGCTCGGGCTCACTACTGCGCATGCGCACTCGGGGTCGCGACTGCTGATGCGCACTCGGACTCACTACAGCTCATGCGCACTCGGGGTGACTACTGCTCATGCGCACTCGGGCTCACTACTGTGCATGCGCACTCGGGGTCACTACTGCTCACGCGCACTCGGACTCACTACTGCGGATGCACGCTCGGGCTCACTACTGCGCATGCGCACTCGGGCTCACTACTGCGCATGCGCGCACGGGCCCACTACTGCGCATGCGCACTCCGGCTCAGACCTGCCCATGCGCCATCGGGCACACCACTGCGCATGCGCACACGGGCTCACTACTGCGCATGCGCAGTCCGACTCAGACCTGCACATGCGTATTCGAGGTCACTTCTGCGCATGCGCACACGCGCGCACTACTGCGCTTGCGCACTCGGACTAACCACTGCTCATGCGCACTGGGACTCACTACTGCGGATGCGCGCTCGGGCTCACTACTGCGGATGCGCAATCGGGTTCACTACTGCTCATGCGCACACGGGCTCACTACTGCGCATGCGCGCACGAGCCCACTACTGCGTATGCGCACACGGACTCACTACTGCGGATGCGCAATCGGGCTCACTACTGTGCATGCGCACTCGGGGTCACTACTGCTCATGCGCACTCGGACTCACTACTGCTCATGCGCACTCGGACTCACTACTGCTCATGCGCACTCGGGGTCACTACTGCTCATGCGCACTCGGACTCAGTACTGCTCATGCGCATTCGGGGTCACTACTGTGCATGCGCACTCGGACTCACTACTGTGCATGCGCACTCGGGGTCACTACTGCTCATGCGCACTCGGACTCACTACTGTGCATGCGCACTCGGGGTCACTACTGCTCATGCGCACTCGGACTCACTACTGCTCATGCGCACTCGGGCCCACTACTGCGCATGCGCACTCCGGCTCAGATCTGCACATGCGCACACGGACTCACTACTGCGGATGCGCAATCGGGCTCACTACTGTGCATGCGCACTCGGGGTCACTACTGCTCATGCGCACTCGGACTCACTAATGCTCATGCGCACTCGGGGTCACTACTGCTCATGCGCACTCGGGCTCACTACTGTGCATGCGCACTCGGGGTCACTACTGCTCACGCGCACTCGGACTCACTACTGCGGATGCACGATCGGGCTCACTACTGCGCATGCGCACTCGGGCTCACTACTGCGCATGCGCGCACGGGCCCACTACTGCGCATGCGCACTCCGGCTCAGACCTGCCCATGCGCCATCGGGCACACCACTGCGCATGCGCACACGGGCTCACTACTGCGCATGCGCAGTCCGACTCAGACCTGCACATGCGTATTCGAGGTCACTTCTGCGCATGCGCACACGCGCGCACTACTGCGCTTGCGCACTCGGACTAACCACTGCTCATGCGCACTGGGACTCACTACTGCGGATGCGCGCTCGGGCTCACTACTGCGGATGCGCAATCGGGTTCACTACTGCTCATGCGCACACGGGCTCACTACTGCGCATGCGCGCACGAGCCCACTACTGCGTATGCGCACACGGACTCACTACTGCGGATGCGCAATCGGGCTCACTACTGTGCATGCGCACTCGGGGTCACTACTGCTCATGCGCACTCGGACTCACTACTGCTCATGCGCACTCGGGGTCACTACTGCTCATGCGCACTCGGACTCAGTACTGCTCATGCGCATTCGGGGTCGCTACTGTGCATGCGCACTCGGACTCACTACTGTGCATGCGCACTCGGGGTCACTACTGCTCATGCGCACTCGGACTCACTACTGTGCATGCGCACTCGGGGTCACTACTGCTCATGCGCACTCGGACTCACTACTGCTCATGCGCACTCGGGCCCACTACTGCGCATGCGCACTCCGGCTCAGATCTGCACATGCGCACACGGACTCACTACTGCGGATGCGCAATCGGGCTCACTACTTTGCATGCGTACTCGGGGTCACTAATGCTCATGCGCACTCGGGGTCACTACTGCTCATGCGCACTCGGACTCACTAATGCTCATGCGCACTCGGGGTCACTACTGCTCATGCGCACTCGGACTCACTACTGCTCATGCGCACTCGGGGTCACTGCTGCTCATGCGCACTCGGGCTCACTACTGCGCATGCGCGCACGGGCCCACTACTGCGCATGCGCACTCCGGCTCAGACCTGCCCATGCGCCCTCGGGCACACCACTGCGCATGCGCACACGGGCTCACTACTGCGCATGCGCAGTCCGACTCAGACCTGCACATGCGTATTCGAGCTCACTTCTGCGCATGCGCACACGCGCGCACTACTGCGCTTGCGCACTCGGACTAACCACTGCTCATGCGCACTGGGACTCACTACTGCGGATGCGCGCACGAGCCCACTACTGCGCATGCGCACTCCGGCTCAGACCTGCCCATGCGCCCTCGGGCACACCACTGCGCATGCGCACACGGACTCACCACTGCGCATGCGCACTCCGGCTCAGACCTGCCCATGCGAACTCGGGCTCACTACTGCGCATGCGCGCTCGGGATCACTACTGCGCATACGCGCTCGGGGTCGCTACTGCGCATTCGCTCACGGGCTCACACTGTGCATGCACACTCGGGGTCACTACTGCGCATGCGCACACGGGCTCGCTACTGCGCATGCGCACACGGGCTCACTACTGCGCATGCGCAGTCCGGCTCAGACCTGCCCATGCGCACTCGGGCTCACTACTGCGCATGCGTGCTCGGGCTCACTACTGCGCATGCGCACTCGGGCTCACCACTGTGCATGCGCACTCGAGCTCACTTCTGCGCATGCGCACACGCGCGCACTACTGCGCTTGCGCACTCGGACTAACCACTGCTCATGCGCACTGGGACTCACTACTGCTCATGCGCACTCGGACTCACTACTGCGGATGCACAATCGGGCTCACTACTGCACGTGCGCACTCCGCCTCATATTTGCACAGGCGTATTCGAGCTCACTTCTGCGCATGCGCACACGGGCTCACTACTGTGCATGCGCACTCGGGGTCGCTACTGCTCATGCGCCCTCCGGCTCAGACCTGCCCATGCGCCCTCGGGCACACCACTGCGCATGCGCACACGGGCTCACTACTGCGCATGCGTGCTCGGGCTCACTACTGCGCATGCGCACTCGGACTAACCACTGCTCATGCGCACTGGGACTCACTACTGCGGATGCGCGCTCGGGCTCACTACTGCGGATGCGCAATCGGGTTCACTACTGCGCATGCGCACACCGGCTCACTACTGCGCATGCGCGCACGGGCCCACTACTGCGCATGCGCACTCCGGCTCAGACCTGCCCATGCGCACTCGGGCTCACTACTGCGCATGCGCGCTCCGGCTCACTACTGCTCATGCGCACTCGGACTCACTACTGCGGATGCACAATCGGGCTCACTACTGCGCATGCGCACTCCGGGTCAGACATTCACATGCGCACACGGACTCACTACTGTGGATGCGCAATCGGGCTCACTACTTTGCATGCGTACTCGGGGTCACTAATGCTCATGCGCACTCGGGGTCACTACTGCTCATGCGCACTCGGACTCACTAATGCTCATGCGCACTCGGGGTCACTACTGCTCATGCGCACTCGGACTCACTACTGTGCATGCGCACTCGGGGTCACTACTGCTCATGCGCACTCGGACTCACTACTGCTCATGCGCACTCGGGCCCACTACTGCGCATGCGCACTCCGGCTCAGATCTGCACATGCGCACACGGACTCACTACTGCGGATGCGCAATCGGGCTCACTACTTTGCATGCGTACTCGGGGTCACTAATGCTCATGCGCACTCGGGGTCACTACTGCTCATGCGCACTCGGACTCACTAATGCTCATGCGCACTCGGGGTCACTACTGCTCATGCGCACTCGGACTCACTACTGCTCATGCGCACTCGGGGTCACTGCTGCTCATGCGCACTCGGGCTCACTACTGCGCATGCGCGCACGGGCCCACTACTGCGCATGCGCACTCCGGCTCAGACCTGCCCATGCGCCCTCGGGCACACCACTGCGCATGCGCACACGGGCTCACTACTGCGCATGCGCAGTCCGACTCAGACCTGCACATGCGTATTCGAGCTCACTTCTGCGCATGCGCACACGCGCGCACTACTGCGCTTGCGCACTCGGACTAACCACTGCTCATGCGCACTGGGACTCACTACTGCGGATGCGCGCACGAGCCCACTACTGCGCATGCGCACTCCGGCTCAGACCTGCCCATGCGCCCTCGGGCACACCACTGCGCATGCGCACACGGACTCACCACTGCGCATGCGCACTCCGGCTCAGACCTGCCCATGCGAACTCGGGCTCACTACTGCGCATGCGCGCTCGGGATCACTACTGCGCATACGCGCTCGGGGTCGCTACTGCGCATTCGCTCACGGGCTCACACTGTGCATGCACACTCGGGGTCACTACTGCGCATGCGCACACGGGCTCGCTACTGCGCATGCGCACACGGGCTCACTACTGCGCATGCGCAGTCCGGCTCAGACCTGCCCATGCGCACTCGGGCTCACTACTGCGCATGCGTGCTCGGGCTCACTACTGCGCATGCGCACTCGGGCTCACCACTGTGCATGCGCACTCGAGCTCACTTCTGCGCATGCGCACACGCGCGCACTACTGCGCTTGCGCACTCGGACTAACCACTGCTCATGCGCACTGGGACTCACTACTGCTCATGCGCACTCGGACTCACTACTGCGGATGCACAATCGGGCTCACTACTGCACGTGCGCACTCCGCCTCATATTTGCACAGGCGTATTCGAGCTCACTTCTGCGCATGCGCACACGGGCTCACTACTGTGCATGCGCACTCGGGGTCGCTACTGCTCATGCGCCCTCCGGCTCAGACCTGCCCATGCGCCCTCGGGCACACCACTGCGCATGCGCACACGGGCTCACTACTGCGCATGCGTGCTCGGGCTCACTACTGCGCATGCGCACTCGGACTAACCACTGCTCATGCGCACTGGGACTCACTACTGCGGATGCGCGCGCGGGCTCACTACTGCGGATGCGCAATCGGGTTCACTACTGCGCATGCGCACACCGGCTCACTACTGCGCATGCGCGCACGGGCCCACTACTGCGCATGCGCACTCCGGCTCAGACCTGCCCATGCGCACTCGGGCTCACTACTGCGCATGCGCGCTCCGGCTCACTACTGCTCATGCGCACTCGGACTCACTACTGCGGATGCACAATCGGGCTCACTACTGCGCATGCGCACTCCGGGTCAGACATTCACATGCGCACACGGACTCACTACTGTGGATGCGCAATCGGGCTCACTACTGCGGATGCGCAATCGGGCTCACCACTGTGCATGCGCACTCGGGGTCACTACTGCGCATGAGCACACGGGCTCACTACTGCGCATGCGCGCACGGGCCCACTACTGCGCATGCGCACTCCGGCTCAGACCTGCCCATGCGCCCTCGGGCACACCACTGCGCATGCGCACACGGACTCACCACCGCGCATGCGCACTCCGGCTCAGACCTGCCCATGCGCACTCGGGCTCACTACTGCGCATGCGTGCTCGGGCTCACTACTGCGCATGCGCACTCGGACTAACCACTGCTTATGCGCACTGGGACTCACTACTGCGCATGCGCGCTCGGACTCACTACTGCGGATGCACAATCGGGCTCACTACTGCGCATGCGCACTCCGGTTCAGACATTCACATGCGCACACGGACTCACTACTGTGGATGCGCAATCGGGCTCACTACTGCGGATGCGCAATCGGGCTCACCACTGTGCATGCGCAACTCGGGGTCACTACTGCGCATGAGCACACGGGCTCACTACTGCGCATGCGCGCACGGGCCCACTACTGCGCATGCGCACTCCGGCTCAGACCTGCCCATGCGCCCTCGGGCACACCACTGCGCATGCGCACACGGACTCATCACCGCGCATGCGCACTCCGGCTCAGACCTGCCCATGCGCACTCGGGCTCACTACTGCGCATGCGTGCTCGGGCTCACTACTGCGCATGCGCACTCGGACTAACCACTGCTTATGCGCACTGGGACTCACTACTGCGCATGCGCGCTCGGGCTCACTACTGCGGATGCGCAATCGGGTTCACTACTGCCCATGCGCACACGGCCTCACTACTACGCATGCGCGCACGCGCCCACTACTGCGCATGCGCACTCCGGCTCAGACCTGCCCATGCGCCCTCGGGTACACCACTGCGCATGCGCACACGGACTCACCACTGCGCATGCGCACTCCGGCTCAGACCTGCCCATGCGCACTCGGGCTCACTACTGCGCATGCGCGCTCCGGCTCACTACTGCTCATGCGCACTCGGGCTCACTACTGTGCATGCGCACTCGGGGTCACTACTGCTCATGCGCACTCAGACTCACTACTGCTCATGCGCACTCGGGCTCACTACTGTGCATGCGCACTCGGGGTCACTACTGCTCATGCGCACTCGGACTCACTACTGCTCATGCGCACTCGGGCTCACTACTGTGCATGCGCACTCGGGGTCACTACTGCTCATGCGCACTCAGACTCACTACTGCTCTTGCGCACTCGGGCTCACTACTGTGCATGCGCACTCGGGATCACTACTGCTCATGCGCACTCGGACTCACTACTGCTCATGCGCACTCGGGCTCACTACTGTGCATGCGCACTCGGGGTCACTACTGCTCACGCGCACTCGGACTCACTACTGCGGATGCACGCTCGGGCTCACTACTGCGCATGCGCACACGGGCTCACGACTGCGCATGCGCGCACGGCCCCACTACTGCGCATGCGCACACGGACTCACTACTGCGGATGCGCAATCGGGCTCACTACTTTGCATGCGCACTCGGGGTCACTACTGCTCATGCGCACTCGGACTCACTACTGCTCATGCGCACTCGGGGTCACTACTGCTCATGCGCACTCGGACTCACTACTGCTCATGCGCACTCGGGGTCACTACTGCACGTGCGCACTCCGCCTCAGATCTGCACAGGCGTATTCGAGCTCACTTCTGCGCATGCGCACACGGTCTCACTACTGTGCATGCGCACTCGGGGTCGCTACTGCTCATGCGCACTCGGGGTCACTACTGCTCATGCGCACTCGGACTCACTACTGCTCATGCGCACTCGGGGTCACTACTGCGCATGCGCACACGGGCTCACTACTGCGGATGCGCGCTCGGGCTCACTACTGCGCATGCGCGCACGGGCCCACTACTGCGCATGCGCACTCCGGCTCAGACCTGCCCATGCACCCTCGGGCACACCACTGCGCATGCGCACACGGGCTCACTACTGCGCATGCGCAGTCCGGCCCAGACCTGCACATGCGCATTCGAGCTCACTTCTGCGCATGCGCACACGCCCGCACTACTGCGCTTGCGCACTCGGACTAACCACTGCTCATGCGCACTGGGACTCACTACTGCGGATGCGCGCTCGGGCTCACTACTGCGGATGCGCAATCGGGTTCACTACTGCGCATGAGCACACGGGCTCACTACTGCGCATGCGCGCACGGGCCCACTACTGCGCATGCGCACTCCGGCTCAGACCTGCCCATGCGCCCTCGGGCACACCACTGCGCATGCGCACACGGACTCACCACTGCGCATGCGCACTCCGGCTCAGACCTGCCCATGCGCACTCGGGCTCACTACTGCGCATGCGCGCTCCGGCTCACTACTGCTCATGCGCACTCGGACTCACTACTGCGGATGCACAATCGGGCTCACTACTGCGCATGCGCACTACGGCTCAGACCTGCACAAGCGCACACGGACTCACTACTGTGGATGCGCAATCGGGCTCACTACTGTGCATGCGTACTCGGGGTCACTACTGCTCATGCGCACTCGGACTCACTACTGCTCATGCGCACTCGGGCTCACTACTGTGCATGCGCACTCGGGGTCACTACTGCTCATGCGCACTCGGACTCACTACTGCTCATGCGCACTCGGGCTCACTACTGTGCATGCGCACTCGGGGTCACTACTGCTCACGCGCACTCGTACTCACTACTGCGGATGCACGCTCGGGCTCACTACTGCGCATGCGCACACGGGCTCACTACTGCGCATGCGCGCACGGCCCCACTACTGCGCATGCGCACTCCGGCTCAGAGCTGCACATGCGCACACGGACTCACTACTGCGGATGCGCAATCGGGCTCACTACTGTGCATGCGCTCTCGGGGTCACTACTGCTCATGCGCACTCGGACTCACTACTGCTCATGCGCACTCGGACTCACTACTGCTCATGCGCACTCGGGGTCACTACTGCGCATGCGCACTCGGACTGACTACTGCGCATGCGCTCACGGACCCACTACTGCGCATGCGCACTCCGGCTCAGACCTGCACATGCGCACACGGACTCACTACTGCGGATGCGCAATCGGGCTCACTACTGTGCATGCGTACTCGGGGTCACTACTGCTCATGCGCACTCGGGGTCACTACTGCTCATGCGCACTCGGACTCACTACTGCTCATGCGCACTCGGGGTCACTACTGCTCATGCGCACACGGGTACACCACTGCGCATGCGCACACGGACTCACCACTGCGCATGCGCACTCCGGCTCAGACCTGCCCATGCGCACTCGGACTCACTACTGCTCATGCTCACTCGGGGTCACTACTGCTCATGCGCACTCGAACTCACTACTGCTCATGCGCATTCGGGGTCACTACTGCGCATGCGCACTCGGACTCACTACTGCGGATGCGCGCTCGGGCTCACTACTGCGGATGCACAATCGGGCTCACTACTGCACGTGCGCACTCCGCCTCATATCTGCACAGGCGTATTCGAGCTCACTTCTGCTCATGCGCACTCGGACTCACTACTGCTCATGCGCATTCGGGGTCACTACTGCGCATGCGCACTCTGGCTCAGATCTGCACCTGCGTATTCGAGCTCACTTCTGCTCATGCGCACTCGGACTCACTACTGCTCATGCGCATTCGGGCTCACTACTGCGCATGCGCGCACGGGCCCACTACTGCGCATGCGCACTCCGGCTCAGACCTGCCCATGCACCCTCGGGCACACCACTGCGCATGCGCACACGGGCTCACTACTGCGCATGCGCAGTCCGGCCCAGACCTGCACATGCGCATTCGAGCTCACTTCTGCGCATGCGCACACGCCCGCACTACTGCGCTTGCGCACTCGGACTAACCACTGCTCATGCGCACTGGGACTCACTACTGCGGATGCGCGCTCGGGCTCACTACTGCGGATGCGCAATCGGGTTCACTACTGCGCATGAGCACACGGGCTCACTACTGCGCCTGCGCGCACGGGCCCACTACTGCGCATGCGCACTCCGGCTCAGACCTGCCCATGCGCCCTCGGGCACACCACTGCGCATGCGCACACGGACTCACCACTGCGCATGCGCACTCCGGCTCAGACCTGCCCATGCGCACTCGGGCTCACTACTGCGCATGCGCGCTCCGGCTCACTACTGCTCATGCGCACTCGGACTCACTACTGCGGATGCACAATCGGGCTCACTACTGCGCATGCGCACTACGGCTCAGACCTGCACATGCGCACACGGACTCACTACTGTGGATGCGCAATCGGGCTCACTACTGTGCATGCGTACTCGGGGTCACTACTGCTCATGCGCACTCGGACTCACTACTGCTCATGCGCACTCGGGCTCACTACTGTGCATGCGCACTCGGGGTCACTACTGCTCATGCGCACTGGGACTCACTACTGCTCATGCGCACTCGGGCTCACTACTGTGCATGCGCACTCGGGGTCACTACTGCTCACGCGCACTCGTACTCACTACTGCGGATGCACGCTCGGGCTCACTACTGCGCATGCGCACACGGGCTCACTACTGCGCATGCGCGCACGGCCCCACTACTGCGCATGCGCACTCCGGCTCAGAGCTGCACATGCGCACACGGACTCACTACTGCGGATGCGCAATCGGGCTCACTACTGTGCATGCGCTCTCGGGGTCACTACTGCTCATGCGCACTCGGACTCACTACTGCTCATGCGCACTCGGACTCACTACTGCTCATGCGCACTCGGGGTCACTACTGCGCATGCGCACTCGGACTGACTACTGCGGATGCGCGCTCTGGCCCACTACTGCGCATGCGCACCCGGGCTCACTACTGCGCATGCGCTCACGGACCCACTACTGCGCATGCGCACTCCGGCTCAGACCTGCACATGCGCACACGGACTCACTACTGCGGATGCGCAATCGGGCTCACTACTGTGCATGCGTACTCGGGGTCACTACTGCTCATGCGCACTCGGGGTCACTACTGCTCATGCGCACTCGGACTCACTACTGCTCATGCGCACTCGGGGTCACTACTGCTCATGCGCACACGGGTACACCACTGCGCATGCGCACACGGACTCACCACTGCGCATGCGCACTCCGGCTCAGACCTGCCCATGCGCACTCGGACTCACTACTGCTCATGCTCACTCGGGGTCACTACTGCTCATGCGCACTCGAACTCACTACTGCTCATGCGCATTCGGGGTCACTACTGCGCATGCGCACTCGGACTCACTACTGCGGATGCGCGCTCGGGCTCACTACTGCGGATGCACAATCGGGCTCACTACTGCACGTGCGCACTCCGCCTCATATCTGCACAGGCGTATTCGAGCTCACTTCTGCGCATGCGCACACGGGCTCACTACTGTGCATGCGCACTCGGGGTCGCTACTGCTCATGCGCCCTCCGGCTCAGACCTGCCCATGCGCCCTCGGGCACACCACTGCGCATGCGCACACGGGCTCACTACTGCGCATGCGTGCTCGGGCTCACTACTGCGCATGCGCACTCGGACTAACCACTGCTCATGCGCACTGGGACTCACTACTGCGGATGCGCGCTCGGGCTCACTACTGCGGATGCGCAATCGGGTTCACTACTGCGCATGCGCACACCGGCTCACTACTGCGCATGCGCGCACGGGCCCACTACTGCGCAGGCGCACTCCGGCTCAGACCTGCCCATGCGCACTCGGGCTCACTACTGCGCATGCGCGCTCCGGCTCACTACTGCTCATGCGCACTCGGACTCACTACTGCGGATGCACAATCGGGCTCACTACTGCGCATGCGCACTCCGGGTCAGACATTCACATGCGCACACGGACTCACTACTGTGGATGCGCAATCGGGCTCACTACTGCGGATGCGCAATCGGGCTCACCACTGTGCATGCGCACTCGGGGTCACTACTGCGCATGAGCACACGGGCTCACTACTGCGCATGCGCGCACGGGCCCACTACTGCGCATGCGCACTCCGGCTCAGACCTGCCCATGCGCCCTCGGGCACACCACTGCGCATGCGCACACGGACTCACCACCGCGCATGCGCACTCCGGCTCAGACCTGCCCATGCGCACTCGGGTTCACTACTGCGCATGCGTGCTCGGGCTCACTACTGCGCATGCGCACTCGGACTAACCACTGCTTATGCGCACTGGGACTCACTACTGCGCATGCGCGCTCGGGCTCACTACTGCGGATGCGCAATCGGGTTCACTACTGCCCATGCGCACACGGCCTCACTACTACGCATGCGCGCACGCGCCCACTACTGCGCATGCGCACTCCGGCTCAGACCTGCCCATGCGCCCTCGGGTACACCACTGCGCATGCGCACACGGACTCACCACTGCGCATGCGCACTCCGGCTCAGACCTGCCCATGCGCACTCGGGCTCACTACTGCGCATGCGCGCTCCGGCTCACTACTGCTCATGCGCACTCGGGCTCACTACTGTGCATGCGCACTCGGGGTCACTACTGCTCATGCGCACTCAGACTCACTACTGCTCATGCGCACTCGGGCTCACTACTGTGCATGCGCACTCGGGGTCACTACTGCTCATGCGCACTCGGACTCACTACTGCTCATGCGCACTCGGGCTCACTACTGTGCATGCGCACTCGGGGTCACTACTGCTCATGCGCACTCAGACTCACTACTGCTCTTGCGCACTCGGGCTCACTACTGTGCATGCGCACTCGGGGTCACTACTGCTCATGCGCACTCGGACTCACTACTGCTCATGCGCACTCGGGCTCACTACTGCGCATGCGCACACGGGCTCACTACTGCGCATGCGCGCACGGCCCCACTACTGCGCATGCGCACACGGACTCACTACTGCGGATGCGCAATCGGGCTCACTACTTTGCATGCGCACTCGGGGTCACTACTGCTCATGCGCACTCGGACTCACTACTGCTCATGCGCACTCGGGGTCACTACTGCTCATGCGCACTCGGACTCACTACTGCTCATGCGCACTCGGGGTCACTACTGCTCATGCGCACTCGGGCTCACTACTGCGCATGCGCGCACGGGCCCACTACTGCGCATGCGCCCTCCGGCTCAGACCTGCCCATGCGCCCTCGGGCACACCACTGCGCATGCGCACACGGGCTCACTACTGCGCATGCGCAGTCCGGCTCAGACCTGCACATGCGCATTCGAGCTCACTTCTGCGCATGCGCACACGCGCGCACTACTGCGCTTGCGCACTCGGACTAACCACTGCTCATGCGCACTGGGACTCACTACTGCTCATGCGCACTCGGACTCACTACTGCGGATGCACAATCGGGCTCATTACTGCACGTGCGCACTCCGCCTCAGATCTGCACAGGCGTATTCGAGCTCACTTCTGCGCATGCGCACACGGTCTCACTACTGTGCATGCGCACTCGGGGTCGCTACTGCTCATGCGCACTCGGGGTCACTACTGCTCATGCGCACTCGGACTCACTACTGCTCATGCGCACTCGGGGTCACTACTGCGCATGCGCACACGGGCTCACTACTGCGCATGCGCACTCTGGCTCAGATCTGCACCTGCGTATTCGAGCTCACTTCTGCTCATGCGCACTCGGACTCACTACTGCTCATGCGCATTCGGGGTCACTACTGCGCATGCGCACTCGGACTCACTACTGCGGATGCGCGCTCGGGCTCACTACTGCGCATGCGCGCACGGGCCCACTACTGCGCATGCGCACTCCGGCTCAGACCTGCCCATGCACCCTCGGGCACACCACTGCGCATGCGCACACGGGCTCACTACTGCGCATGCGCACTCCGGCCCAGACCTGCACATGCGCATTCGAGCTCACTTCTGCGCATGCGCACACGCCCGCACTACTGCGCTTGCGCACTCGGACTAACCACTGCTCATGCGCACTGGGACTCACTACTGGGGATGCGCGCTCGGGCTCACCACTGCGGATGCGCAATCGGGTTCACTACTGCGCATGAGCACACGGGCTGACTACTGCGCATGCGCGCACGGGCCCACTACTGCGCATGCGCACTCCGGCTCAGACCTGCCCATGCGCCCTCGGGCACACCACTGCGCATGCGCACACGGACTCACCACTGCGCATGCGCACTCCGGCTCAGACCTGCCCATGCGCACTCGGGCTCACTACTGCGCATGCGCGCTCCGGCTCACTACTGCTCATGCGCACTCGGACTCACTACTGCGGATGCACAATCGGGCTCACTACTGCGCATGCGCACTACGGCTCAGACCTGCACATGCGCACACGGACTCACTACTGTGGATGCGCAATCGGGCTCACTACTGTGCATGCGTACTCGGGGTCACTACTGCTCATGCGCAGTCGGACTCACTACTGCTCATGCGCACTCGGGCTCACTACTGTGCATGCGCACTCGGGGTCACTACTGCTCATGCGCACTGGGACTCACTACTGCTCATGCGCACTCGGGCTCACTACTGTGCATGCGCACTCGGGGTCACTACTGCTCACGCGCACTCGTACTCACTACTGCGGATGCACGCTCGGGCTCACTACTGCGCATGCGCACACGGGCTCACTACTGCGCATGCGCGCACGGCCCCACTACTGCGCATGCGCACTCCGGCTCAGAGCTGCACATTCGCACACGGACTCACTACTGCGGATGCGCAATCGGGCTCACTACTGCGCATGCGCTCTCGGGGTCACTACTGCTCATGCGCACTCGGACTCACTACTGCTCATGCGCACTCGGACTCACTACTGCTCATGCGCACTCGGGGTCACTACTGCGCATGCGCACTCGGACTGACTACTGCGGATGCGCGCTCGGGCTCACTACTGCGCATGCGCACACGGGCTCACTACGGCGCATGCACGCACGGGCCCAACACTGCGCATGCGCACTCCGGCTCAGACCTGCACATGCGCACACGGACTCACTACTGCGGATGCGCAATCGGGCACACTACTGCGGATGCGCGCTCTGGCCCACTACTGCGCATGCGCACCCGGGCTCACTACTGCGCATGCGCTCACGGACCCACTACTGCGCATGCGCACTCCGGCTCAGACCTGCACATGCGCACACGGACTCACTACTGCGGATGCGCAATCGGGCTCACTACTGTGCATGCGTACTCGGGGTCACTACTGCTCATGCGCACTCGGGGTCACTACTGCTCATGCGCACTCGGACTCACTACTGCTCATGCGCACTCGGGGTCACTACTGCTCATGCGCACACGGGTACACCACTGCGCATGCGCACACGGACTCACCACTGCGCATGCGCACTCCGGCTCAGACCTGCCCATGCGCACTCGGACTCACTACTGCTCATGCTCACTCGGGGTCACTACTGCTCATGCGCACTCGAACTCACTACTGCTCATGCGCATTCGGGGTCACTACTGCGCATGCGCACTCGGACTCACTACTGCGGATGCGCGCTCGGGCTCACTACTGCGCATGCGCACACGGGCTCACTACTGCGCATGCGCGCACAGGCCCACTACTGCGCATGCGCACTCCGGCTCAGACCTGCCCATGCGCCCTCGGGCACACCACTGCGCATGCGCACACGGGCTCACTACTGTGCATGCGCAGTCCGGCTCAGACCTGCACATGCGCATTTGAGCTCACTTCTGCGCATGCGCACACGCGCGCACTACTGCGCATGCGCACTCGGACTAACCACTGCTCATGCGCACTGGGACTCACTACTGCGGATGCGCGCTCGGGCTCACTACTGCGCATGCGTGCTCGGGCTCACTACTGCGCATGCGCGCACGGGCCCACTACTGCGCATGCGCACTCCGGCTCAGACATGCACATGCGCACACGGACTCACTACTGCGGATGCGCAATCGGGCTCACTACTGTGCATGCGTACTCGGGGTCACTACTGCTCATGCGCACTCGGGGTCACTACAGCTCATGCGCACTCGGACTCACTACTGCTCATGCGCACTCGGGGTCACTACTGCTCATGCGCACTCGAACTCACTACTCCTCATGCGCATTCGGGGTCACTACTGCGCATGCGCACTCGGACTCACTACTGCGGATGCGCGCTCGGGCTCACTACTGCGCATGCGCACACGGGCTCACTACTGCGCATGCGCGCACAGGCCCACTACTGCGCATGCGCACTCCGGCTCAGACCTGCCCATGCGCCCTCGGGCACACTACTGCGCATGCGCACTCGGGCTCACTACTGTGCATGCGCAGTCCGGCTCAGACCTGCACATGCGCATTCGAGCTCACTTCTGCGCATGCGCACACGCGCGCACTACTGCGCTTGCGCACTCGGACTAACCACTGCTCATGCGCACTGGGACTCACTACTGCGGATGCACAATCGGGCTCACTACTGCGCATGCGCACTACGGCTCAGACCTGCACATGCGCACACGGACTCACTACTGTGGATGCGCAATCGGGCTCACTACTGTGCATGCGTACTCGGGGTCACTACTGCTCATGCGCACTCGGACTCACTACTGCTCATGCGCACTCGGGCTCACTACTGTGCATGCGCACTCGGGGTCACTACTGCTCATGCGCACTGGGACTCACTACTGCTCATGCGCACTCGGGCTCACTACTGTGCATGCGCACTCGGGGTCACTACTGCTCACGCGCACTCGTACTCACTACTGCGGATGCACGCTCGGGCTCACTACTGCGCATGCGCACACGGGCTCACTACTGCGCATGCGCGCACGGCCCCACTACTGCGCATGCGCACTCCGGCTCAGAGCTGCACATTCGCACACGGACTCACTACTGCGGATGCGCAATCGGGCTCACTACTGCGCATGCGCTCTCGGGGTCACTACTGCTCATGCGCACTCGGACTCACTACTGCTCATGCGCACTCGGACTCACTACTGCTCATGCGCACTCGGGGTCACTACTGCGCATGCGCACTCGGACTGACTACTGCGGATGCGCGCTCGGGCTCACTACTGCGCATGCGCACACGGGCTCACTACGGCGCATGCACGCACGGGCCCAACACTGCGCATGCGCACTCCGGCTCAGACCTGCACATGCGCACACGGACTCACTACTGCGGATGCGCAATCGGGCACACTACTGCGGATGCGCGCTCTGGCCCACTACTGCGCATGCGCACCCGGGCTCACTACTGCGCATGCGCTCACGGACCCACTACTGCGCATGCGCACTCCGGCTCAGACCTGCACATGCGCACACGGACTCACTACTGCGGATGCGCAATCGGGCTCACTACTGTGCATGCGTACTCGGGGTCACTACTGCTCATGCGCACTCGGGGTCACTACTGCTCATGCGCACTCGGACTCACTACTGCTCATGCGCACTCGGGGTCACTACTGCTCATGCGCACACGGGTACACCACTGCGCATGCGCACACGGACTCACCACTGCGCATGCGCACTCCGGCTCAGACCTGCCCATGCGCACTCGGACTCACTACTGCTCATGCTCACTCGGGGTCACTACTGCTCATGCGCACCCGAACTCACTACTGCTCATGCGCATTCGGGGTCACTACTGCGCATGCGCACTCGGACTCACTACTGCGGATGCGCGCTCGGGCTCACTACTGCGCATGCGCACACGGGCTCACTACTGCGCATGCGCGCACAGGCCCACTACTGCGCATGCGCACTCCGGCTCAGACCTGCCCATGCGCCCTCGGGCACACCACTGCGCATGCGCACACGGGCTCACTACTGTGCATGCGCAGTCCGGCTCAGACCTGCACATGCGCATTTGAGCTCACTTCTGCGCATGCGCACTCGGACTAACCACTGCTCATGCGCACTGGGACTCACTACTGCGGATGCGCGCTCGGGCTCACTACTGCGCATGCGTGCTCGGGCTCACTACTGCGCATGCGCGCACGGGCCCACTACTGCGCATGCGCACTCCGGCTCAGACATGCACATGCGCACACGGACTCACTACTGCGGATGCGCAATCGGGCTCACTACTGTGCATGCGTACTCGGGGTCACTACTGCTCATGCGCACTCGGGGTCACTACAGCTCATGCGCACTCGGACTCACTACTGCTCATGCGCACTCGGGGTCACTACTGCTCATGCGCACTCGAACTCACTACTCATCATGCGCATTCGGGGTCACTACTGCGCATGCGCACTCGGACTCACTACTGCGGATGCGCGCTCGGGCTCACTACTGCGCATGCGCACACGGGCTCACTACTGCGCATGCGCGCACAGGCCCACTACTGCGCATGCGCACTCCGGCTCAGACCTGCCCATGCGCCCTCGGGCACACTACTGCGCATGCGCACTCGGGCTCACTACTGTGCATGCGCAGTCCGGCTCAGACCTGCACATGCGCATTCGAGCTCACTTCTGCGCATGCGCACACGCGCGCACTACTGCGCTTGCGCACTCGGACTAACCACTGCTCATGCGCACTGGGACTCACTACTGCGGATGCGCGCTCGGGCTCACTACTGCGCACGCGTGCTCGGGCTCACTACTGCGCATGCGCACTCGGACTAACCACTGCTCATGTGCACTGGGACTCACTACTGCGGATGCGCACTCGGACTCACTACTGCGGATGCGCGTTTGGGCTCACTACTGCGCATGCGCACACGGGCTCACTACTGCGCATGCGCGCACGGGCCCACTACTGCGCATGCGCACTCCGACTCAGACCTGCCCATGCGCCCTCGGGCACACCACTGCGCATGCGCACACGGGCTCACTACTGTGCATGCGCAGTCCGGCTCAGACCTGCACATGCGCATTCGAGCTCACTTCTGCGCATGCGCACACGCGCGCACTACTGCGCTTGCGCACTCGGACTAACCACTGCTCATGCGCACTGGGACTCACTACTGCGGATGCGCGCTCGGGCTCACTACTGCGCATGCGTGCTCGGGCTCACTACTGCGCATGCGCACTCGGACTAACCACTGCTCATGTGCACTGGGACTCACTACTGCGGATGCGCGCTCGGGCTCACTACTGCGGATGCACAATCGGGTTCACTACTGCGCATGCGCACACGGGCTCACTACTGCGCATGCGCGCACGGGCCCACTACTGCGCATGCGCACTCCGACTCAGACCTGCCCATGCGCCCTCGGGCACACCACTGCGCATGCGCACACGGGCTCACTACATTGCATGCGCAGTCCGGCTCAGACCTGCACATGCGCATTCGAGCTCACTTCTGCGCATGCGCACACGCGCGCACTACTGCGCTTGCGCACTCGGACTAACCACTGCTCATGCGCACTGGGACTCACTACTGCGGATGCGCGCTCGGGCTCACTACTGCGCATGCGTGCTCGGGCTCACTACTGCGCATGCGCACTCAGACTAACCACTGCTCATGTGCACTGGGACTCACTACTGCGGATGCGCGCTCGGGCTCACTACTGCGGATGCACAATCGGGTTCACTACTGCGCATGCGCACACCGGCTCACTACTGCGCATGCGCGCACGGGCCCACTACTGCGCATGCGCACTCCGGCTCAGACCTGCCCATGCGCCCTCGGGCACACCACTGCGCATGCGCACACGGACTCACCACTGCGCATGCGCACTCCGGCTCAGACCTGCCCATGCGCATTTGGGCTCACTACTGCGCATGCGCGCTCCGGCTCACTACTGCTCATGCGCACTCGGACTCACTACTGCGGATGCACTATCGGGCTCACTACTGCGCATGCGCACTCCGGGTCAGACATTCACATGCGCACACGGACTCACTACTGTGGATGCGCAATCGGGCTCACTACTGTGCATGCGCACTCGGGGTCACTACTGCTCATGCGCACACGGACTCACTACTGCTCATGCGCACTCGGGCTCACTACTGTGCATGCGCACTCGGGGTCACTACTGCTCATGCGCACTCAGACTCACTACTGCTCATGCGCACTCGGGTTCACTACTGTGCATGCGCACACGGGCTCACTACTGCGCATGCGCGCACGGCCCCACTACTGCGCATGCGCACACGGACTCACTACTGCGGATGCGCAATCGGGCTACCTACTGTGCATGCGCACTCGGGGTCACTACTGCTCATGCGCACTCGGACTCACTACTGCTCATGCGCACTCGGACTCACTACTGCTCATGCGCCCTCGGATACACCACTGCGCATGCGCACACGGACTCACCACTGCGCAAGCGCACTCCGGCTCAGACCTGCCCATGCGCACTCGGGCGCACTACTGCGCATGCGCGCTCCGGCTCACTACTGCTCATGCGCACTCGGACTCACTACTGCGGATGCACAATCGGGCTCACTACTGCGCATGCGCACTACGACTCAGACCTGCACATGCGCAGACGGACTCACTACTGTGGATGCGCAATCGGGTTCACTACTGTGCATGCGCACTCGGGGTCACTACTGCTCATGCGCACTCGGACTCACTACTGCTCATGCGCACTCGGACACACTACTGCTCATGCGCAACTCGGGCTCACTACTGTGCATGCGCACTCGGGGTCACTACTGCTCATGCGCACTCGAACTCACTACTGCTCATGCGCACTCGGGCTCACTACTGTGCATGCGCACTCGGGGTCACTACTGCTCATGCGCACTCGGACTCACTACTGCGCATGCGCACACGGGCTCACTACTGCGCATGCGCGCACGGCCCCACTACTGCGCATGCGCACTCCGGCTCAGACCTGCACGTGCGCACACGGACTCACTACTGCGGATGCGCAACCGGGCTCACTACTGTGCATGCGCTCTCGGGGTCACTACTGCTCATGCGCACTCGGACTCACTACTGCTCATGCGCACTCGAACTCACTACTGCTCATGCGCACTCGGGGTCACTACTGCTCATGGTCACTCGGACTTACTACTGCTCATGCGCATTCGAGGTCACTACTGCGCATGCGCACTCGGACTCACTACTGTGCATGCGCACTCGGGGTCACTACTGCTCATGCGCACTCGGACTCACTACTGCTCATGCGCGCTCGGGCCCACTACTGCGCATGCGCACTCCGGCTCAGACCTGCACATGCGCACACGGACTCACTACTGCTCAAGCGCACTCGGGCTCACTACTGTGCATGCGCACTCGGGGTCACTACTGCTCATGCGCACTCGGACTCACTACTGTTCATGCGCACTCGGGCTCAGTACTGCGCATGCGCGCTCCGGCTCACTACTGCTCATGCGCACTCGGACTCACTACTGCGGATGCACAATCGGGCTCACTACTGCGCATGCGCACTACGGCTCAGACCTGCACATGCGCACACCGACTCACTACTGTGGATGCGCAATCGGGCTCACTACTGTGCATGCGCACTCGGGGTCACTACTGCGCATGCGCACTCGGACTCACTACTGCTCAAGCGCACTCGGGCTCACTACTGCGCATGCGCGCTCCGGCTCACTACTGCTCATGCGCACTCGGACTCACTACTGCGGATGCACAATCGGGCTCACTACTGCGCATGCGCACTACGGCTCAGACCTGCACATGCGCACACCGACTCACTACTGTGGATGCGCAATCGGGCTCACTACTGTGCATGCGCACTCGGGGTCACTACTGCGCATGCGCACTCCGGCTCAGACCTGCACATGCGCACACGGACTCACTACTGCTCAAGCGCACTCGGGCTCACTACTGTGCATGCGCACTCGGGGTCACTACTGCTCATGCGCACTCGTACTCACTACTGTTCATGCGCACTCGGGCTCAGTACTGCGCATGCGCGCTCCGGCTCACTACCGCTCATGCGCACTCGGACGCACTACTGCGGATGCACAATCGGGCTCACTACTGCGCATGCGCACTACGGCTCAGACCTGCACATGCGCACACCGACTCACTACTGTGGATGCGCAATCGGGCTCACTACTGTGCATGCGCACTCGGGGTCACTACTGCTCATGCGCACTCGGACTCACTACTGCTCAAGCGCACTCGGGCTCACTACTGTGCATGCGCACTCGGGGCACTACTGCGCATGCGCACTCGGACTCACTACTGTTCATGCGCACTCGGGCTCACTACTGTGCATGCGCACTCGGGGTCACTACTGCTCATGCGGACTCGGACTCACTACTGCTCATGCGCACTCGGGCTCACTACTGTGCATGCGCACTCGGGGTCACTACTGCTCACGCGCACTCGGACTCACTACTACGGATGCACGCTCGGGCTCACTACTGCGCATGCGCACACGGGCTCACTAGTGCGCATGCGCGCACGGCCCCACTACTGCGCATGCGCACTCCGGCTCAGACCTGCACATGCGCAGACGGACTCACTACTGTGGATGCGCAATCGGGTTCACTACTGTGCATGCGCACTCGGGGTCACTACTGCTCATGCGCACTCGGACTCACTACTGCTCATGCGCACTCGGACACACTACTGCTCATGCGCACTCGGGCTCACTACTGTGCATGCGCACTCGGGGTCACTACTGCTCATGCGCACTCGGACTCACTACTGCTCATGCGCCCTCGGGCTCACTACTGTGCATGCGTACTCGGGGTCACTACTGCTCATGCGCACTCGGACTCACTACTGCTCATGCGCACTCGGGCTCACTACTGTGCATGCGCACTCGGGGTCACTACTGCTCATGCGCACTCGGGGTCACTACTGCTCATGCGCACTCGGACTCACTACTGCTCATGCGCACTCGTGCTCACTACTGTGCATGCGTACTCGGGCTCACTACTGCGCATGCGCACACGGGCTCACTACTGCGCATGCGCGCACAGGCCCACTACTGCGCATGCGCACTCCGGCTCAGACCTGCCCATGCGCCCTCGGGCACACTACTGCGCATGCGCACTCGGGCTCACTACTGTGCATGCGCAGTCCGGCTCAGACCTGCACATGCGCATTCGAGCTCACTTCTGCGCATGCGCACACGCGCGCACTACTGCGCTTGCGCACTCGGACCAACCACTGCTCATGCGCACTGGGACTCACTACTGCGGATGCGCGCTCGGGCTCACTACTGCGCATGCGTGCTCGGGCTCACTACTGCGCATGCGCACTCAGGCTAACCACTGCTCATGTGCACTGGGACTCACTACTGCTCATGCGCACTCGGACTCACTACTGCGCATGCGCACACGGGCTCAATACTGCGCATGCGCGCACGGCCCCACTACTGCGCATGCGCACTCCGGCTCAGACCTGCACATGCGCACACGGACTCACTACTGCGGATGCGCAACCGGGCTCACTACTGTGCATGCGCTCTCGGGGTCACTACTGCTCATGCGCACTCGGACTCACTACTGCTCATGCGCACTCGAACTCACTACTGCTCATGCGCACTCGGGGTCACTACTGCTCATGGTCACTCGGACTCACTACTGCTCATGCGCATTCGAGGTCACTACTGCGCATGCGCACTCGGACTCACTACTGTGCATGCGCACTCGGGGTCACTACTGCTCATGCGCACTCGGACTCACTACTGCTCATGCGCGCTCGGGCCCACTACTGCGCATGCGCACTCCGGCTCAGACCTGCACATGCGCACACGGACTCACTACTGCTCAAGCGCACTCGGGCTCACTACTGTGCATGCGCACTCGGGGTCACTACTGCTCATGCGCACTCGGACTCACTACTGCTCATGCGCACTCGGACTCACTACTGCTCATGCGCCCTCGGATACACCACTGCGCATGCGCACACGGACTCACCACTGCGCATGCGCACTCCGGCTCAGACCTGCCCATGCGCACTCGGGCGCACTACTGCGCATGCGCGCTCCGGCTCACTACTGCTCATGCGCACTCGGACTCACTACTGCGGATGCACAATCGGGCTCACTACTGCTCATGCGCACTCGGACTCACTACTGCTCATGCGCACTCGGACACACTACTGCTCATGCGCAACTCGGGCTCACTACTGTGCATGCGCACTCGGGGTCACTACTGCTCATGCGCACTCGGACTCACTACTGCTCATGCGCACTCGGGCTCACTACTGTGCATGCGCACTCGGGGTCACTACTGCTCATGCGCACTCGGACTCACTACTGCGCATGCGCACACGGGCTCAATACTGCGCATGCGCGCACGGCCCCACTACTGCGCATGCGCACTCCGGCTCAGACCTGCACATGCGCACACGGACTCACTACTGCGGATGCGCAACCGGGCTCACTACTGTGCATGCGCTCTCGGGGTCACTACTGCTCATGCGCACTCGGACTCACTACTGCTCATGCGCACTCGAACTCACTACTGCTCATGCGCACTCGGGGTCACTACTGCTCATGGTCACTCGGACTCACTACTGCTCATGCGCATTCGAGGTCACTACTGCGCATGCGCACTCGGACTCACTACTGTGCATGCGCACTCGGGGTCACTACTGCTCATGCGCACTCGGACTCACTACTGCTCATGCGCGCTCGGGCCCACTACTGCGCATGCGCACTCCGGCTCAGACCTGCACATGCGCACACGGACTCACTACTGCTCAAGCGCACTCGGGCTCACTACTGTGCATGCGCACTCGGGGTCACTACTGCTCATGCGCACTCGGACTCACTACTGTTCATGCGCACTCGGGCTCACTACTGCGCATGCGCGCTCCGGCTCACTACTGCTCATGCGCACTCGGACTCACTACTGCGGATGCACGATCGGGCTCACTACTGCGCATGCGCACTACGGCTCAGACCTGCACATGCGCACACCGACTCACTACTGTGGATGCGCAATCGGGCTCACTACTGTGCATGCGCACTCGGCGTCACTACTGCTCATGCGCACTCGGACTCACTACTGCTCAAGCGCACTCGGGCTCACTACTGCGCATGCGCGCTCCGGCTCACTACTGCTCATGCGCACTCGGACTCACTACTGCGGATGCACAATCGGGCTCACTACTGCGCATGCGCACTCCGGCTCAGACCTGCACATGCGCACACGGACTCACTACTGCTCAAGCGCACTCGGACTCACTACTGCTCATGCGCACTCGGGCTCACTACTGTGCATGCGCACTCGGGGTCACTACTGCTCACGCGCACTCGGACTCACTACTGCTCATGCGCACTGGGACTCACTACTGCGGATGCGCGCTCGGGCTCACTACTGCGCATGCGTGCTCGGGCTCACTACTGCGCATGCGCACTCAGACTAACCACTGCTCATGTGCACTGGGACTCACTACTGCGGATGCGCGCTCGGGCTCACTACTGCGGATGCACAATCGGGTTCACTACTGCGCATGCGCACACCGGCGCACTACTGCGCATGCGCACTCAGACTTACCACTGCTCATGTGCACTGGGACTCACTACTGCGGATGCGCGCTCGGGCTCACTACTGCGGATGCACGCTCGGGCTCACTACTGCGCATACGCGCTCGGGGTCGCTACTGCGCATTCGCTCACGGGCTCACACTGTGCATGCACAGTCGGGGTCACTACTGCGCATGCGCACACGGGCTCGCTACTGCGCATGCGCGCACGAGCCCACTACTGCGCATGCGCACTCCGGCTCAGACCTGCACATGCGCCGTCGGGCACACCACTGCGCATGCGCACACGGACTCACCACTGCGCATGCGCACTCGGGCTCACTACTGCTCATGCGCACTCGGGCTCACTACTGCGCATGCGTGCTCGGGCTCACTACTGCGCATGCGCACTCGGGCCCACTACTGCGCATGCGCACTCCGGCTCAGACATGCACATGCACACACGGACTCACTACTGCTCATGCGCACTCGGGGTCACTACTGCTCATGCGCACTCGGACTCACTACTGCTCATGCGCACTCGGGCTCACTACTGTGCATGCGCACTCGGGGTCACTACTGCTCATGCGCACTCGGACTCACTACTGCTCATGCGCACTCGGGCTCACTACTGTGCATGCGCACTCGGGGTCACTACTGCTCATGCGCACTCGGACTCACTACTGCTCATGCGCTCTCGCACTCACTACTGCTCATGCGCACTCGGGCTCACTACCGTGCATGCGCGCTCGGGGTCACTACTGCTCATGCGCACTCGGACTCACTACTGCTCATGCGCACTCGGGCTCACTACTGTGCATGCGCTCTCGGGGTCACTACTGCTCATGCGCACTCGGACTCACTACTGCTCATGCGCACACGGGGTCACTACTGCTCATGCGCACTCGGTCTCACTACTGCTCATGCGCATTCGGGGTCACTACTGCGCATGCGCACTCGGACTAACCACTGCTCATGCGCACTGGGACTCACTACTGCGGATGCGCACTCGGACTCACTACTGCGGATGCACAATCGGGCTCACTACTGCACGTGCGCACTCCGCCTCAGACCTGCACATGCGCATTCGAGCTCACTTCTGCGCATGCGCACTCGGGCTCACTACTGTGCATGCGCACTCGGGGTCACTACTGCTCATGCGCACTCGGACTCACTACTGCTCATGCGCACTCGGACTCACTACTGCTCATGCGCACTCGGGCTCACTGCCGTGCATGCGCACTCGGGGTCACTACTGCTCATGCGCACTCGGACTCACTACTGCTCATGCGCACTCGGGCTCACTACTGTGCATGCGCACTCGGGGTCACTACTGCTCATGCGCACTCGGACTCACTACTGCTCATGCGCACACGGGGTCACTACTGCTCATGCGCACTCGGTCTCACTACTGCTCATGCGCATTCGGGGTCACTACTGAGCATGCGCACTCGGACTAACCGCTGCTCATGCGCACTGGGACTCACTACTGCGGGTGCGCACTCGGACTGACAACTGCGGATTATCGCTCGGGCTCACTACTGCGCATGCGCACACGGGCTCACTACTGCGCATGCGCGCACGGGCCCACTACTGCGCATGCGCAGTCCGGCTCAGACCTGCACATGCGCATTCGAGCTCACTTCTGCGCATGCGCACACGCGCGCACTACTGCGCTTGCGCACTCGGACTAACAACTGCTCATGCGGACTGGGACTCACTACTGCTCATGCGCACTCGGGGTCACTACTGTGCATGCGCACTCGGGGTCACTACTGCTCATGCGCACTCGGGGACACTACTGTGCATGCGCACTCGGGCTCACTACTGTGCATGCGCACTCGGGGTCACTACTGCTCATGCGCACTCGGGCTCACTACTGCTCATGCGCACTCGGGCTCACTACTGTGCATGCGCACTCGGGGTCACTACTGCTCATGCGCACTCGGACTCACTACTGCTCATGCGCACTCGGACTCACTACTGCTCAAGCGCATTCGGGGTCACTACTGAGCATGCGCACTCGGACTAACCGCTGCTCATGCGCACTGGGACTCACTACTGCGGATGCGCACTCGGACTCACTACTGCGGATGCACAATCGGGCTCACTACTGCACGTGCGCACTCCGCCTCAGACCTGCACATACGCACACGGACTCACTACTGCTCATGCGCACTCGGGGTCACTACTGCACATGCGCACTCGAACTCACTACTGCTCATGCGCATTCGGGGTCACTACTGCGCATGCGCACTCGGACTGACAACTGCGGATTATCGCTCGGGCTCACTACTGCGCATGCGCACACGGGCTCACTACTGCGCATGCGCGCACGGGCCCACTACTGCGCATGCGCAGTCCGGCTCAGACCTGCACATGCGCATTCGAGCTCACTTCTGCGCATGCGCACACGCGCGCACTACTGCGCTTGCGCACTCGGACTAACAACTGCTCATGCGGACTGGGACTCACTACTGCTCATGCCCTCTCGGTCTCACTACTGTGCATGCGCACTCGGGGTCACTACTGCTCATGCGCACTCGGACTCACTACTGCTCATGCGCACTCGGACTCACTACTGCTCATGCGCACTCGGGCTCACTACTGTGCATGCGCACTCGGGGTCACTACTGCTCATGCGCATTCGGGGACACTACTGCTCATGCGCACTCGGACTCACTACTGCTCATGCGCACTCGGGGTCACTACTGCTCATGCGCACTCGGACTCACTACTGCTCATGCGCATTCGGGGTCACTACTGCGTATGCGCACTCGGACTCACTACTGCAGATGCGCGCTCGGGCTCACTACTGCGCATGCGCACACGGGCTCACTACGGCGCATGCGCGCACGGGCCCAACACTGCGCATGCGCACTCCGGCTCAGACCTGCACATGCGCACACGGACTCACTACTGCGGATGCGCAGTCGGGCTCACTACTGCGGATGCGCGCTCGGGCCCACTACTGCGCATGCGCACCCGGGCTCACTACTGCGCATGCGCGCACGGACCCACTACTGCGCATGCGCACTCCGGCTCAGACCTGCACATGCGCACACGGACTCACTACTGCGGATGCGCAATCGGGCTCACTACAGTGCATGCGCACTCGGACTCACTACTGCTCATGCGCACTCGGGGTCACTACTGTGCATGCGCACTCGGGGTCACTACTGCTCATGCGCACTCGGACTCACTACTGCTCATGCGCACACGGGCCCACTACTGCGCATGCGCGCACGGGCCCACTACTGCGCATGCGCAGTCCGACTCAGTCCTGCACATGCGTATTCGAGCTGACTTCTGCGCATGCGCACACGCGCGCACTACTGCGCTTGCGCACTCGGACTAACCACTGCTCATGCGCACTGGGACTCACTACTGCGGATGCGTGCTCGGGCTCACTACTGCGGATGCGCAATCGGGTTCACTACTGCGCATGCGCAGACGGGCTCACTACTGCGCATGCGCGCACGAGCCCACTACTGCGCATGCGCACTCCGGCTCAGACCTGCCCATGCGCCCTCGGGTACACCACTGCGCATGCGCACACGGACTCACCACTGCGCATGCGCACTCCGGCTCAGACCTGCCCATGCGCACTCGGGCTCACTACTGCGCATGCGCGCTCCGGCTCACTACTGCTCATGCGCACTCGGACTCACTACTGCGGATGCACAATCGGGCTCACTACTGCGCATGCGCACTACGGCTCAGACCTGCACATGCGCACACGGACTCACTACTGTGGATGCGCAATCGGGCCCACTACTGCTCATGCGCACTCGGACTCACTACTGCTCATGCGCACTCGGGCTAACTACTGTGCATGCGCACTCCGGCTCAGACCTGCCCATGCGCCCTCGGGTACACCACTGCGCATGCGCACACGGACCCACCACTGCGCATGCGCACTCCGGCTCAGACCTGCTCATGCGCACTCGGGCTCACTACTGTGCATGCGCACTCGGGGTCACTACTGCTCATGCGCACTCGGACTCAATACTGCTCATGCGCACACGGGGTCACTACTGCTCATGCGCACTCGGTCTCACTACTGCTCATGCGCATTCGGGGTCACTACTGCGCATGCGCACTCGGACTAACCACTGCTCATGCGCACTGGGACTCACTACTGCGGATGCGCACTCGGACTCACTACTGCGGATGCACAATCGGGCTCACTACTGCACGTGCGCACTCCGCCTCAGACCTGCACATACGCACACGGACTCACTACTGCTCATGCGCACTCGGGGTCACTACTGCACATGCGCACTCGAACTCACTACTGCTCATGCGCATTCGGGGTCACTACTGCGCATGCGCACTTGGACTGACAACTGCGGATGATCGCTCGGGCTCACTACTGCGCATGCGCACACGGGCTCACTACTGCGCATGCGCGCACGGGCTCAGTACTGTGCATGCGCACGAGTGATGCCCACTTGGACGCCGACCGCTTGGATGCGTCCCGATTGGACTCGTTCCAATTCGAAGCGGTGCCGATTGGACGCGTTCCAATTCTAAGCAGGGCTTATAGAACCTAACCTAACCAAATTTAAACTCTTCGAATTGGGACGCGTCCAATCGGCACCGCTTCGAATTGGAACGCGTCGAATCGGGACCGTCCAAACGGAACGCGTCCAATCGGTCGACGTCCAAGTGGGACACCCTCCATGCGCACTCGGGGTCACTACTGCTCATGCGCACTCGGGGTCACTACTGCTCATGCGCACTCGGACTCACTACTGCTCATGCGCACTCGGGGTCACGACTGCTCATGCGCACTCGGACTCACTACTGCTCATGCGCACTGGGGCTCACTACTGCGCATACGCGCTCGGTGTCGCTACTGCGCATTCGCTCACGGGCTCACACTGTGCATGCACACTTGGGGTCACTACTGCGCATGCGCACTCTGGCTCACTACTGCGCATGCGCACTCCGGTCAGGCCTGTGCATGCGCACTCAGGCTCACTACTGCGCATGCGCACTCCGGTTCACTACTGCTCATGCGCACTCGGTCTCACTACTGCGGATGAACAATCGGGCTCACTACTGCGCATGCGCACTCCGGCTCAGACCTGCACATGCGCACAAGGACCCACTACTGCGGATGCGCAATCGGGCTCACTACTGTGCATGCGCACTCGGGGTCACTACTGCTCATGCGCACTCGGACCCACTACTGCTCATGCGCACTCGGGGTCACTACTGCGCATGCGCACTCGGACTCACTACTGCGGATGCGCGCTCGGGCTCACTACTGCGCATGCGCACTGGGAGTCACTACTGCGTATGCGCAGTCCGGCTCACTACTGCTCATGCGCAATCGGACTCACTACTGCGCATGCGCACTGGGAGTCACTACTGCGTATGCGCAGTCCGGCTCACTACTGCTCATGCGCAATCGGACCCACTACTGCGGATGCACAATCGGGCTCACTACTGCGCATGCGCACTCGGGGTCACTACTGCTCATGCGCACTCGGACTCACTACTGCGGATGCACAATCGGGCTCACTACTGCGCATGCGCGCTCGGGCTCACTACTGCGCATACGCGTCGGGGTCGCTACGGCGCATTCGCTCACGGGCTCACACTGTGCATGCACACTTGGGGTCACTACTGCGCATGCGCAGTCCGGCTCAGATCTGCACAGGCGTATTCGAGCTCACTTCTGCTCATGCGCACTCGGGCTCACTACTGCTCATGCGCACTCGGACTCACTACTGCTCATGCACACTCGGGGTCACTACTGCTCATGCGCACTCGGGCTCACTACTGTGCATGCGCTCTCGGGGTCACTACTTCTCATGCGCACTCGGACTCACTACTGCTCATGCGCACACGGGGTCACTACTGCTCATGCGCACTCGGTCTCACTACTGCTCATGCGCATTCGGGGTCACTACTGCGGATGCGCACTCGGACTCACTACTGCGGATGCACAATCGGGCTCACTACTGCACGTGCGCACTCCGCCTCAGACCTGCACATACGCACACGGACTCACTACTGCTCATGCGCACTCGGGGTCACTACTGCACATGCGCACTCGAACTCACTACTGCTCATGCGCATTCGGGGTCACTACTGCGCATGCGCACTCGGACTGACAACTGCGGATGATCGCTCGGGCTCACTACTGCGCATGCGCACACGGGCTCAATACTGCGCATGCGCGCACGTGCCCACTACTGCGCATGCGCACTCCGGCTCAGACCTGCACATGCGCATTCGAGCTCACTTCTGCGCATGCGCACACGGGCTCAGTACTGTGCATCCGCACGAGTGATGCCCACTTGGACGCCGACCGCTTGGATGCGTCCCGATTGGACGGTCCCGATTCGACTCGTTCCAATTCGAAGCGGTGCCGATTGGACGCGTTCCAATTCTAAGCAGGGCTTATAGAACCTAACCTAACCAAATCTAAACTCTTCGAATTGGGACGCGTCCAATCGGCACCGCTTCGAATTGGAACGCGTCGAATCGGGACCGTCCAAACGGAACGCGTCCAATCGGTCGACGTCCAAGTGGGACACCCCCCATGCGCACTCGGGGTCACTACTGCTCATGCGCACTCGGGGTCACTACTGCTCATGCGCACTCGGGCTCACTACTGCGCATACGCGTCGGGGTCGCTACTGCGCATTCGCTCACGGGCTCACACTGTGCATGCACACTTGGGGTCACTACTGCGCATGCGCACTCTGGCTCACTACTGCGCATGCGCACTCCGGTCAGGCCTGTGCATGCGCACTCAGGCTCACTACTGCGCATGCGCACTCCGGTTCACTATTGCTCATGCGCACTCGGTCTCACTATTGCGGATGAACAATCGGGCTCACTACTGCGCATGCGCACTCCGGCTCAGACCTGTACATGCGCACAAGGACCCACTACCGCGGATGCGCAATCGGGCTCACTACTGTGCATGCGCACTCGGGGTCACTACTGCTCATGCGCACTCGGACCCACTACTGCTCATGCGCACTCGGGGTCACAACTGCGCATGCGCACTCGGACTCACTACTGCGGATGCGCGCTCGGGCTCACTACTGCGCATGCGCACTGGGAGTCACTACTGCGTATGCGCAGTCCGGCTCACTACTGCTCATGCGCAATCGGACTCACTACTGCGCATGCGCGCTCGGGCTCACTACTGCGCATGCGCACTGGGAGTCACTACTGCGTATGCGCAGTCCGGCTCACTACTGCTCATGCGCAATCGGACCCACTACTGCGGATGCACAATCGGGCTCACTACTGCGCATGCGCACTCGGGGTCACTACTGCTCATGCGTACTCGGACTCACTACTGCGGATGCACAATCGGGCTCACTACTGCGCATGCGCGCTCGGGCTCACTACTGCGCATACGCGTCGGGGTCGCTACTGCGCATTCGCTCACGGGCTCACACTGTGCATGCACACTTGGGGTCACTACTGCGCATGCGCACTCCGGTCAGGCCTGTGCATGCGCACTCGGTCTCACTACTGCTCATGCGCATTCGGGGTCACTACTGCGCATGCGCACTCGGACTAACCACTGCTCATGCGCACTGGGACTCACTACTGCGGATGCGCACTCGGACTCACTACTGCGGATGCACAATCGGGCTCACTACTGCACGTGCGCACTCCGCCTCAGACCTGCACATACGCACACGGACTCACTACTGCTCATGCGCACTCGGGGTCACTACTGCACATGCGCACTCGAACTCACTACTGCTCATGCGCATTCGGGGTCACTACTGCGCATGCGCACTTGGACTGACAACTGCGGATGATCGCTCGGGCTCACTACTGCGCATGCGCACACGGGCTCACTACTGCGCATGCGCGCACGGGCTCAGTACTGTGCATGCGCACGAGTGATGCCCACTTGGACGCCGACCGCTTGGATGCGTCCCGATTGGACTCGTTCCAATTCGAAGCGGTGCCGATTGGACGCGTTCCAATTCTAAGCAGGGCTTATAGAACCTAACCTAACCAAATTTAAACTCTTCGAATTGGGACGCGTCCAATCGGCACCGCTTCGAATTGGAACGCGTCGAATCGGGACCGTCCAAACGGAACGCGTCCAATCGGTCGACGTCCAAGTGGGACACCCTCCATGCGCACTCGGGGTCACTACTGCTCATGCGCACTCGGGGTCACTACTGCTCATGCGCACTCGGACTCACTACTGCTCATGCGCACTCGGGGTCACGACTGCTCATGCGCACTCGGACTCACTACTGCTCATGCGCACTGGGGCTCACTACTGCGCATACGCGCTCGGTGTCGCTACTGCGCATTCGCTCACGGGCTCACACTGTGCATGCACACTTGGGGTCACTACTGCGCATGCGCACTCTGGCTCACTACTGCGCATGCGCACTCCGGTCAGGCCTGTGCATGCGCACTCAGGCTCACTACTGCGCATGCGCACTCCGGTTCACTACTGCTCATGCGCACTCGGTCTCACTACTGCGGATGAACAATCGGGCTCACTACTGCGCATGCGCACTCCGGCTCAGACCTGCACATGCGCACAAGGACCCACTACTGCGGATGCGCAATCGGGCTCACTACTGTGCATGCGCACTCGGGGTCACTACTGCTCATGCGCACTCGGACCCACTACTGCTCATGCGCACTCGGGGTCACTACTGCGCATGCGCACTCGGACTCACTACTGCGGATGCGCGCTCGGGCTCACTACTGCGCATGCGCACTGGGAGTCACTACTGCGTATGCGCAGTCCGGCTCACTACTGCTCATGCGCAATCGGACTCACTACTGCGCATGCGCACTGGGAGTCACTACTGCGTATGCGCAGTCCGGCTCACTACTGCTCATGCGCAATCGGACCCACTACTGCGGATGCACAATCGGGCTCACTACTGCGCATGCGCACTCGGGGTCACTACTGCTCATGCGCACTCGGACTCACTACTGCGGATGCACAATCGGGCTCACTACTGCGCATGCGCGCTCGGGCTCACTACTGCGCATACGCGTCGGGGTCGCTACGGCGCATTCGCTCACGGGCTCACACTGTGCATGCACACTTGGGGTCACTACTGCGCATGCGCAGTCCGGCTCAGATCTGCACAGGCGTATTCGAGCTCACTTCTGCTCATGCGCACTCGGGCTCACTACTGCTCATGCGCACTCGGACTCACTACTGCTCATGCACACTCGGGGTCACTACTGCTCATGCGCACTCGGGCTCACTACTGTGCATGCGCTCTCGGGGTCACTACTTCTCATGCGCACTCGGACTCACTACTGCTCATGCGCACACGGGGTCACTACTGCTCATGCGCACTCGGTCTCACTACTGCTCATGCGCATTCGGGGTCACTACTGCGGATGCGCACTCGGACTCACTACTGCGGATGCACAATCGGGCTCACTACTGCACGTGCGCACTCCGCCTCAGACCTGCACATACGCACACGGACTCACTACTGCTCATGCGCACTCGGGGTCACTACTGCACATGCGCACTCGAACTCACTACTGCTCATGCGCATTCGGGGTCACTACTGCGCATGCGCACTCGGACTGACAACTGCGGATGATCGCTCGGGCTCACTACTGCGCATGCGCACACGGGCTCAATACTGCGCATGCGCGCACGTGCCCACTACTGCGCATGCGCACTCCGGCTCAGACCTGGACATGCGCATTCGAGCTCACTTCTGCGCATGCGCACACGGGCTCAGTACTGTGCATCCGCACGAGTGATGCCCACTTGGACGCCGACCGCTTGGATGCGTCCCGATTGGACGGTCCCGATTCGACTCGTTCCAATTCGAAGCGGTGCCGATTGGACGCGTTCCAATTCTAAGCAGGGCTTATAGAACCTAACCTAACCAAATCTAAACTCTTCGAATTGGGACGCGTCCAATCGGCACCGCTTCGAATTGGAACGCGTCGAATCGGGACCGTCCAAACGGAACGCGTCCAATCGGTCGACGTCCAAGTGGGACACCCCCCATGCGCACTCGGGGTCACTACTGCTCATGCGCACTCGGGGTCACTACTGCTCATGCGCACTCGGGCTCACTACTGCGCATACGCGTCGGGGTCGCTACTGCGCATTCGCTCACGGGCTCACACTGTGCATGCACACTTGGGGTCACTACTGCGCATGCGCACTCTGGCTCACTACTGCGCATGCGCACTCCGGTCAGGCCTGTGCATGCGCACTCAGGCTCACTACTGCGCATGCGCACTCCGGTTCACTATTGCTCATGCGCACTCGGTCTCACTATTGCGGATGAACAATCGGGCTCACTACTGCGCATGCGCACTCCGGCTCAGACCTGTACATGCGCACAAGGACCCACTACCGCGGATGCGCAATCGGGCTCACTACTGTGCATGCGCACTCGGGGTCACTACTGCTCATGCGCACTCGGACCCACTACTGCTCATGCGCACTCGGGGTCACAACTGCGCATGCGCACTCGGTCTCACTACTGCTCATGCGCATTCGGGGTCACTACTGCGGATGCGCACTCGGACTCACTACTGCGGATGCACAATCGGGCTCACTACTGCACGTGCGCACTCCGCCTCAGACCTGCACATACGCACACGGACTCACTACTGCTCATGCGCACTCGGGGTCACTACTGCACATGCGCACTCGAACTCACTACTGCTCATGCGCATTCGGGGTCACTACTGCGCATGCGCACTCGGACTGACAACTGCGGATGATCGCTCGGGCTCACTACTGCGCATGCGCACACGGGCTCAATACTGCGCATGCGCGCACGTGCCCACTACTGCGCATGCGCACTCCGGCTCAGACCTGGACATGCGCATTCGAGCTCACTTCTGCGCATGCGCACACGGGCTCAGTACTGTGCATCCGCACGAGTGATGCCCACTTGGACGCCGACCGCTTGGATGCGTCCCGATTGGACGGTCCCGATTCGACTCGTTCCAATTCGAAGCGGTGCCGATTGGACGCGTTCCAATTCTAAGCAGGGCTTATAGAACCTAACCTAACCAAATCTAAACTCTTCGAATTGGGACGCGTCCAATCGGCACCGCTTCGAATTGGAACGCGTCGAATCGGGACCGTCCAAACGGAACGCGTCCAATCGGTCGACGTCCAAGTGGGACACCCCCCATGCGCACTCGGGGTCACTACTGCTCATGCGCACTCGGGGTCACTACTGCTCATGCGCACTCGGGCTCACTACTGCGCATACGCGTCGGGGTCGCTACTGCGCATTCGCTCACGGGCTCACACTGTGCATGCACACTTGGGGTCACTACTGCGCATGCGCACTCTGGCTCACTACTGCGCATGCGCACTCCGGTCAGGCCTGTGCATGCGCACTCAGGCTCACTACTGCGCATGCGCACTCCGGTTCACTATTGCTCATGCGCACTCGGTCTCACTATTGCGGATGAACAATCGGGCTCACTACTGCGCATGCGCACTCCGGCTCAGACCTGTACATGCGCACAAGGACCCACTACCGCGGATGCGCAATCGGGCTCACTACTGTGCATGCGCACTCGGGGTCACTACTGCTCATGCGCACTCGGACCCACTACTGCTCATGCGCACTCGGGGTCACAACTGCGCATGCGCACTCGGACTCACTACTGCGGATGCGCGCTCGGGCTCACTACTGCGCATGCGCACTGGGAGTCACTACTGCGTATGCGCAGTCCGGCTCACTACTGCTCATGCGCAATCGGACTCACTACTGCGCATGCGCGCTCGGGCTCACTACTGCGCATGCGCACTGGGAGTCACTACTGCGTATGCGCAGTCCGGCTCACTACTGCTCATGCGCAATCGGACCCACTACTGCGGATGCACAATCGGGCTCACTACTGCGCATGCGCACTCGGGGTCACTACTGCTCATGCGTACTCGGACTCACTACTGCGGATGCACAATCGGGCTCACTACTGCGCATGCGCGCTCGGGCTCACTACTGCGCATACGCGTCGGGGTCGCTACTGCGCATTCGCTCACGGTGTCACACTGTGCATGCACACTTGGGGTCACTACTGCGCATGCGCACTCCGGTCAGGCCTGTGCATGCGCACTCGGGCTCACTACTGCTCATGCGCACTCGGACTCACTACTGCGGAGGCACAATCGGGCTCACTACTGCGCATGCGCAGTCCGGCTCAGATCTGCACAGGCGTATTCGAGCTCACTTCTGCTCATGCGCACTCGGGGTCACTACTGCTCATGCGCACTCGGACTCACTACTGCTCATGCACACTCGGGGTCACTACTGCTCATGCGCACTCGGACTCACTACTGCGGATGCACAATCGGGCTCACTACTGCGCATGCGCGCTCGGGCTCACTACTGCGCATACGCGTCGGGGTCGCTACTGCGCATTCGCTCACGGGCTCACACTGTGCATGCACACTTGGGGTCACTACGGCGCATGCGCCCTCCGGTTCAGACCTGCCCATGCGCACTCGGGCACACCACTGCGCATGCGCACACGGGCTCACTACCTCGGGTGCGCAATCGGGCTCACTACAGCGCATGCGCGCTCGGGCTCACTACTGCGCATACGCGCTTGGGTTCGCTACTGCGCATTCGCTCACGGGCTCACACTGGGCATGCACACTCGGCGTCACTACTGCGCATGCGCACACGGGCTCACTACTGCGGATGCGCGCTCGGGCTCACTACTGCGTATGCGCACACGGGCTCACTACTGCGCATGCGCGCACGGGCCCACTACTGCGCATGCGCACACGGGCTCACTACTGCGCATGCGCAGTCTGGCTCAGACCTGCACATGCGCATTCGAGCTCACTTCTGCGCATGCGCACACGCGCGCACTACTGCGCTTGCGCACTCGGACTAACCACTGCTCATGCGCACTGGGACTCACTACTGCTCATGCGCACTCGGACTCACTACTGCGGATGCACAATCGGGCTCACTACTGCGCATGCGCAGTCTGGCTCAGTCCTGCACATGCGCATTCGAGCTCACTTCTGCGCATGCGCACACGCGCGCACTACTGCGCTTGCGCACTCGGACTAACCACTGCTCATGCGCACTGGGACTCACTACTGCTCATGCGCACTCGGACTCACTACTGCGGATGCACAATCGGGCTCACTACTGCACGTGCGCACTCCGCCTCAGACCTGCACATGCGCACACGGACTCACTAGTGCTCTCGCGCACTCGGGGTCACTACTGCACATGCGCACTCGGACTCACTACTGCTCATGCGCATTCGGGGTCACTACTGCGCATGCGTACTCGGACTCACTACTGCGGATGCACGGTCGGGCTCACTACTGCGCATGCGCACACGGGCTCACTACTGCGCATGCGCGCACGGGCCCACTAGTACGCATGCGCACTCCGGCTCAGACCTGCACATGCGCACACGGACTCACTACTGCGGATACGCAATCGGGCTCACTACTGCGCTTGCGCACTCGGACTCTCCACTGCTCATGCGCACTGGGACTCACTACTGCGGATGCGCGCTCGGGCTCACTACTGCGGATGCGCAATCGGGTTTACTACTGCGCATGCGCGCACGGGCCCACTACTGCGCATGCGCAGTCGGGCTCACTACTGTGCATGCGCACTCGGGGTCACTACTGCTCATGCGCACACGGGCTCACTACTGCGCATGCGCGCACGGGCCCACTACAGCGCATGCACAGTCCGGCTCAGACCTTCACATGCGCACTCCGGCTCAGCCCTGCCAATGCGCCCTCGGGCACACCACTGCGCATGCGCACACGGGCTCACTACTGCGCATGCGCAGTCCGGCTCAGACCTGCCCATGCGCCCTCGAGCACACCACTGCGCATGCGCACTCGGACTCACTACTGCGGATGCACAATCGGGCTCACTACTGCGCATGCGCACACCGGCTCAGACCTGCTTATGCGCACACGGGCTCACTACTGCGCTTGCGCACTCGGACTAACCACTGCTCATGCGCACTGGGACTCACTACTGCGGATGCGCGCTCGGGCTCACTACTGCGGTTGCGCAATCGGGTTTACTACTGCGCATGCGCACACGGGCTCACTACTGCGCATGCGCGCACGGGCCCACTACAGCGCATGCACAGTCCGGCTCAGACCTTCACATGCGCACTCCGGCTCAGCCCTGCACATGCGCATTCGGCACACTACTGCGGATGCACAGTCGGGCTCACTACTGCGCATGCGCACTCCGGCTCAGACCTGCACATGCGCACACGGACTCACTACTGCGGATGCGCAATCGTGCTCACTACTGTGCATGCGCACTCGGGGTCACTACTGCTCATGCGCACTCGGACTCACTACTGCGCATGCGCGCTCGGGCTCACTACTGCGCATGCGTGCTCGGGCTCACTACTGCGCATGCGCACTCGGACTAACCACTGCTCATGTGCACTGGGACTCACTACTGCGGATGCGCGCTCGGGCTCACTACTGCGGATGCACAATCGGGTTCACTACTGCGCATGCGCACACGGGCTCACTACTGCGCATGCGCGCACGGGCCCACTACTGCGCATGCGCACTCCGACTCAGACCTGCCCATGCGCCCTCGGGCACACCACTGCGCATGCGCACACGGGCTCACTACTTTGCATGCGCAGTCCGGCTCAGACCTGCACATGCGCATTCGAGCTCACTTCTGCGCATGCGCACACGCGCGCACTACTGCGCTTGCGCACTCGGACTAACCACTGCTCATGCGCACTGGGACTCACTACTGCGGATGCGCAACCGGGCTCACTACTGTGCATGCGCTCTCGGGGTCACTACTGCTCATGCGCACTCGGACTCACTACTGCTCATGCGCACTCGAACTCACTACTGCTCATGCGCACTCGGGGTCACTACTGCTCATGGTCACTCGGACTCACTACTGCTCATGCGCATTCGAGGTCACTACTGCGCATGCGCACTCGGACTCACTACTGTGCATGCGCACTCGGGGTCACTACTGCTCATGCGCACTCGGACTCACTACTGCTCATGCGCGCTCGGGCCCACTACTGCGCATGCGCACTCCGGCTCAGACCTGCACATGCGCACACGGACTCACTACTGCTCAAGCGCACTCGGGCTCACTACTGTGCATGCGCACTCGGGGTCACTACTGCTCATGGTCACTCGGACTCACTACTGCTCATGCGCACTCGGGCTCACTACTGTGCATGCGCACTCGGGGTCACTACTGCTCATGCGCACTCAGACTCACTACTGCTCATGCGCACTCGGGTTCACTACTGTGCATGCGCACACGGGCTCACTACTGCGCATGCGCGCTCGGCCCCACTACTGCGCATGCGCACACGGACTCACTACTGCGGATGCGCAATCGGGCTACCTACTGTGCATGCGCACTCGGGGTCACTACTGCTCATGCGCACTCGGACTCACTACTGCTCATGCGCACTCGGACTCACTACTGCTCATGCGCCCTCGGATACACCACTGCGCATGCGCACACGGACTCACCACTGCGCAAGCGCACTCCGGCTCAGACCTGCCCATGCGCACTCGGGCGCACTACTGCGCATGCGCGCTCCGGCTCACTACTGCTCATGTGCACTCGGACTCACTACTGCGGATGCACAATCGGGCTCACTACTGCGCATGCGCACTACGACTCAGACCTGCACATGCGCAGACGGACTCACTACTGTGGATGCGCAATCGGGTTCACTACTGTGCATGCGCACTCGGGGTCACTACTGCTCATGCGCACTCGGACTCACTACTGCTCATGCGCACTCGGACACACTACTGCTCATGCGCAACTCGGGCTCACTACTGTGCATGCGCACTCGGGGTCACTACTGCTCATGCGCACTCGGACTCACTACTGCTCATGCGCACTCGGACTCACTACTGCGGATGCGCGCTCGGGCTCACTACTGCGCATGCGCACACGGGCTCACTACTGCGCATGCGCGCACAGGCCCACTACTGCGCATGCGCACTCCGGCTCAGACCTGCCCATGCGCCCTCGGGCACACCACTGCGCATGCGCACACGGGCTCACTACTGTGCATGCGCAGTCCGGCTCAGACCTGCACATGCGCATTTGAGCTCACTTCTGCGCATGCGCACACGCGCGCACTACTGCGCATGCGCACTCGGACTAACCACTGCTCATGCGCACTGGGACTCACTACTGCGGATGCGCGCTCGGGCTCACTACTGCGCATGCGTGCTCGGGCTCACTACTGCGCATGCGCGCACGGGCCCACTACTGCGCATGCGCACTCCGGCTCAGACATGCACATGCGCACACGGACTCACTACTGCGGATGCGCAATCGGGCTCACTACTGTGCATGCGTACTCGGGGTCACTACTGCTCATGCGCACTCGGGGTCACTACAGCTCATGCGCACTCGGACTCACTACTGCTCATGCGCACTCGGGGTCACTACTGCTCATGCGCACTCGAACTCACTACTCCTCATGCGCATTCGGGGTCACTACTGCGCATGCGCACTCGGACTCACTACTGCGGATGCGCGCTCGGGCTCACTACTGCGCATGCGCACACGGGCTCACTACTGCGCATGCGCGCACAGGCCCACTACTGCGCATGCGCACTCCGGCTCAGACCTGCCCATGCGCCCTCGGGCACACTACTGCGCATGCGCACTCGGGCTCACTACTGTGCATGCGCAGTCCGGCTCAGACCTGCACATGCGCATTCGAGCTCACTTCTGCGCATGCGCACACGCGCGCACTACTGCGCTTGCGCACTCGGACTAACCACTGCTCATGCGCACTGGGACTCACTACTGCGGATGCACAATCGGGCTCACTACTGCGCATGCGCACTACGGCTCAGACCTGCACATGCGCACACGGACTCACTACTGTGGATGCGCAATCGGGCTCACTACTGTGCATGCGTACTCGGGGTCACTACTGCTCATGCGCACTCGGACTCACTACTGCTCATGCGCACTCGGGCTCACTACTGTGCATGCGCACTCGGGGTCACTACTGCTCATGCGCACTGGGACTCACTACTGCTCATGCGCACTCGGGCTCACTACTGTGCATGCGCACTCGGGGTCACTACTGCTCACGCGCACTCGTACTCACTACTGCGGATGCACGCTCGGGCTCACTACTGCGCATGCGCACACGGGCTCACTACTGCGCATGCGCGCACGGCCCCACTACTGCGCATGCGCACTCCGGCTCAGAGCTGCACATTCGCACACGGACTCACTACTGCGGATGCGCAATCGGGCTCACTACTGCGCATGCGCTCTCGGGGTCACTACTGCTCATGCGCACTCGGACTCACTACTGCTCATGCGCACTCGGACTCACTACTGCTCATGCGCACTCGGGGTCACTACTGCGCATGCGCACTCGGACTGACTACTGCGGATGCGCGCTCGGGCTCACTACTGCGCATGCGCACACGGGCTCACTACGGCGCATGCACGCACGGGCCCAACACTGCGCATGCGCACTCCGGCTCAGACCTGCACATGCGCACACGGACTCACTACTGCGGATGCGCAATCGGGCACACTACTGCGGATGCGCGCTCTGGCCCACTACTGCGCATGCGCACCCGGGCTCACTACTGCGCATGCGCTCACGGACCCACTACTGCGCATGCGCACTCCGGCTCAGACCTGCACATGCGCACACGGACTCACTACTGCGGATGCGCAATCGGGCTCACTACTGTGCATGCGTACTCGGGGTCACTACTGCTCATGCGCACTCGGGGTCACTACTGCTCATGCGCACTCGGACTCACTACTGCTCATGCGCACTCGGGGTCACTACTGCTCATGCGCACACGGGTACACCACTGCGCATGCGCACACGGACTCACCACTGCGCATGCGCACTCCGGCTCAGACCTGCCCATGCGCACTCGGACTCACTACTGCTCATGCTCACTCGGGGTCACTACTGCGCATGCGCACCCGAACTCACTACTGCTCATGCGCATTCGGGGTCACTACTGCGCATGCGCACTCGGACTCACTACTGCGGATGCGCGCTCGGGCTCACTACTGCGCATGCGCACACGGGCTCACTACTGCGCATGCGCGCACAGGCCCACTACTGCGCATGCGCACTCCGGCTCAGACCTGCCCATGCGCCCTCGGGCACACCACTGCGCATGCGCACACGGGCTCACTACTGTGCATGCGCAGTCCGGCTCAGACCTGCACATGCGCATTTGAGCTCACTTCTGCGCATGCGCACACGCGCGCACTACTGCGCATGCGCACTCGGACTAACCACTGCTCATGCGCACTGGGACTCACTACTGCGGATGCGCGCTCGGGCTCACTACTGCGCATGCGTGCTCGGGCTCACTACTGCGCATGCGCGCACGGGCCCACTACTGCGCATGCGCACTCCGGCTCAGACATGCACATGCGCACACGGACTCACTACTGCGGATGCGCAATCGGGCTCACTACTGTGCATGCGTACTCGGGGTCACTACTGCTCATGCGCACTCGGGGTCACTACAGCTCATGCGCACTCGGACTCACTACTGCTCATGCGCACTCGGGGTCACTACTGCTCATGCGCACTCGAACTCACTACTCATCATGCGCATTCGGGGTCACAACTGCGCATGCGCACTCGGACTCACTACTGCGGATGCGCGCTCGGGCTCACTACTGCGCATGCGCACACGGGCTCACTACTGCGCATGCGCGCACAGGCCCACTACTGCGCATGCGCACTCCGGCTCAGACCTGCCCATGCGCCCTCGGGCACACTACTGCGCATGCGCACTCGGGCTCACTACTGTGCATGCGCAGTCCGGCTCAGACCTGCACATGCGCATTCGAGCTCACTTCTGCGCATGCGCACACGCGCGCACTACTGCGCTTGCGCACTCGGACTAACCACTGCTCATGCGCACTGGGACTCACTACTGCGGATGCGCGCTCGGGCTCACTACTGCGCACGCGTGCTCGGGCCCACTACTGCGCATGCGCACTCGGACTAACCACTGCTCATGTGCACTGGGACTCACTACTGCGGATGCGCACTCGGACTCACTACTGCGGATGCGCGTTTGGGCTCACTACTGCGCATGCGCACACGGGCTCACTACTGCGCATGCGCGCACGGGCCCACTACTGCGCATGCGCACTCCGACTCAGACCTGCCCATGCGCCCTCGGGCACACCACTGCGCATGCGCACACGGGCTCACTACTGTGCATGCGCAGTCCGGCTCAGACCTGCACATGCGCATTCGAGCTCACTTCTGCGCATGCGCACACGCGCGCACTACTGCGCTTGCGCACTCGGACTAACCACTGCTCATGCGCACTGGGACTCACTACTGCGGATGCGCGCTCGGGCTCACTACTGCGCATGCGTGCTCGGGCTCACTACTGCGCATGCGCACTCGGACTAACCACTGCTCATGTGCACTGGGACTCACTACTGCGGATGCGCGCTCGGGCTCACTACTGCGGATGCACAATCGGGTTCACTACTGCGCATGCGCACACGGGCTCACTACTGCGCATGCGCGCACGGGCCCACTACTGCGCATGCGCACTCCGACTCAGACCTGCCCATGCGCCCTCGGGCACACCACTGCGCATGCGCACACGGGCTCACTACATTGCATGCGCAGTCCGGCTCAGACCTGCACATGCGCATTCGAGCTCACTTCTGCGCATGCGCACACGCGCGCACTACTGCGCTTGCGCACTCGGACTAACCACTGCTCATGCGCACTGGGACTCACTACTGCGGATGCGCGCTCGGGCTCACTACTGCGCATGCGTGCTCGGGCTCACTACTGCGCATGCGCACTCAGACTAACCACTGCTCATGTGCACTGGGACTCACTACTGCGGATGCGCGCTCGGGCTCACTACTGCGGATGCACAATCGGGTTCACTACTGCGCATGCGCACACCGGCTCACTACTGCGCATGCGCGCACGGGCCCACTACTGCGCATGCGCACTCCGGCTCAGACCTGCCCATGCGCCCTCGGGCACACCACTGCGCATGCGCACACGGACTCACCACTGCGCATGCGCACTCCGGCTCAGACCTGCCCATGCGCATTTGGGCTCACTACTGCGCATGCGCGCTCCGGCTCACTACTGCTCATGCGCACTCGGACTCACTACTGCGGATGCACTATGGGGCTCACTACTGCGCATGCGCACTCCGGGTCAGACATTCACATGCGCACACGGACTCACTACTGTGGATGCGCAATCGGGCTCACTACTGTGCATGCGCACTCGGGGTCACTACTGCTCATGCGCACACGGACTCACTACTGCTCATGCGCACTCGGGCTCACTACTGTGCATGCGCACTCGGGGTCACTACTGCTCATGCGCACTCAGACTCACTACTGCTCATGCGCACTCGGGTTCACTACTGTGCATGCGCACACGGGCTCACTACTGCGCATGCGCGCACGGCCCCACTACTGCGCATGCGCACACGGACTCACTACTGCGGATGCGCAATCGGGCTACCTACTGTGCATGCGCACTCGGGGTCACTACTGCTCATGCGCACTCGGACTCACTACTGCTCATGCGCACTCGGACTCACTACTGCTCATGCGCCCTCGGATACACCACTGCGCATGCGCACACGGACTCACCACTGCGCAAGCGCACTCCGGCTCAGACCTGCCCATGCGCACTCGGGCGCACTACTGCGCATGCGCGCTCCGGCTCACTACTGCTCATGCGCACTCGGACTCACTACTGCGGATGCACAATCGGGCTCACTACTGCGCATGCGCACTACGACTCAGACCTGCACATGCGCAGACGGACTCACTACTGTGGATGCGCAATCGGGTTCACTACTGTGCATGCGCACTCGGGGTCACTACTGCTCATGCGCACTCGGACTCACTACTGCTCATGCGCACTCGGACACACTACTGCTCATGCGCAACTCGGGCTCACTACTGTGCATGCGCACTCGGGGTCACTACTGCTCATGCGCACTCGAACTCACTACTGCTCATGCGCACTCGGGCTCACTACTGTGCATGCGCACTCGGGGTCACTACTGCTCATGCGCACTCGGACTCACTACTGCGCATGCGCACACGGGCTCACTACTGCGCATGCGCGCACGGCCCCACTACTGCGCATGCGCACTCCGGCTCAGACCTGCACGTGCGCACACGGACTCACTACTGCGGATGCGCAACCGGGCTCACTACTGTGCATGCGCTCTCGGGGTCACTACTGCTCATGCGCACTCGGACTCACTACTGCTCATGCGCACTCGAACTCACTACTGCTCATGCGCACTCGGGGTCACTACTGCTCATGGTCACTCGGACTCACTACTGCTCATGCGCATTCGAGGTCACTACTGCGCATGCGCACTCGGACTCACTACTGTGCATGCGCACTCGGGGTCACTACTGCTCATGCGCACTCGGACTCACTACTGCTCATGCGCGCTCGGGCCCACTACTGCGCATGCGCACTCCGGCTCAGACCTGCACATGCGCACACGGACTCACTACTGCTCAAGCGCACTCGGGCTCACTACTGTGCATGCGCACTCGGGGTCACTACTGCTCATGCGCACTCGGACTCACTACTGTTCATGCGCACTCGGGCTCAGTACTGCGCATGCGCGCTCCGGCTCACTACTGCTCATGCGCACTCGGACTCACTACTGCGCATGCGCACTCGGACTAACCACTGCTCATGTGCACTGGGACTCACTACTGCGGATGCGCGCTCGGGCTCACTACTGCGGATGCACAATCGGGTTCACTACTGCGCATGCGCACACGGGCTCACTACTGCGCATGCGCGCACGGGCCCACTACTGCGCATGCGCACTCCGACTCAGACCTGCCCATGCGCCCTCGGGCACACCACTGCGCATGCGCACACGGGCTCACTACATTGCATGCGCAGTCCGGCTCAGACCTGCACATGCGCATTCGAGCTCACTTCTGCGCATGCGCACACGCGCGCACTACTGCGCTTGCGCACTCGGACTAACCACTGCTCATGCGCACTGGGACTCACTACTGCGGATGCGCGCTCGGGCTCACTACTGCGCATGCGTGCTCGGGCTCACTACTGCGCATGCGCACTCAGACTAACCACTGCTCATGTGCACTGGGACTCACTACTGCGGATGCGCGCTCGGGCTCACTACTGCGGATGCACAATCGGGTTCACTACTGCGCATGCGCACACCGGCTCACTACTGCGCATGCGCGCACGGGCCCACTACTGCGCATGCGCACTCCGGCTCAGACCTGCCCATGCGCCCTCGGGCACACCACTGCGCATGCGCACACGGACTCACCACTGCGCATGCGCACTCCGGCTCAGACCTGCCCATGCGCATTTGGGCTCACTACTGCGCATGCGCGCTCCGGCTCACTACTGCTCATGCGCACTCGGACTCACTACTGCGGATGCACTATCGGGCTCACTACTGCGCATGCGCACTCCGGGTCAGACATTCACATGCGCACACGGACTCACTACTGTGGATGCGCAATCGGGCTCACTACTGTGCATGCGCACTCGGGGTCACTACTGCTCATGCGCACACGGACTCACTACTGCTCATGCGCACTCGGGCTCACTACTGTGCATGCGCACTCGGGGTCACTACTGCTCATGCGCACTCAGACTCACTACTGCTCATGCGCACTCGGGTTCACTACTGTGCATGCGCACACGGGCTCACTACTGCGCATGCGCGCACGGCCCCACTACTGCGCATGCGCACACGGACTCACTACTGCGGATGCGCAATCGGGCTACCTACTGTGCATGCGCACTCGGGGTCACTACTGCTCATGCGCACTCGGACTCACTACTGCTCATGCGCACTCGGACTCACTACTGCTCATGCGCCCTCGGATACACCACTGCGCATGCGCACACGGACTCACCACTGCGCAAGCGCACTCCGGCTCAGACCTGCCCATGCGCACTCGGGCGCACTACTGCGCATGCGCGCTCCGGCTCACTACTGCTCATGCGCACTCGGACTCACTACTGCGGATGCACAATCGGGCTCACTACTGCGCATGCGCACTACGACTCAGACCTGCACATGCGCAGACGGACTCACTACTGTGGATGCGCAATCGGGTTCACTACTGTGCATGCGCACTCGGGGTCACTACTGCTCATGCGCACTCGGACTCACTACTGCTCATGCGCACTCGGACACACTACTGCTCATGCGCAACTCGGGCTCACTACTGTGCATGCGCACTCGGGGTCACTACTGCTCATGCGCACTCGAACTCACTACTGCTCATGCGCACTCGGGCTCACTACTGTGCATGCGCACTCGGGGTCACTACTGCTCATGCGCACTCGGACTCACTACTGCGCATGCGCACACGGGCTCACTACTGCGCATGCGCGCACGGCCCCACTACTGCGCATGCGCACTCCGGCTCAGACCTGCACGTGCGCACACGGACTCACTACTGCGGATGCGCAACCGGGCTCACTACTGTGCATGCGCTCTCGGGGTCACTACTGCTCATGCGCACTCGGACTCACTACTGCTCATGCGCACTCGAACTCACTACTGCTCATGCGCACTCGGGGTCACTACTGCTCATGGTCACTCGGACTCACTACTGCTCATGCGCATTCGAGGTCACTACTGCGCATGCGCACTCGGACTCACTACTGTGCATGCGCACTCGGGGTCACTACTGCTCATGCGCACTCGGACTCACTACTGCTCATGCGCGCTCGGGCCCACTACTGCGCATGCGCACTCCGGCTCAGACCTGCACATGCGCACACGGACTCACTACTGCTCAAGCGCACTCGGGCTCACTACTGTGCATGCGCACTCGGGGTCACTACTGCTCATGCGCACTCGGACTCACTACTGTTCATGCGCACTCGGGCTCAGTACTGCGCATGCGCGCTCCGGCTCACTACTGCTCATGCGCACTCGGACTCACTACTGCGGATGCACAATCGGGCTCACTACTGCGCATGCGCACTACGGCTCAGACCTGCACATGCGCACACCGACTCACTACTGTGGATGCGCAATCGGGCTCACTACTGTGCATGCGCACTCGGGGTCACTACTGCGCATGCGCACTCGGACTCACTACTGCTCAAGCGCACTCGGGCTCACTACTGCGCATGCGCGCTCCGGCTCACTACTGCTCATGCGCACTCGGACTCACTACTGCGGATGCACAATCGGGCTCACTACTGCGCATGCGCACTACGGCTCAGACCTGCACATGCGCACACCGACTCACTACTGTGGATGCGCAATCGGGCTCACTACTGTGCATGCGCACTCGGGGTCACTACTGCGCATGCGCACTCCGGCTCAGACCTGCACATGCGCACACGGACTCACTACTGCTCAAGCGCACTCGGGCTCACTACTGTGCATGCGCACTCGGGGTCACTACTGCTCATGCGCACTCGTACTCACTACTGTTCATGCGCACTCGGGCTCAGTACTGCGCATGCGCGCTCCGGCTCACTACCGCTCATGCGCACTCGGACGCACTACTGCGGATGCACAATCGGGCTCACTACTGCGCATGCGCACTACGGCTCAGACCTGCACATGCGCACACCGACTCACTACTGTGGATGCGCAATCGGGCTCACTACTGTGCATGCGCACTCGGGGTCACTACTGCTCATGCGCACTCGGACTCACTACTGCTCAAGCGCACTCGGGCTCACTACTGTGCATGCGCACTCGGGGCACTACTGCGCATGCGCACTCGGACTCACTACTGTTCATGCGCACTCGGGCTCACTACTGTGCATGCGCACTCGGGGTCACTACTGCTCATGCGGACTCGGACTCACTACTGCTCATGCGCACTCGGGCTCACTACTGTGCATGCGCACTCGGGGTCACTACTGCTCACGCGCACTCGGACTCACTACTACGGATGCACGCTCGGGCTCACTACTGCGCATGCGCACACGGGCTCACTAGTGCGCATGCGCGCACGGCCCCACTACTGCGCATGCGCACTCCGGCTCAGACCTGCACATGCGCAGACGGACTCACTACTGTGGATGCGCAATCGGGTTCACTACTGTGCATGCGCACTCGGGGTCACTACTGCTCATGCGCACTCGGACTCACTACTGCTCATGCGCACTCGGACACACTACTGCTCATGCGCACTCGGGCTCACTACTGTGCATGCGCACTCGGGGTCACTACTGCTCATGCGCACTCGGACTCACTACTGCTCATGCGCCCTCGGGCTCACTACTGTGCATGCGTACTCGGGGTCACTACTGCTCATGCGCACTCGGACTCACTACTGCTCATGCGCACTCGGGCTCACTACTGTGCATGCGCACTCGGGGTCACTACTGCTCATGCGCACTCGGGGTCACTACTGCTCATGCGCACTCGGACTCACTACTGCTCATGCGCACTCGTGCTCACTACTGTGCATGCGTACTCGGGCTCACTACTGCGCATGCGCACACGGGCTCACTACTGCGCATGCGCGCACAGGCCCACTACTGCGCATGCGCACTCCGGCTCAGACCTGCCCATGCGCCCTCGGGCACACTACTGCGCATGCGCACTCGGGCTCACTACTGTGCATGCGCAGTCCGGCTCAGACCTGCACATGCGCATTCGAGCTCACTTCTGCGCATGCGCACACGCGCGCACTACTGCGCTTGCGCACTCGGACCAACCACTGCTCATGCGCACTGGGACTCACTACTGCGGATGCGCGCTCGGGCTCACTACTGCGCATGCGTGCTCGGGCTCACTACTGCGCATGCGCACTCAGGCTAACCACTGCTCATGTGCACTGGGACTCACTACTGCTCATGCGCACTCGGACTCACTACTGCGCATGCGCACACGGGCTCAATACTGCGCATGCGCGCACGGCCCCACTACTGCGCATGCGCACTCCGGCTCAGACCTGCACATGCGCACACGGACTCACTACTGCGGATGCGCAACCGGGCTCACTACTGTGCATGCGCTCTCGGGGTCACTACTGCTCATGCGCACTCGGACTCACTACTGCTCATGCGCACTCGAACTCACTACTGCTCATGCGCACTCGGGGTCACTACTGCTCATGGTCACTCGGACTCACTACTGCTCATGCGCATTCGAGGTCACTACTGCGCATGCGCACTCGGACTCACTACTGTGCATGCGCACTCGGGGTCACTACTGCTCATGCGCACTCGGACTCACTACTGCTCATGCGCGCTCGGGCCCACTACTGCGCATGCGCACTCCGGCTCAGACCTGCACATGCGCACACGGACTCACTACTGCTCAAGCGCACTCGGGCTCACTACTGTGCATGCGCACTCGGGGTCACTACTGCTCATGCGCACTCGGACTCACTACTGCTCATGCGCACTCGGACTCACTACTGCTCATGCGCCCTCGGATACACCACTGCGCATGCGCACACGGACTCACCACTGCGCATGCGCACTCCGGCTCAGACCTGCCCATGCGCACTCGGGCGCACTACTGCGCATGCGCGCTCCGGCTCACTACTGCTCATGCGCACTCGGACTCACTACTGCGGATGCACAATCGGGCTCACTACTGCGCATGCGCACTACGGCTCAGACCTGCACATGCGCAGACGGACTCACTACTGTGGATGCGCAATCGGGTTCACTACTGTGCATGCGCACTCGGGGTTACTACTGCTCATGCGCACTCGGACTCACTACTGCTCATGCGCACTCGGACACACTACTGCTCATGCGCAACTCGGGCTCACTACTGTGCATGCGCACTCGGGGTCACTACTGCTCATGCGCACTCGGACTCACTACTGCTCATGCGCACTCGGGCTCACTACTGTGCATGCGCACTCGGGGTCACTACTGCTCATGCGCACTCGGACTCACTACTGCGCATGCGCACACGGGCTCAATACTGCGCATGCGCGCACGGCCCCACTACTGCGCATGCGCACTCCGGCTCAGACCTGCACATGCGCACACGGACTCACTACTGCGGATGCGCAACCGGGCTCACTACTGTGCATGCGCTCTCGGGGTCACTACTGCTCATGCGCACTCGGACTCACTACTGCTCATGCGCACTCGAACTCACTACTGCTCATGCGCACTCGGGGTCACTACTGCTCATGGTCACTCGGACTCACTACTGCTCATGCGCATTCGAGGTCACTACTGCGCATGCGCACTCGGACTCACTACTGTGCATGCGCACTCGGGGTCACTACTGCTCATGCGCACTCGGACTCACTACTGCTCATGCGCGCTCGGGCCCACTACTGCGCATGCGCACTCCGGCTCAGACCTGCACATGCGCACACGGACTCACTACTGCTCAAGCGCACTCGGGCTCACTACTGTGCATGCGCACTCGGGGTCACTACTGCTCATGCGCACTCGGACTCACTACTGTTCATGCGCACTCGGGCTCACTACTGCGCATGCGCGCTCCGGCTCACTACTGCTCATGCGCACTCGGACTCACTACTGCGGATGCACGATCGGGCTCACTACTGCGCATGCGCACTACGGCTCAGACCTGCACATGCGCACACCGACTCACTACTGTGGATGCGCAATCGGGCTCACTACTGTGCATGCGCACTCGGCGTCACTACTGCTCATGCGCACTCGGACTCACTACTGCTCAAGCGCACTCGGGCTCACTACTGCGCATGCGCGCTCCGGCTCACTACTGCTCATGCGCACTCGGACTCACTACTGCGGATGCACAATCGGGCTCACTACTGCGCATGCGCACTCCGGCTCAGACCTGCACATGCGCACACGGACTCATTACTGCTCAAGCGCACTCGGACTCACTACTGCTCATGCGCACTCGGGCTCACTACTGTGCATGCGCACTCGGGGTCACTACTGCTCACGCGCACTCGGACTCACTACTGCTCATGCGCACTGGGACTCACTACTGCGGATGCGCGCTCGGGCTCACTACTGCGCATGCGTGCTCGGGCTCACTACTGCGCATGCGCACTCAGACTAACCACTGCTCATGTGCACTGGGACTCACTACTGCGGATGCGCGCTCGGGCTCACTACTGCGGATGCACAATCGGGTTCACTACTGCGCATGCGCACACCGGCGCACTACTGCGCATGCGCACTCAGACTTACCACTGCTCATGTGCACTGGGACTCACTACTGCGGATGCGCGCTCGGGCTCACTACTGCGGATGCACGCTCGGGCTCACTACTGCGCATACGCGCTCGGGGTCGCTACTGCGCATTCGCTCACGGGCTCACACTGTGCATGCACAGTCGGGGTCACTACTGCGCATGCGCACACGGGCTCGCTACTGCGCATGCGCGCACGAGCCCACTACTGCGCATGCGCACTCCGGCTCAGACCTGCACATGCGCCGTCGGGCACACCACTGCGCATGCGCACACGGACTCACCACTGCGCATGCGCACTCGGGCTCACTACTGCGCATGCGTGCTCGGGCTCACTACTGCTCATGCGCACTCGGACTCACTACTGTGGATGCGCAATCGGGCTCACTACTGTGCATGCGCACTCGGGGTCACTACTGCTCATGCGCACTCGGACTCACTACTGCTCATGCGCACTCGGGCTCACTACTGTGCATGCGCACTCGGGGTCACTACTGCTCATGCGCACTCGGACTCACTACTGTTCATGCGCACTCGGGCTCACTACTGTGCATGTGCACTCGGGGTCACTCCTGCTCATGCGCACTCGGACTCACTACTGCTCATGCGCACTCGGGCTCACTACTGCGGATGCGCGCTCGGGGTCACTACTGCGCATGCGCACACGTGCTCGCTACTGCGCATGCGCACACGGGATCACTACTGCGCATGCGCAGTCCGGCTCAGACCTGCCCATGCGCACTCGGGCTCACTACTGCGCATGCGTGCTCGGGCTCACTACTGCGCATGCGCACTCGGGCCCACTACTGCGCATGCGCACTCCGGCTCAGACATGCACATGCACACACGGACTCACTACTGCTCATGCGCACTCGGGGTCACTACTGCTCATGCGCACTCGGACTCACTACTGCTCATGCGCACTCGGGCTCACTACTGTGCATGCGCACTCGGGGTCACTACTGCTCATGCGCACTCGGACTCACTACTGCTCATGCGCACTCGGGCTCACTACTGTGCATGCGCACTCGGGGTCACTACTGCTCATGCGCACTCGGACTCACTACTGCTCATGCGCTCTCGCACTCACTACTGCTCATGCGCACTCGGGCTCACTACCGTGCATGCGCGCTCGGGGTCACTACTGCTCATGCGCACTCGGACTCACTACTGCTCATGCGCACTCGGGCTCACTACTGTGCATGCGCTCTCGGGGTCACTACTGCTCATGCGCACTCGGACTCACTACTGCGCATGCGCACTCGGGCCCACTACTGCGCATGCGCACTCCGGCTCAGACATGCACATGCACACACGGACTCACTACTGCTCATGCGCACTCGGGGTCACTACTGCTCATGCGCACTCGGACTAACCACTGCTCATGCGCACTGGGACTCACTACTGCGGATGCGCACTCGGACTCACTACTGCGGATGCACAATCGGGCTCACTACTGCACGTGCGCACTCCGCCTCAGACCTGCACATGCGCATTCGAGCTCACTTCTGCGCATGCGCACTCGGGCTCACTACTGTGCATGCGCACTCGGGGTCACTACTGCTCATGCGCACTCGGACTCACTACTGCTCATGCGCACTCGGACTCACTACTGCTCATGCGCACTCGGGCTCACTGCCGTGCATGCGCACTCGGGGTCACTACTGCTCATGCGCACTCGGACTCACTACTGCTCATGCGCACTCGGGCTCACTACTGTGCATGCGCACTCGGGGTCACTACTGCTCATGCGCACTCGGACTCACTACTGCTCATGCGCACACGGGGTCACTACTGCTCATGCGCACTCGGTCTCACTACTGCTCATGCGCATTCGGGGTCACTACTGAGCATGCGCACTCGGACTAACCGCTGCTCATGCGCACTGGGACTCACTACTGCGGGTGCGCACTCGGACTGACAACTGCGGATTATCGCTCGGGCTCACTACTGCGCATGCGCACACGGGCTCACTACTGCGCATGCGCGCACGGGCCCACTACTGCGCATGCGCAGTCCGGCTCAGACCTGCACATGCGCATTCGAGCTCACTTCTGCGCATGCGCACACGCGCGCACTACTGCGCTTGCGCACTCGGACTAACAACTGCTCATGCGGACTGGGACTCACTACTGCTCATGCGCACTCGGGGTCACTACTGTGCATGCGCACTCGGGGTCACTACTGCTCATGCGCACTCGGGGACACTACTGTGCATGCGCACTCGGGCTCACTACTGTGCATGCGCACTCGGGGTCACTACTGCTCATGCGCACTCGGGCTCACTACTGCTCATGCGCACTCGGGCTCACTACTGTGCATGCGCACTCGGGGTCACTACTGCTCATGCGCACTCGGACTCACTACTGCTCATGCGCACTCGGACTCACTACTGCTCAAGCGCATTCGGGGTCACTACTGAGCATGCGCACTCGGACTAACCGCTGCTCATGCGCACTGGGACTCACTACTGCGGATGCGCACTCGGACTCACTACTGCGGATGCACAATCGGGCTCACTACTGCACGTGCGCACTCCGCCTCAGACCTGCACATACGCACACGGACTCACTACTGCTCATGCGCACTCGGGGTCACTACTGCACATGCGCACTCGAACTCACTACTGCTCATGCGCATTCGGGGTCACTACTGCGCATGCGCACTCGGACTGACAACTGCGGATTATCGCTCGGGCTCACTACTGCGCATGCGCACACGGGCTCACTACTGCGCATGCGCGCACGGGCCCACTACTGCGCATGCGCAGTCCGGCTCAGACCTGCACATGCGCATTCGAGCTCACTTCTGCGCATGCGCACACGCGCGCACTACTGCGCTTGCGCACTCGGACTAACAACTGCTCATGCGGACTGGGACTCACTACTGCTCATGCCCTCTCGGTCTCACTACTGTGCATGCGCACTCGGGGTCACTACTGCTCATGCGCACTCGGACTCACTACTGCTCATGCGCACTCGGACTCACTACTGCTCATGCGCACTCGGGCTCACTACTGTGCATGCGCACTCGGGGTCACTACTGCTCATGCGCATTCGGGGACACTACTGCTCATGCGCACTCGGACTCACTACTGCTCATGCGCACTCGGGGTCACTACTGCTCATGCGCACTCGGACTCACTACTGCTCATGCGCATTCGGGGTCACTACTGCGTATGCGCACTCGGACTCACTACTGCAGATGCGCGCTCGGGCTCACTACTGCGCATGCGCACACGGGCTCACTACGGCGCATGCGCGCACGGGCCCAACACTGCGCATGCGCACTCCGGCTCAGACCTGCACATGCGCACACGGACTCACTACTGCGGATGCGCAGTCGGGCTCACTACTGCGGATGCGCGCTCGGGCCCACTACTGCGCATGCGCACCCGGGCTCACTACTGCGCATGCGCGCACGGACCCACTACTGCGCATGCGCACTCCGGCTCAGACCTGCACATGCGCACACGGACTCACTACTGCGGATGCGCAATCGGGCTCACTACAGTGCATGCGCACTCGGACTCACTACTGCTCATGCGCACTCGGGGTCACTACTGTGCATGCGCACTCGGGGTCACTACTGCTCATGCGCACTCGGACTCACTACTGCTCATGCGCACACGGGCCCACTACTGCGCATGCGCGCACGGGCCCACTACTGCGCATGCGCAGTCCGACTCAGTCCTGCACATGCGTATTCGAGCTGACTTCTGCGCATGCGCACACGCGCGCACTACTGCGCTTGCGCACTCGGACTAACCACTGCTCATGCGCACTGGGACTCACTACTGCGGATGCGTGCTCGGGCTCACTACTGCGGATGCGCAATCGGGTTCACTACTGCGCATGCGCAGACGGGCTCACTACTGCGCATGCGCGCACGAGCCCACTACTGCGCATGCGCACTCCGGCTCAGACCTGCCCATGCGCCCTCGGGTACACCACTGCGCATGCGCACACGGACTCACCACTGCGCATGCGCACTCCGGCTCAGACCTGCCCATGCGCACTCGGGCTCACTACTGCGCATGCGCGCTCCGGCTCACTACTGCTCATGCGCACTCGGACTCACTACTGCGGATGCACAATCGGGCTCACTACTGCGCATGCGCACTACGGCTCAGACCTGCACATGCGCACACGGACTCACTACTGTGAATGCGCAATCGGGCCCACTACTGCTCATGCGCACTCGGACTCACTACTGCTCATGCGCACTCGGGCTAACTACTGTGCATGCGCACTCCGGCTCAGACCTGCCCATGCGCCCTCGGGTACACCACTGCGCATGCGCACACGGACCCACCACTGCGCATGCGCACTCCGGCTCAGACCTGCTCATGCGCACTCGGGCTCACTACTGTGCATGCGCACTCGGGGTCACTACTGCTCATGCGCACTCGGACTCAATACTGCTCATGCGCACACGGGGTCACTACTGCTCATGCGCACTCGGTCTCACTACTGCTCATGCGCATTCGGGGTCACTACTGCGCATGCGCACTCGGACTAACCACTGCTCATGCGCACTGGGACTCACTACTGCGGATGCGCACTCGGACTCACTACTGCGGATGCACAATCGGGCTCACTACTGCACGTGCGCACTCCGCCTCAGACCTGCACATACGCACACGGACTCACTACTGCTCATGCGCACTCGGGGTCACTACTGCACATGCGCACTCGAACTCACTACTGCTCATGCGCATTCGGGGTCACTACTGCGCATGCGCACTTGGACTGACAACTGCGGATGATCGCTCGGGCTCACTACTGCGCATGCGCACACGGGCTCACTACTGCGCATGCGCGCACGGGCTCAGTACTGTGCATGCGCACGAGTGATGCCCACTTGGACGCCGACCGCTTGGATGCGTCCCGATTGGACTCGTTCCAATTCGAAGCGGTGCCGATTGGACGCGTTCCAATTCTAAGCAGGGCTTATAGAACCTAACCTAACCAAATTTAAACTCTTCGAATTGGGACGCGTCCAATCGGCACCGCTTCGAATTGGAACGCGTCGAATCGGGACCGTCCAAACGGAACGCGTCCAATCGGTCGACGTCCAAGTGGGACACCCTCCATGCGCACTCGGGGTCACTACTGCTCATGCGCACTCGGGGTCACTACTGCTCATGCGCACTCGGACTCACTACTGCTCATGCGCACTCGGGGTCACGACTGCTCATGCGCACTCGGACTCACTACTGCTCATGCGCACTGGGGCTCACTACTGCGCATACGCGCTCGGTGTCGCTACTGCGCATTCGCTCACGGGCTCACACTGTGCATGCACACTTGGGGTCACTACTGCGCATGCGCACTCTGGCTCACTACTGCGCATGCGCACTCCGGTCAGGCCTGTGCATGCGCACTCAGGCTCACTACTGCGCATGCGCACTCCGGTTCACTACTGCTCATGCGCACTCGGTCTCACTACTGCGGATGAACAATCGGGCTCACTACTGCGCATGCGCACTCCGGCTCAGACCTGCACATGCGCACAAGGACCCACTACTGCGGATGCGCAATCGGGCTCACTACTGTGCATGCGCACTCGGGGTCACTACTGCTCATGCGCACTCGGACCCACTACTGCTCATGCGCACTCGGGGTCACTACTGCGCATGCGCACTCGGACTCACTACTGCGGATGCGCGCTCGGGCTCACTACTGCGCATGCGCACTGGGAGTCACTACTGCGTATGCGCAGTCCGGCTCACTACTGCTCATGCGCAATCGGACTCACTACTGCGCATGCGCACTGGGAGTCACTACTGCGTATGCGCAGTCCGGCTCACTACTGCTCATGCGCAATCGGACCCACTACTGCGGATGCACAATCGGGCTCACTACTGCGCATGCGCACTCGGGGTCACTACTGCTCATGCGCACTCGGACTCACTACTGCGGATGCACAATCGGGCTCACTACTGCGCATGCGCGCTCGGGCTCACTACTGCGCATACGCGTCGGGGTCGCTACGGCGCATTCGCTCACGGGCTCACACTGTGCATGCACACTTGGGGTCACTACTGCGCATGCGCAGTCCGGCTCAGATCTGCACAGGCGTATTCGAGCTCACTTCTGCTCATGCGCACTCGGGCTCACTACTGCTCATGCGCACTCGGACTCACTACTGCTCATGCACACTCGGGGTCACTACTGCTCATGCGCACTCGGGCTCACTACTGTGCATGCGCTCTCGGGGTCACTACTTCTCATGCGCACTCGGACTCACTACTGCTCATGCGCACACGGGGTCACTACTGCTCATGCGCACTCGGTCTCACTACTGCTCATGCGCATTCGGGGTCACTACTGCGGATGCGCACTCGGACTCACTACTGCGGATGCACAATCGGGCTCACTACTGCACGTGCGCACTCCGCCTCAGACCTGCACATACGCACACGGACTCACTACTGCTCATGCGCACTCGGGGTCACTACTGCACATGCGCACTCGAACTCACTACTGCTCATGCGCATTCGGGGTCACTACTGCGCATGCGCACTCGGACTGACAACTGCGGATGATCGCTCGGGCTCACTACTGCGCATGCGCACACGGGCTCAATACTGCGCATGCGCGCACGTGCCCACTACTGCGCATGCGCACTCCGGCTCAGACCTGCACATGCGCATTCGAGCTCACTTCTGCGCATGCGCACACGGGCTCAGTACTGTGCATCCGCACGAGTGATGCCCACTTGGACGCCGACCGCTTGGATGCGTCCCGATTGGACGGTCCCGATTCGACTCGTTCCAATTCGAAGCGGTGCCGATTGGACGCGTTCCAATTCTAAGCAGGGCTTATAGAACCTAACCTAACCAAATCTAAACTCTTCGAATTGGGACGCGTCCAATCGGCACCGCTTCGAATTGGAACGCGTCGAATCGGGACCGTCCAAACGGAACGCGTCCAATCGGTCGACGTCCAAGTGGGACACCCCCCATGCGCACTCGGGGTCACTACTGCTCATGCGCACTCGGGGTCACTACTGCTCATGCGCACTCGGGCTCACTACTGCGCATACGCGTCGGGGTCGCTACTGCGCATTCGCTCACGGGCTCACACTGTGCATGCACACTTGGGGTCACTACTGCGCATGCGCACTCTGGCTCACTACTGCGCATGCGCACTCCGGTCAGGCCTGTGCATGCGCACTCAGGCTCACTACTGCGCATGCGCACTCCGGTTCACTATTGCTCATGCGCACTCGGTCTCACTATTGCGGATGAACAATCGGGCTCACTACTGCGCATGCGCACTCCGGCTCAGACCTGTACATGCGCACAAGGACCCACTACCGCGGATGCGCAATCGGGCTCACTACTGTGCATGCGCACTCGGGGTCACTACTGCTCATGCGCACTCGGACCCACTACTGCTCATGCGCACTCGGGGTCACAACTGCGCATGCGCACTCGGACTCACTACTGCGGATGCGCGCTCGGGCTCACTACTGCGCATGCGCACTGGGAGTCACTACTGCGTATGCGCAGTCCGGCTCACTACTGCTCATGCGCAATCGGACTCACTACTGCGCATGCGCGCTCGGGCTCACTACTGCGCATGCGCACTGGGAGTCACTACTGCGTATGCGCAGTCCGGCTCACTACTGCTCATGCGCAATCGGACCCACTACTGCGGATGCACAATCGGGCTCACTACTGCGCATGCGCACTCGGGGTCACTACTGCTCATGCGTACTCGGACTCACTACTGCGGATGCACAATCGGGCTCACTACTGCGCATGCGCGCTCGGGCTCACTACTGCGCATACGCGTCGGGGTCGCTACTGCGCATTCGCTCACGGGCTCACACTGTGCATGCACACTTGGGGTCACTACTGCGCATGCGCACTCCGGTCAGGCCTGTGCATGCGCACTCGGTCTCACTACTGCTCATGCGCATTCGGGGTCACTACTGCGCATGCGCACTCGGACTAACCACTGCTCATGCGCACTGGGACTCACTACTGCGGATGCGCACTCGGACTCACTACTGCGGATGCACAATCGGGCTCACTACTGCACGTGCGCACTCCGCCTCAGACCTGCACATACGCACACGGACTCACTACTGCTCATGCGCACTCGGGGTCACTACTGCACATGCGCACTCGAACTCACTACTGCTCATGCGCATTCGGGGTCACTACTGCGCATGCGCACTTGGACTGACAACTGCGGATGATCGCTCGGGCTCACTACTGCGCATGCGCACACGGGCTCACTACTGCGCATGCGCGCACGGGCTCAGTACTGTGCATGCGCACGAGTGATGCCCACTTGGACGCCGACCGCTTGGATGCGTCCCGATTGGACTCGTTCCAATTCGAAGCGGTGCCGATTGGACGCGTTCCAATTCTAAGCAGGGCTTATAGAACCTAACCTAACCAAATTTAAACTCTTCGAATTGGGACGCGTCCAATCGGCACCGCTTCGAATTGGAACGCGTCGAATCGGGACCGTCCAAACGGAACGCGTCCAATCGGTCGACGTCCAAGTGGGACACCCTCCATGCGCACTCGGGGTCACTACTGCTCATGCGCACTCGGGGTCACTACTGCTCATGCGCACTCGGACTCACTACTGCTCATGCGCACTCGGGGTCACGACTGCTCATGCGCACTCGGACTCACTACTGCTCATGCGCACTGGGGCTCACTACTGCGCATACGCGCTCGGTGTCGCTACTGCGCATTCGCTCACGGGCTCACACTGTGCATGCACACTTGGGGTCACTACTGCGCATGCGCACTCTGGCTCACTACTGCGCATGCGCACTCCGGTCAGGCCTGTGCATGCGCACTCAGGCTCACTACTGCGCATGCGCACTCCGGTTCACTACTGCTCATGCGCACTCGGTCTCACTACTGCGGATGAACAATCGGGCTCACTACTGCGCATGCGCACTCCGGCTCAGACCTGCACATGCGCACAAGGACCCACTACTGCGGATGCGCAATCGGGCTCACTACTGTGCATGCGCACTCGGGGTCACTACTGCTCATGCGCACTCGGACCCACTACTGCTCATGCGCACTCGGGGTCACTACTGCGCATGCGCACTCGGACTCACTACTGCGGATGCGCGCTCGGGCTCACTACTGCGCATGCGCACTGGGAGTCACTACTGCGTATGCGCAGTCCGGCTCACTACTGCTCATGCGCAATCGGACTCACTACTGCGCATGCGCACTGGGAGTCACTACTGCGTATGCGCAGTCCGGCTCACTACTGCTCATGCGCAATCGGACCCACTACTGCGGATGCACAATCGGGCTCACTACTGCGCATGCGCACTCGGGGTCACTACTGCTCATGCGCACTCGGACTCACTACTGCGGATGCACAATCGGGCTCACTACTGCGCATGCGCGCTCGGGCTCACTACTGCGCATACGCGTCGGGGTCGCTACGGCGCATTCGCTCACGGGCTCACACTGTGCATGCACACTTGGGGTCACTACTGCGCATGCGCAGTCCGGCTCATATCTGCACAGGCGTATTCGAGCTCACTTCTGCTCATGCGCACTCGGGCTCACTACTGCTCATGCGCACTCGGACTCACTACTGCTCATGCACACTCGGGGTCACTACTGCTCATGCGCACTCGGGCTCACTACTGTGCATGCGCTCTCGGGGTCACTACTTCTCATGCGCACTCGGACTCACTACTGCTCATGCGCACACGGGGTCACTACTGCTCATGCGCACTCGGTCTCACTACTGCTCATGCGCATTCGGGGTCACTACTGCGGATGCGCACACGGACTCACTACTGCGGATGCACAATCGGGCTCACTACTGCACGTGCGCACTCCGCCTCAGACCTGCACATACGCACACGGACTCACTACTGCTCATGCGCACTCGGGGTCACTACTGCACATGCGCACTCGAACTCACTACTGCTCATGCGCATTCGGGGTCACTACTGCGCATGCGCACTCGGACTGACAACTGCGGATGATCGCTCGGGCTCACTACTGCGCATGCGCACACGGGCTCAATACTGCGCATGCGCGCACGTGCCCACTACTGCGCATGCGCACTCCGGCTCAGACCTGCACATGCGCATTCGAGCTCACTTCTGCGCATGCGCACACGGGCTCAGTACTGTGCATCCGCACGAGTGATGCCCACTTGGACGCCGACCGCTTGGATGCGTCCCGATTGGACGGTCCCGATTCGACTCGTTCCAATTCGAAGCGGTGCCGATTGGACGCGTTCCAATTCTAAGCAGGGCTTATAGAACCTAACCTAACCAAATCTAAACTCTTCGAATTGGGACGCGTCCAATCGGCACCGCTTCGAATTGGAACGCGTCGAATCGGGACCGTCCAAACGGAACGCGTCCAATCGGTCGACGTCCAAGTGGGACACCCCCCATGCGCACTCGGGGTCACTACTGCTCATGCGCACTCGGGGTCACTACTGCTCATGCGCACTCGGGCTCACTACTGCGCATACGCGTCGGGGTCGCTACTGCGCATTCGCTCACGGGCTCACACTGTGCATGCACACTTGGGGTCACTACTGCGCATGCGCACTCTGGCTCACTACTGCGCATGCGCACTCCGGTCAGGCCTGTGCATGCGCACTCAGGCTCACTACTGCGCATGCGCACTCCGGTTCACTATTGCTCATGCGCACTCGGTCTCACTATTGCGGATGAACAATCGGGCTCACTACTGCGCATGCGCACTCCGGCTCAGACCTGTACATGCGCACAAGGACCCACTACCGCGGATGCGCAATCGGGCTCACTACTGTGCATGCGCACTCGGGGTCACTACTGCTCATGCGCACTCGGACCCACTACTGCTCATGCGCACTCGGGGTCACAACTGCGCATGCGCACTCGGACTCACTACTGCGGATGCGCGCTCGGGCTCACTACTGCGCATGCGCACTGGGAGTCACTACTGCGTATGCGCAGTCCGGCTCACTACTGCTCATGCGCAATCGGACTCACTACTGCGCATGCGCGCTCGGGCTCACTACTGCGCATGCGCACTGGGAGTCACTACTGCGTATGCGCAGTCCGGCTCACTACTGCTCATGCGCAATCGGACCCACTACTGCGGATGCACAATCGGGCTCACTACTGCGCATGCGCACTCGGGGTCACTACTGCTCATGCGTACTCGGACTCACTACTGCGGATGCACAATCGGGCTCACTACTGCGCATGCGCGCTCGGGCTCACTACTGCGCATACGCGTCGGGGTCGCTACTGCGCATTCGCTCACGGGCTCACACTGTGCATGCACACTTGGGGTCACTACTGCGCATGCGCACTCCGGTCAGGCCTGTGCATGCGCACTCGGGCTCACTACTGCTCATGCGCACTCGGACTCACTACTGCGGAGGCACAATCGGGCTCACTACTGCGCATGCGCAGTCCGGCTCAGATCTGCACAGGCGTATTCGAGCTCACTTCTGCTCATGCGCACTCGGGGTCACTACTGCTCATGCGCACTCGGACTCACTACTGCTCATGCACACTCGGGGTCACTACTGCTCATGCGCACTCGGACTCACTACTGCGGATGCACAATCGGGCTCACTACTGCGCATGCGCGCTCGGGCTCACTACTGCGCATACGCGTCGGGGTCGCTACTGCGCATTCGCTCACGGGCTCACACTGTGCATGCACACTTGGGGTCACTACGGCGCATGCGCCCTCCGGTTCAGACCTGCCCATGCGCACTCGGGCACACCACTGCGCATGCGCACACGGGCTCACTACCTCGGGTGCGCAATCGGGCTCACTACAGCGCATGCGCGCTCGGGCTCACTACTGCGCATACGCGCTTGGGTTCGCTACTGCGCATTCGCTCACGGGCTCACACTGGGCATGCACACTCGGCGTCACTACTGCGCATGCGCACACGGGCTCACTACTGCGGATGCGCGCTCGGGCTCACTACTGCGTATGCGCACACGGGCTCACTACTGCGCATGCGCGCACGGGCCCACTACTGCGCATGCGCACACGGGCTCACTACTGCGCATGCGCAGTCTGGCTCAGACCTGCACATGCGCATTCGAGCTCACTTCTGCGCATGCGCACACGCGCGCACTACTGCGCTTGCGCACTCGGACTAACCACTGCTCATGCGCACTGGGACTCACTACTGCTCATGCGCACTCGGACTCACTACTGCGGATGCACAATCGGGCTCACTACTGCGCATGCGCAGTCTGGCTCAGTCCTGCACATGCGCATTCGAGCTCACTTCTGCGCATGCGCACACGCGCGCACTACTGCGCTTGCGCACTCGGACTAACCACTGCTCATGCGCACTGGGACTCACTACTGCTCATGCGCACTCGGACTCACTACTGCGGATGCACAATCGGGCTCACTACTGCACGTGCGCACTCCGCCTCAGACCTGCACATGCGCACACGGACTCACTAGTGCTCTCGCGCACTCGGGGTCACTACTGCACATGCGCACTCGGACTCACTACTGCTCATGCGCATTCGGGGTCACTACTGCGCATGCGTACTCGGACTCACTACTGCGGATGCACGGTCGGGCTCACTACTGCGCATGCGCACACGGGCTCACTACTGCGCATGCGCGCACGGGCCCACTAGTACGCATGCGCACTCCGGCTCAGACCTGCACATGCGCACACGGACTCACTACTGCGGATACGCAATCGGGCTCACTACTGCGCTTGCGCACTCGGACTCTCCACTGCTCATGCGCACTGGGACTCACTACTGCGGATGCGCGCTCGGGCTCACTACTGCGGATGCGCAATCGGGTTTACTACTGCGCATGCGCGCACGGGCCCACTACTGCGCATGCGCAGTCGGGCTCACTACTGTGCATGCGCACTCGGGGTCACTACTGCTCATGCGCACACGGGCTCACTACTGCGCATGCGCGCACGGGCCCACTACAGCGCATGCACAGTCCGGCTCAGACCTTCACATGCGCACTCCGGCTCAGCCCTGCCAATGCGCCCTCGGGCACACCACTGCGCATGCGCACACGGGCTCACTACTGCGCATGCGCAGTCCGGCTCAGACCTGCCCATGCGCCCTCGAGCACACCACTGCGCATGCGCACTCGGACTCACTACTGCGGATGCACAATCGGGCTCACTACTGCGCATGCGCACACCGGCTCAGACCTGCTTATGCGCACACGGGCTCACTACTGCGCTTGCGCACTCGGACTAACCACTGCTCATGCGCACTGGGACTCACTACTGCGGATGCGCGCTCGGGCTCACTACTGCGGTTGCGCAATCGGGTTTACTACTGCGCATGCGCACACGGGCTCACTACTGCGCATGCGCGCACGGGCCCACTACAGCGCATGCACAGTCCGGCTCAGACCTTCACATGCGCACTCCGGCTCAGCCCTGCACATGCGCATTCGGCACACTACTGCGGATGCACAGTCGGGCTCACTACTGCGCATGCGCACTCCGGCTCAGACCTGCACATGCGCACACGGACTCACTACTGCGGATGCGCAATCGTGCTCACTACTGTGCATGCGCACTCGGGGTCACTACTGCTCATGCGCACTCGGACTCACTACTGCGCATGCGCGCTCGGGCTCACTACTGCGCATGCGTGCTCGGGCTCACTACTGCGCATGCGCACTCGGACTAACCACTGCTCATGTGCACTGGGACTCACTACTGCGGATGCGCGCTCGGGCTCACTACTGCGGATGCACAATCGGGTTCACTACTGCGCATGCGCACACGGGCTCACTACTGCGCATGCGCGCACGGGCCCACTACTGCGCATGCGCACTCCGACTCAGACCTGCCCATGCGCCCTCGGGCACACCACTGCGCATGCGCACACGGGCTCACTACTTTGCATGCGCAGTCCGGCTCAGACCTGCACATGCGCATTCGAGCTCACTTCTGCGCATGCGCACACGCGCGCACTACTGCGCTTGCGCACTCGGACTAACCACTGCTCATGCGCACTGGGACTCACTACTGCGGATGCGCAACCGGGCTCACTACTGTGCATGCGCTCTCGGGGTCACTACTGCTCATGCGCACTCGGACTCACTACTGCTCATGCGCACTCGAACTCACTACTGCTCATGCGCACTCGGGGTCACTACTGCTCATGGTCACTCGGACTCACTACTGCTCATGCGCATTCGAGGTCACTACTGCGCATGCGCACTCGGACTCACTACTGTGCATGCGCACTCGGGGTCACTACTGCTCATGCGCACTCGGACTCACTACTGCTCATGCGCGCTCGGGCCCACTACTGCGCATGCGCACTCCGGCTCAGACCTGCACATGCGCACACGGACTCACTACTGCTCAAGCGCACTCGGGCTCACTACTGTGCATGCGCACTCGGGGTCACTACTGCTCATGGTCACTCGGACTCACTACTGCTCATGCGCACTCGGGCTCACTACTGTGCATGCGCACTCGGGGTCACTACTGCTCATGCGCACTCAGACTCACTACTGCTCATGCGCACTCGGGTTCACTACTGTGCATGCGCACACGGGCTCACTACTGCGCATGCGCGCACGGCCCCACTACTGCGCATGCGCACACGGACTCACTACTGCGGATGCGCAATCGGGCTACCTACTGTGCATGCGCACTCGGGGTCACTACTGCTCATGCGCACTCGGACTCACTACTGCTCATGCGCACTCGGACTCACTACTGCTCATGCGCCCTCGGATACACCACTGCGCATGCGCACACGGACTCACCACTGCGCAAGCGCACTCCGGCTCAGACCTGCCCATGCGCACTCGGGCGCACTACTGCGCATGCGCGCTCCGGCTCACTACTGCTCATGTGCACTCGGACTCACTACTGCGGATGCACAATCGGGCTCACTACTGCGCATGCGCACTACGACTCAGACCTGCACATGCGCAGACGGACTCACTACTGTGGATGCGCAATCGGGTTCACTACTGTGCATGCGCACTCGGGGTCACTACTGCTCATGCGCACTCGGACTCACTACTGCTCATGCGCACTCGGACACACTACTGCTCATGCGCAACTCGGGCTCACTACTGTGCATGCGCACTCGGGGTCACTACTGCTCATGCGCACTCGGACTCACTACTGCTCATGCGCACTCGGGCTCACTACTGTGCATGCGCACTCGGGGTCACTACTGCTCATGCGCACTCGGACTCACTACTGCGCATGCGCACACGGGCTCACTACTGCGCATGCGCGCACGGCCCCACTACTGCGCATGCGCACTCCGGCTCAGACCTGCACGTGCGCACACGGACTCACTACTGCGGATGCGCAACCGGGCTCACTACTGTGCATGCGCTCTCGGGGTCACTACTGCTCATGCGCACTCGGACTCACTACTGCTCATGCGCACTCGAACTCACTACTGCTCATGCGCACTCGGGGTCACTACTGCTCATGGTCACTCGGACTCACTACTGCTCATGCGCATTCGAGGTCACTACTGCGCATGCGCACTCGGACTCACTACTGTGCATGCGCACTCGGGGTCACTACTGCTCATGCGCACTCGGACTCACTACTGCTCATGCGCGCTCGGGCCCACTACTGCGCATGCGCACTCCGGCTCAGACCTGCACATGCGCACACGGACTCACTACTGCTCAAGCGCACTCGGGCTCACTACTGTGCATGCGCACTCGGGGTCACTACTGCTCATGCGCACTCGGACTCACTACTGTTCATGCGCACTCGGGTTCAGTACTGCGCATGCGCGCTCCGGCTCACTACTGCTCATGCGCACTCGGACTCACTACTGCGGATGCACAATCGGGCTCACTACTGCGCATGCGCACTACGGCTCAGACCTGCACATGCGCACACCGACTCACTACTGTGGATGCGCAATCGGGCTCACTACTGTGCATGCGCACTCGGGGTCACTACTGCGCATGCGCACTCCGGCTCAGACCTGCACATGCGCACACGGACTCACTACTGCTCAAGCGCACTCGGGCTCACTACTGTGCATGCGCACTCGGGGTCACTACTGCTCATGCGCACTCGTACTCACTACTGTTCATGCGCACTCGGGCTCAGTACTGCGCATGCGCGCTCCGGCTCACTACCGCTCATGCGCACTCGGACTCACTACTGCGGATGCACAATCGGGCTCACTACTGCGCATGCGCACTACGGCTCAGACCTGCACATGCGCACACCGACTCACTACTGTGGATGCGCAATCGGGCTCACTACTGTGCATGCGCACTCGGGGTCACTACTGCTCATGCGCACTCGGACTCACTACTGCTCAAGCGCACTCGGGCTCACTACTGTGCATGCGCACTCGGGGCACTACTGCGCATGCGCACTCGGACTCACTACTGTTCATGCGCACTCGGGCTCACTACTGTGCATGCGCACTCGGGGTCACTACTGCTCATGCGGACTCGGACTCACTACTGCTCATGCGCACTCGGGCTCACTACTGTGCATGCGCACTCGGGGTCACTACTGCTCACGCGCACTCGGACTCACTACTACGGATGCACGCTCGGGCTCACTACTGCGCATGCGCACACGGGCTCACTAGTGCGCATGCGCGCACGGCCCCACTACTGCGCATGCGCACTCCGGCTCAGACCTGCACATGCGCAGACGGACTCACTACTGTGGATGCGCAATCGGGTTCACTACTGTGCATGCGCACTCGGGGTCACTACTGCTCATGCGCACTCGGACTCACTACTGCTCATGCGCACTCGGACACACTACTGCTCATGCGCACTCGGGCTCACTACTGTGCATGCGCACTCGGGGTCACTACTGCTCATGCGCACTCGGACTCACTACTGCTCATGCGCCCTCGGGCTCACTACTGTGCATGCGTACTCGGGGTCACTACTGCTCATGCGCACTCGGACTCACTACTGCTCATGCGCACTCGGGCTCACTACTGTGCATGCGCACTCGGGGTCACTACTGCTCATGCGCACTCGGGGTCACTACTGCTCATGCGCACTCGGGCTCACTACTGTGCATGCGCACTCGGGGTCACTACTGCTCATGCGGACTCGGACTCACTACTGCTCATGCGCACTCGGGCTCACTACTGTGCATGCGCACTCGGGGTCACTACTGCTCACGCGCACTCGGACTCACTACTACGGATGCACGCTCGGGCTCACTACTGCGCATGCGCACACGGGCTCACTAGTGCGCATGCGCGCACGGCCCCACTACTGCGCATGCGCACTCCGCCTCAGACCTGCACATGCGCAGACGGACTCACTACTGTGGATGCGCAATCGGGTTCACTACTGCGCATGCGCACTCCGGCTCAGACCTGCACATGCGCAGACGGACTCACTACTGTGGATGCGCAATCGGGTTCACTACTGCTCATGCGCACTCGAACTCACTACTCCTCATGCGCATTCGGGGTCACTACTGCGCATGCGCACTCGGACTCACTACTGCGGATGCGCGCTCGGGCTCACTACTGCGCATGCGCACACGGGCTCACTACTGCGCATGCGCGCACAGGCCCACTACTGCGCATGCGCACTCCGGCTCAGACCTGCCCATGCGCCCTCGGGCACACTACTGCGCATGCGCACTCGGGCTCACTACTGTGCATGCGCAGTCCGGCTCAGACCTGCACATGCGCATTCGAGCTCACTTCTGCGCATGCGCACACGCGCGCACTACTGCGCTTGCGCACTCGGACTAACCACTGCTCATGCGCACTGGGACTCACTACTGCGGATGCGCGCTCGGGCTCACTACTGCGCATGCGTGCTCGGGCTCACTACTGCGCATGCGCACTCAGGCTAACCACTGCTCATGTGCACTGGGACTCACTACTGCTCATGCGCACTCGGACTCACTACTGCGCATGCGCACACGGGCTCAATACTGCGCATGCGCGCACGGCCCCACTACTGCGCATGCGCACTCCGGCTCAGACCTGCACATGCGCACACGGACTCACTACTGCGGATGCGCAACCGGGCTCACTACTGTGCATGCGCTCTCGGGGTCACTACTGCTCATGCGCACTCGGACTCACTACTGCTCATGCGCACTCGAACTCACTACTGCTCATGCGCACTCGGGGTCACTACTGCTCATGGTCACTCGGACTCACTACTGCTCATGCGCATTCGAGGTCACTACTGCGCATGCGCACTCGGACTCACTACTGTGCATGCGCACTCGGGGTCACTACTGCTCATGCGCACTCGGACTCGCTACTGCTCATGCGCACTCGGACTCACTACTGCTCATGCGCCCTCGGATACACCACTGCGCATGCGCACACGGACTCACCACGCCGCATGCGCACTCCGGCTCAGACCTGCCCATGCGCACTCGGGCGCACTACTGCGCATGCGCGCTCCGGCTCACTACTGCTCATGCGCACTCGGACTCACTACTGCGCATGCGCACACGGGCTCAATACTGCGCATGCGCGCACGGCCCCACTACTGCGCATGCGCACTCCGGCTCAGACCTGCACATGCGCACACGGACTCACTACTGCGGATGCGCAACCGGGCTCACTACTGTGCATGCGCTCTCGGGGTCACTACTGCTCATGCGCACTCGGACTCACTACTGCTCATGCGCACTCGAACTCACTACTGCTCATGCGCACTCGGGGTCACTACTGCTCATGGTCACTCGGACTCACTACTGCTCATGCGCATTCGAGGTCACTACTGCGCATGCGCACTCGGACTCACTACTGTGCATGCGCACTCGGGGTCACTACTGCTCATGCGCACTCGGACTCACTACTGCTCATGCGCGCTCGGGCCCACTACTGCGCATGCGCACTCCGGCTCAGACCTGCACATGCGCACACGGACTCACTACTGCTCAAGCGCACTCGGGCTCACTACTGTGCATGCGCACTCGGGGTCACTACTGCTCATGCGCACTCGGACTCACTACTGTTCATGCGCACTCGGGCTCACTACTGCGCATGCGCGCTCCGGCTCACTACTGCTCATGCGCACTCGGACTCACTACTGCGGATGCACAATCGGGCTCACTACTGCGCATGCGCACTACGGCTCAGACCTGCACATGCGCACACCGACTCACTACTGTGGATGCGCAATCGGGCTCACTACTGTGCATGCGCACTCGGCGTCACTACTGCTCATGCGCACTCGGACTCACTACTGCTCAAGCGCACTCGGGCTCACTACTGCGCATGCGCGCTCCGGCTCACTACTGCTCATGCGCACTCGGACTCACTACTGCGGATGCACAATCGGGCTCACTACTGCGCATGCGCACTCCGGCTCAGACCTGCACATGCGCACACGGACTCACTACTGCTCAAGCGCACTCGGACTCACTACTTCTCATGCGCACTCGGGCTCACTACTGTGCATGCGCACTCGGGGTCACTACTGCTCACGCGCACTCGGACTCACTACTGCACATGCGCACTGGGACTCACTACTGCGGATGCGCGCTCGGGCTCACTACTGCGCATGCGTGCTCGGGCTCACTACTGCGCATGCGCACTCAGACTAACCACTGCTCATGTGCACTGGGACTCACTACTGCGGATGCGCGCTCGGGCTCACTACTGCGGATGCACAATCGGGTTCACTACTGCGCATGCGCACACCGGCTCACTACTGCGCATGCGCACTCAGACTAACCACTGCTCATGTGCACTGGGACTCACTACTGCGGATGCGCGCTCGGGCTCACTACTGCGGATGCACGCTCGGGCTCACTACTGCGCATACGCGCTCGGGGTCGCTACTGCGCATTCGCTCACGGGCTCACACTGTGCATGCACAGTCGGGGTCACTACTGCGCATGCGCACACGGGCTCGCTACTGCGCATGCGCGCACGAGCCCACTACTGCGCATGCGCACTCCGGCTCAGACCTGCACATGCGCCGTCGGGCACACCACTGCGCATGCGCACACGGACTCACCACTGCGCATGCGCACTCGGGCTCACTACTGCGCATGCGTGCTCGGGCTCACTACTGCTCATGCGCACTCGGACTCACTACTGTGGATGCGCAATCGGGCTCACTACTGTGCATGCGCACTCGGGGTCACTACTGCTCATGCGCACTCGGACTCACTACTGCTCATGCGCACTCGGGCTCACTACTGTGCATGCGCACTCGGGGTCACTACTGCTCATGCGCACTCGGACTCACTACTGTTCATGCGCACTCGGGCTCACTACTGTGCATGTGCACTCGGGGTCACTCCTGCTCATGCGCACTCGGACTCACTACTGCTCATGCGCACTCGGGCTCACTACTGCGGATGCGCGCTCGGGGTCACTACTGCGCATGCGCACACGTGCTCGCTACTGCGCATGCGCACACGGGATCACTACTGCGCATGCGCAGTCCGGCTCAGACCTGCCCATGCGCACTCGGGCTCACTACTGCGCATGCGTGCTCGGGCTCACTACTGCGCATGCGCACTCGGGCCCACTACTGCGCATGCGCACTCCGGCTCAGACATGCACATGCACACACGGACTCACTACTGCTCATGCGCACTCGGGGTCACTACTGCTCATGCGCACTCGGACTCACTACTGCTCATGCGCACTCGGGCTCACTACTGTGCATGCGCACTCGGGGTCACTACTGCTCATGCGCACTCGGACTCACTACTGCTCATGCGCACTCGGGCTCACTACTGTGCATGCGCACTCGGGGTCACTACTGCTCATGCGCACTCGGACTCACTACTGCTCATGCGCTCTCGCACTCACTACTGCTCATGCGCACTCGGGCTCACTACCGTGCATGCGCGCTCGGGGTCACTACTGCTCATGCGCACTCGGACTCACTACTGCTCATGCGCACTCGGGCTCACTACTGTGCATGCGCTCTCGGGGTCACTACTGCTCATGCGCACTCGGACTCACTACTGCTCATGCGCACACGGGGTCACTACTGCTCATGCGCACTCGGTCTCACTACTGCTCATGCGCATTCGGGGTCACTACTGCGCATGCGCACTCGGACTAACCACTGCTCATGCGCACTGGGACTCACTACTGCGGATGCGCACTCGGACTCACTGCTGCGGATGCACAATCGGGCTCACTACTGCACGTGCGCACTCCTCCTCAGACCTGCACATGCGCATTCGAGCTCACTTCTGCGCATGCGCACACGCGCGCACTACTGCGCTTGCGCACTCGGACTAACAACTGCTCATGCGCACTGGGACTCACTACTGCTCATGCGCACTCGGACTCACTACTGCGGATGCACAATCGGGCTCACTACTGCACGTGCGCACTCCCCCTCAGACCTGCACATACGCACACGGACTCACTACTGCTCATGCGCACTCGGGGTCACTACTGTGCATGCGCACTCGGGGTCACTACTGCTCATGCGCACTCGGGGACACTACTGTGCATGCGCACTCGGGCTCACTACTGTGCATGCGCACTCGGGGTCACTACTGCTCATGCGCACTCGGGCTCACTACTGCTCATGCGCACTCGGGCTCACTGCCGTGCATGCGCACTCGGGGTCACTACTGCTCATGCGCACTCGGACTCACTACTGCTCATGCGCACTCGGGCTCACTACTGTGCATGCGCACTCGGGGTCACTACTGCTCATGCGCACTCGGACTCACTACTGCTCATGCGCACACGGGGTCACTACTGCTCATGCGCACTCGGTCTCACTACTGCTCAAGCGCATTCGGGGTCACTACTGAGCATGCGCACTCGGACTAACCGCTGCTCATGCGCACTGGGACTCACTACTGCGGATGCGCACTCGGACTCACTACTGCGGATGCACAATCGGGCTCACTACTGCACGTGCGCACTCCGCCTCAGACCTGCACATACGCACACGGACTCACTACTGCTCATGCGCACTCGGGGTCACTACTGCACATGCGCACTCGAACTCACTACTGCTCATGCGCATTCGGGGTCACTACTGCGCATGCGCACTCGGACTGAGAACTGCGGATTATCGCTCGGGCTCACTACTGCGCATGCGCACACGGGCTCACTACTGCGCATGCGCGCACGGGCCCACTACTGCGCATGCGCAGTCCGGCTCAGACCTGCACATGCGCATTCGCGCTCACTTCTGCGCATGCGCACACGCGCGCACTACTGCGCTTGCGCACTCGGACTAACAACTGCTCATGCGGACTGGGACTCACTACTGCTCATGCCCTCTCGGTCTCACTACTGTGCATGCGCACTCGGGGTCACTACTGCTCATGCGCACTCGGACTCACTACTGCTCATGCGCACTCGGACTCACTACTGCTCATGCGCACTCGGGCTCACTACTGTGCATGCGCACTCGGGGTCACTACTGCTCATGAGCATTCGGGGACACTACTGCTCATGCGCACTCGGACTCACTACTGCTCATGCGCACTCGGGGTCACTACTGCTCATGCGCACTCGGACTCACTACTGCTCATGCGCATTCGGGGTCACTACTGCGTATGCGCACTCGGACTCACTACTGCAGATGCGCGCTCGGGCTCACTACTGCGCATGCGCACACGGGCTCACTACGGCGCATGCGCGCACGGGCCCAACACTGCGCATGCGCACTCCGGCTCAGACCTGCACATGCGCACACGGACTCACTACTGCGGATGCGCAATCGGGCTCACTACTGCGGATGCGCGCTCGGGCCCACTACTGCGCATGCGCACCCGGGCTCACTACTGCGCGTGCGCGCACGGACCCACTACTGCGCATGCGCACTCCGGCTCAGACCTGCACATGCGCACACGGACTCACTACTGCGGATGCGCAATCGGGCTCACTACAGTGCATGCGCACTCGGACTCACTACTGCTCATGCGCACTCGGGGTCACTACTGTGCATGCGCACTCGGGGTCACTACTGCTCATGCGCACTCGGACTCACTACTGCTCATGCGCACACGGGCCCACTACTGCGCATGCGCGCACGGGCCCACTACAGCGCATGCGCACTCCGGCTCAGACCTGCCCATGCGCCCTCGGGCACACCACTGCGCATGCGCACACGGGCTCACTACTGCGCATGCGCAGTCCGACTCAGACCTGCACATGCGTATTCGAGCTGACTTCTGCGCATGCGCACACGCGCGCACTACTGCGCTTGCGCACTCGGACTAACCACTGCTCATGCGCACTGGGACTCACTACTGCGGATGCGCGCTCGGGCTCACTACTGCGGATGCGCAATCGGGTTCACTACTGCGCATGCGCAGACGGGCTCACTACTGCGCATGCGCGCACGAGCCCACTACTGCGCATGCGCACTCCGGCTCAGACCTGCCCATGCGCCCTCGGGTACACCACTGCGCATGCGCACACGGACTCACCACTGCGCATGCGCACTCCGGCTCAGACCTGCCCATGCGCACACGGACTCACTACTGTGGATGCGCAATCGGGCTCACTACTGCTCATGCGCACTCGGACTCACTACTGCTCATGCGCACTCGGGCTAACTACTGTGCATGCGCACTCCGGCTCAGACCTGCCCATGCGCCCTCGGGTACACCACTGCGCATGCGCACACGGACCCACCACTGCGCATGCGCACTCCGGCTCAGACCTGCTCATGCGCACTCGGGGTCACTACTGTGCATGCGCACTCGGGGTCACTACTGCTCATGCGCACTCGGGGACACTACTGTGCATGCGCACTCGGGCTCACTACTGTGCATGCGCACTCGGGGTCACTACTGCTCATGCGCACTCGGGCTCACTACTGCTCATGCGCACTCGGGCTCACTGCCGTGCATGCGCACTCGGGGTCACTACTGCTCATGCGCACTCGGACTCACTACTGCTCATGCGCACTCGGGCTCACTACTGTGCATGCGCACTCGGGGTCACTACTGCTCATGCGCACTCGGACTCACTACTGCTCATGCGCACACGGGGTCACTACTGCTCATGCGCACTCGGTCTCACTACTGCTCAAGCGCATTCGGGGTCACTACTGAGCATGCGCACTCGGACTAACCGCTGCTCATGCGCACTGGGACTCACTACTGCGGATGCGCACTCGGACTCACTACTGCGGATGCACAATCGGGCTCACTACTGCACGTGCGCACTCCGCCTCAGACCTGCACATACGCACACGGACTCACTACTGCTCATGCGCACTCGGGGTCACTACTGCACATGCGCACTCGAACTCACTACTGCTCATGCGCATTCGGGGTCACTACTGCGCATGCGCACTCGGACTGACAACTGCGGATTATCGCTCGGGCTCACTACTGCGCATGCGCACACGGGCTCACTACTGCGCATGCGCGCACGGGCCCACTACTGCGCATGCGCAGTCCGGCTCAGACCTGCACATGCGCATTCGCGCTCACTTCTGCGCATGCGCACACGCGCGCACTACTGCGCTTGCGCACTCGGACTAACAACTGCTCATGCGGACTGGGACTCACTACTGCTCATGCCCTCTCGGTCTCACTACTGTGCATGCGCACTCGGGGTCACTACTGCTCATGCGCACTCGGACTCACTACTGCTCATGCGCACTCGGACTCACTACTGCTCATGCGCACTCGGGCTCACTACTGTGCATGCGCACTCGGGGTCACTACTGCTCATGAGCATTCGGGGACACTACTGCTCATGCGCACTCGGACTCACTACTGCTCATGCGCACTCGGGGTCACTACTGTGCATGCGCACTCGGGGTCACTACTGCTCATGCGCACTCGGACTCACTACTGCTCATGCGCACACGGGCCCACTACTGCGCATGCGCGCACGGGCCCACTACAGCGCATGCGCACTCCGGCTCAGACCTGCCCATGCGCCCTCGGGCACACCACTGCGCATGCGCACACGGGCTCACTACTGCGCATGCGCAGTCCGACTCAGACCTGCACATGCGTATTCGAGCTGACTTCTGCGCATGCGCACACGCGCGCACTACTGCGCTTGCGCACTCGGACTAACCACTGCTCATGCGCACTGGGACTCACTACTGCGGATGCGCGCTCGGGCTCACTACTGCGGATGCGCAATCGGGTTCACTACTGCGCATGCGCAGACGGGCTCACTACTGCGCATGCGCGCACGAGCCCACTACTGCGCATGCGCACTCCGGCTCAGACCTGCCCATGCGCCCTCGGGTACACCACTGCGCATGCGCACACGGACCCACCACTGCGCATGCGCACTCCGGCTCAGACCTGCTCATGCGCACTCGGGCTCACTACTGTGCATGCGCACTCGGGGTCACTACTGCTCATGCGCACTCGGACTCAATACTGCTCATGCGCACACGGGGTCACTACTGCTCATGCGCACTCGGGCTCACTACTGCTCATGCGCATTCGGGGTCACTACTGCGCATGCGCACTCGGACTAACCACTGCTCATGCGCACTGGGACTCACTACTGCGGATGCGCACTCGGACTCACTACTGCGGATGCACAATCGGGCTCACTACTGCACGTGCGCACTCCGCCTCAGACCTGCACATACGCACACGGACTCACTACTGCTCATGCGCACTCGGGGTCACTACTGCACATGCGCACTCGAACTCACTACTGCTCATGCGCATTCGGGGTCACTACTGCGCATGCGCACTTGGACTGACAACTGCGGATGATCGCTCGGGCTCACTACTGCGCATGCGCACTCGGACTCACTACTGCTCATGCGCACTCGGGCTCACTACTGTGCATGCGCACTCGGGGTCACTACTGCTCATGAGCATTCGGGGACACTACTGCTCATGCGCACTCGGACTCACTACTGCTCATGCGCACTCGGGGTCACTACTGCTCATGCGCACTCGGACTCACTACTGCTCATGCGCATTCGGGGTCACTACTGCGTATGCGCACTCGGACTCACTACTGCAGATGCGCGCTCGGGCTCACTACTGCGCATGCGCACACGGGCTCACTACGGCGCATGCGCGCACGGGCCCAACACTGCGCATGCGCACTCCGGCTCAGACCTGCACATGCGCACACGGACTCACTACTGCGGATGCGCAATCGGGCTCACTACTGCGGATGCGCGCTCGGGCCCACTACTGCGCATGCGCACCCGGGCTCACTACTGCGCATGCGCGCACGGACCCACTACTGCGCATGCGCACTCCGGCTCAGACCTGCACATGCGCACACGGACTCACTACTGCGGATGCGCAATCGGGCTCACTACAGTGCATGCGCACTCGGACTCACTACTGCTCATGCGCACTCGGGGTCACTACTGTGCATGCGCACTCGGGGTCACTACTGCTCATGCGCACTCGGACTCACTACTGCTCATGCGCACACGGGCCCACTACTGCGCATGCGCGCACGGGCCCACTACAGCGCATGCGCACTCCGGCTCAGACCTGCCCATGCGCCCTCGGGCACACCACTGCGCATGCGCACACGGGCTCACTACTGCGCATGCGCAGTCCGACTCAGACCTGCACATGCGTATTCGAGCTGACTTCTGCGCATGCGCACACGCGCGCACTACTGCGCTTGCGCACTCGGACTAACCACTGCTCATGCGCACTGGGACTCACTACTGCGGATGCGCGCTCGGGCTCACTACTGCGGATGCGCAATCGGGTTCACTACTGCGCATGCGCAGACGGGCTCACTACTGCGCATGCGCGCACGAGCCCACTACTGCGCATGCGCACTCCGGCTCAGACCTGCCCATGCGCCCTCGGGTACACCACTGCGCATGCGCACACGGACTCACCACTGCGCATGCGCACTCCGGCTCAGACCTGCCCATGCGCACACGGACTCACTACTGTGGATGCGCAATCGGGCTCACTACTGCTCATGCGCACTCGGACTCACTACTGCTCATGCGCACTCGGGCTAACTACTGTGCATGCGCACTCCGGCTCAGACCTGCCCATGCGCCCTCGGATACACCACTGCGCATGCGCACACGGACCCACCACTGCGCATGCGCACTCCGGCTCAGACCTGCTCATGCGCACTCGGGGTCACTACTGTGCATGCGCACTCGGGGTCACTACTGCTCATGCGCACTCGGGGACACTACTGTGCATGCGCACTCGGGCTCACTACTGTGCATGCGCACTCGGGGTCACTACTGCTCATGCGCACTCGGGCTCACTACTGCTCATGCGCACTCGGGCTCACTGCCGTGCATGCGCACTCGGACTCACTACTGCGGATGCACAATCGGGCTCACTACTGCACGTGCGCACTCCGCCTCAGACCTGCACATACGCACACGGACTCACTACTGCTCATGCGCACTCGGGGTCACTACTGCACATGCGCACTCGAACTCACTACTGCTCATGCGCATTCGGGGTCACTACTGCGCATGCGCACTCGGACTGACAACTGCGGATTATCGCTCGGGCTCACTACTGCGCATGCGCACACGGGCTCACTACTGCGCATGCGCGCACGGGCCCACTACTGCGCATGCGCAGTCCGGCTCAGACCTGCACATGCGCATTCGCGCTCACTTCTGCGCATGCGCACACGCGCGCACTACTGCGCTTGCGCACTCGGACTAACAACTGCTCATGCGGACTGGGACTCACTACTGCTCATGCCCTCTCGGTCTCACTACTGTGCATGCGCACTCGGGGTCACTACTGCTCATGCGCACTCGGACTCACTACTGCTCATGCGCACTCGGACTCACTACTGCTCATGCGCACTCGGGCTCACTACTGTGCATGCGCACTCGGGGTCACTACTGCTCATGAGCATTCGGGGACACTACTGCTCATGCGCACTCGGACTCACTACTGCTCATGCGCACTCGGGGTCACTACTGTGCATGCGCACTCGGGGTCACTACTGCTCATGCGCACTCGGACTCACTACTGCTCATGCGCACACGGGCCCACTACTGCGCATGCGCGCACGGGCCCACTACAGCGCATGCGCACTCCGGCTCAGACCTGCCCATGCGCCCTCGGGCACACCACTGCGCATGCGCACACGGGCTCACTACTGCGCATGCGCAGTCCGACTCAGACCTGCACATGCGTATTCGAGCTGACTTCTGCGCATGCGCACACGCGCGCACTACTGCGCTTGCGCACTCGGACTAACCACTGCTCATGCGCACTGGGACTCACTACTGCGGATGCGCGCTCGGGCTCACTACTGCGGATGCGCAATCGGGTTCACTACTGCGCATGCGCAGACGGGCTCACTACTGCGCATGCGCGCACGAGCCCACTACTGCGCATGCGCACTCCGGCTCAGACCTGCCCATGCGCCCTCGGGTACACCACTGCGCATGCGCACACGGACTCACCACTGCGCATGCGCACTCCGGCTCAGACCTGCCCATGCGCACACGGACTCACTACTGTGGATGCGCAATCGGGCTCACTACTGCTCATGCGCACTCGGACTCACTACTGCTCATGCGCACTCGGGCTAACTACTGTGCATGCGCACTCCGGCTCAGACCTGCCCATGCGCCCTCGGGTACACCACTGCGCATGCGCACACGGACCCACCACTGCGCATGCGCACTCCGGCTCAGACCTGCTCATGCGCACTCGGGCTCACTACTGTGCATGCGCACTCGGGGTCACTACTGCTCATGCGCACTCGGACTCAATACTGCTCATGCGCACACGGGGTCACTACTGCTCATGCGCACTCGGGCTCACTACTGCTCATGCGCATTCGGGGTCACTACTGCGCATGCGCACTCGGACTAACCACTGCTCATGCGCACTGGGACTCACTACTGCGGATGCGCACTCGGACTCACTACTGCGGATGCACAATCGGGCTCACTACTGCACGTGCGCACTCCGCCTCAGACCTGCACATACGCACACGGACTCACTACTGCTCATGCGGACTCGGGGTCACTACTGCACATGCGCACTCGAACTCACTACTGCTCATGCGCATTCGGGGTCACTACTGCGCATGCGCACTTGGACTGACAACTGCGGATGATCGCTCGGGCTCACTACTGCGCATGCGCACACGGGCTCACTACTGCGCATGCGCGCACGGGCTCAGTACTGTGCATGCGCACGAGTGATGCCCACTTGGACGCCGACCGCTTGGATGCGTCCCGATTGGACGGTCCCGATTCGACTCGTTCCAATTCGAAGCGGTGCCGATTGGACGCGTTCCAATTCTAAGCAGGGCTTATAGAACCTAACCTAACCAAATTTAAACTCTTCGAATTGGGACGCGTCCAATCGGCACCGCTTCGAATTGGAACGCGTCGAATCGGGACCGTCCAAACGGAACGCGTCCAATCGGTCGACGTCCAAGTGGGACACCCTCCATGCGCACTCGGGGTCACTACTGCTCATGCGCACTCGGGGTCACTACTGCTCATGCGCATTCGGACTCACTACTGCTCATGCGCACTCGGGGTCACGACTGCTCATGCGCACTCGGACTCACTACTGCTCATGCGCACTGGGGCTCACTACTGCGCATACGCGCTCGGTGTCGCTACTGCGCATTCGCTCACGGGCTCACACTGTGCATGCACACTTGGGGTCACTACTGCGCATGCGCACTCTGGCTCACTACTGCGCATGCGCACTCCGGTCAGGCCTGTGCATGCGCACTCAGGCTCACTACTGCGCATGCGCACTCCGGTTCACTACTGCTCATGCGCACTCGGTCTCACTACTGCGGATGAACAATCGGGCTCACTACTGCGCATGCGCACTCCGGCTCAGACCTGCACATGCGCACAAGGACCCACTACTGCGGATGCGCAATCGGGCTCACTACTGTGCATGCGCACTCGGGGTCACTACTGCTCATGCGCACTCGGACCCACTACTGCTCATGCGCACTCGGGGTCACTACTGCGCATGCGCACTCGGACTCACTACTGCGGATGCGCGCTCGGGCTCACTACTGCGCATGCGCACTGGGAGTCACTACTGCGTATGCGCAGTCCGGCTCACTACTGCTCATGCGCAATCGGACTCACTACTGCGCATGCGCACTGGGAGTCACTACTGCGTATGCGCAGTCCGGCTCACTACTGCTCATGCGCAATCGGACCCACTACTGCGGATGCACAATCGGGCTCACTACTGCACATGCGCACTCGAACTCACTACTGCTCATGCGCATTCGGGGTCACTACTGCGCATGCGCACTTGGACTGACAACTGCGGATGATCGTTCGGGCTCACTACTGCGCATGCGCACACGGGCTCACTACTGCGCATGCGCGCACGGGCTCAGTACTGTGCATGCGCACGAGTGATGCCCACTTGGACGCCGACCGCTTGGATGCGTCCCGATTGGACGGTCCCGATTCGACTCGTTCCAATTCGAAGCGGTGCCGATTGGACGCGTTCCAATTCTAAGCAGGGCTTATAGAACCTAACCTAACCAAATCTAAACTCTTCGAATTGGGACGCGTCCAATCGGCACCGCTTCGAATTGGAACGCGTCGAATCGGGACCGTCCAAACGGAACGCGTCCAATCGGTCGACGTCCAAGTGGGACACCCTCCATGCGCACTCGGGGTCACTACTGCTCATGCGCACTCGGGGTCACTACTGCTCATGCGCACTCGGACTCACTACTGCTCATGCGCACTCGGGGTCACGACTGCTCATGCGCACTCGGACTCACTACTGCTCATGCGCACTGGGGCTCACTACTGCGCATACGCGCTCGGTGTCGCTACTGCGCATTCGCTCACGGGCTCACACTGTGCATGCACACTTGGGGTCACTACTGCGCATGCGCACTCTGGCTCACTACTGCGCATGCGCACTCCGGTCAGGCCTGTGCATGCGCACTCAGGCTCACTACTGCGCATGCGCACTCCGGTTCACTACTGCTCATGCGCACTCGGTCTCACTACTGCGGATGAACAATCGGGCTCACTACTGCGCATGCGCACTCCGGCTCAGACCTGCCCATGCGCCCTCGGGCACACCACTGCGCATGCGCACACGGGCTCACTACTGCGCATGCGCAGTCCGACTCAGACCTGCACATGCGTATTCGAGCTGACTTCTGCGCATGCGCACACGCGCGCACTACTGCGCTTGCGCACTCGGACTAACCACTGCTCATGCGCACTGGGACTCACTACTGCGGATGCGCGCTCGGGCTCACTACTGCGGATGCGCAATCGGGTTCACTACTGCGCATGCGCAGACGGGCTCACTACTGCGCATGCGCGCACGAGCCCACTACTGCGCATGCGCACTCCGGCTCAGACCTGCCCATGCGCCCTCGGGTACACCACTGCGCATGCGCACACGGACTCACCACTGCGCATGCGCACTCCGGCTCAGACCTGCCCATGCGCACACGGACTCACTACTGTGGATGCGCAATCGGGCTCACTACTGCTCATGCGCACTCGGACTCACTACTGCTCATGCGCACTCGGGCTAACTACTGTGCATGCGCACTCCGGCTCAGACCTGCCCATGCGCCCTCGGGTACACCACTGCGCATGCGCACACGGACCCACCACTGCGCATGCGCACTCCGGCTCAGACCTGCTCATGCGCACTCGGGCTCACTACTGTGCATGCGCACTCGGGGTCACTACTGCTCATGCGCACTCGGACTCAATACTGCTCATGCGCACACGGGGTCACTACTGCTCATGCGCACTCGGGCTCACTACTGCTCATGCGCATTCGGGGTCACTACTGCGCATGCGCACTCGGACTAACTACTGCTCATGCGCACTGGGACTCACTACTGCGGATGCGCACTCGGACTCACTACTGCGGATGCACAATCGGGCTCACTACTGCACGTGCGCACTCCGCCTCAGACCTGCACATACGCACACGGACTCACTACTGCTCATGCGCACTCGGGGTCACTACTGCACATGCGCACTCGAACTCACTACTGCTCATGCGCATTCGGGGTCACTACTGCGCATGCGCACTTGGACTGACAACTGCGGATGATCGCTCGGGCTCACTACTGCGCATGCGCACACGGGCTCACTACTGCGCATGCGCGCACGGGCTCAGTACTGTGCATGCGCACGAGTGATGCCCACTTGGACGCCGACCGCTTGGATGCGTCCCGATTGGACGGTCCCGATTCGACTCGTTCCAATTCGAAGCGGTGCCGATTGGACGCGTTCCAATTCTAAGCAGGGCTTATAGAACCTAACCTAACCAAATTTAAACTCTTCGAATTGGGACGCGTCCAATCGGCACCGCTTCGAATTGGAACGCGTCGAATCGGGACCGTCCAAACGGAACGCGTCCAATCGGTCGACGTCCAAGTGGGACACCCTCCATGCGCACTCGGGGTCACTACTGCTCATGCGCACTCGGGGTCACTACTGCTCATGCGCATTCGGACTCACTACTGCTCATGCGCACTCGGGGTCACGACTGCTCATGCGCACTCGGACTCACTACTGCTCATGCGCACTGGGGCTCACTACTGCGCATACGCGCTCGGTGTCGCTACTGCGCATTCGCTCACGGGCTCACACTGTGCATGCACACTTGGGGTCACTACTGCGCATGCGCACTCTGGCTCACTACTGCGCATGCGCACTCCGGTCAGGCCTGTGCATGCGCACTCAGGCTCACTACTGCGCATGCGCACTCCGGTTCACTACTGCTCATGCGCACTCGGACCCACTACTGCTCATGCGCACTCGGGGTCACTACTGCGCATGCGCACTCGGACTCACTACTGCGGATGCGCGCTCGGGCTCACTACTGCGCATGCGCACTGGGAGTCACTACTGCGTATGCGCAGTCCGGCTCACTACTGCTCATGCGCAATCGGACTCACTACTGCGCATGCGCACTGGGAGTCACTACTGCGTATGCGCAGTCCGGCTCACTACTGCTCATGCGCAATCGGACCCACTACTGCGGATGCACAATCGGGCTCACTACTGCACATGCGCACTCGAACTCACTACTGCTCATGCGCATTCGGGGTCACTACTGCGCATGCGCACTTGGACTGACAACTGCGGATGATCGTTCGGGCTCACTACTGCGCATGCGCACACGGGCTCACTACTGCGCATGCGCGCACGGGCTCAGTACTGTGCATGCGCACGAGTGATGCCCACTTGGACGCCGACCGCTTGGATGCGTCCCGATTGGACGGTCCCGATTCGACTCGTTCCAATTCGAAGCGGTGCCGATTGGACGCGTTCCAATTCTAAGCAGGGCTTATAGAACCTAACCTAACCAAATCTAAACTCTTCGAATTGGGACGCGTCCAATCGGCACCGCTTCGAATTGGAACGCGTCGAATCGGGACCGTCCAAACGGAACGCGTCCAATCGGTCGACGTCCAAGTGGGACACCCTCCATGCGCACTCGGGGTCACTACTGCTCATGCGCACTCGGGGTCACTACTGCTCATGCGCACTCGGACTCACTACTGCTCATGCGCACTCGGGGTCACGACTGCTCATGCGCACTCGGACTCACTACTGCTCATGCGCACTGGGGCTCACTACTGCGCATACGCGCTCGGTGTCGCTACTGCGCATTCGCTCACGGGCTCACACTGTGCATGCACACTTGGGGTCACTACTGCGCATGCGCACTCTGGCTCACTACTGCGCATGCGCACTCCGGTCAGGCCTGTGCATGCGCACTCAGGCTCACTACTGCGCATGCGCACTCCGGTTCACTACTGCTCATGCGCACTCGGTCTCACTACTGCGGATGAACAATCGGGCTCACTACTGCGCATGCGCACTCCGGCTCAGACCTGCACATGCGCACAAGGACCCACTACTGCGGATGCGCAATCGGGCTCACTACTGTGCATGCGCACTCGGGGTCACTACTGCTCATGCGCACTCGGACCCACTACTGCTCATGCGCACTCGGGGTCACTACTGCGCATGCGCACTCGGACTCACTACTGCGGATGCGCGCTCGGGCTCACTACTGCGCATGCGCACTGGGAGTCACTACTGCGTATGCGCAGTCCGGCTCACTACTGCTCATGCGCAATCGGACTCACTACTGCGCATGCGCACTGGGAGTCACTACTGCGTATGCGCAGTCCGGCTCACTACTGCTCATGCGCAATCGGACCCACTACTGCGGATGCACAATAGGGCTCACTACTGCGCATGCGCACTCGGGGTCACTACTGCTCATGCGCACTCGGACTCACTACTGCGCATGCGCGCTCGGGCTCACTACTGCGCATACGCGTCGGGGTCGCTACTGCGCATTCGCTCACGGGCTCACACTGTGCATGCACACTTGGGGTCACTACTGCGCATGCGCACTCCGGTCAGGCCTGTGCATGCGCACTCGGGCTCACTACTGCTCATGCGCACTCGGACTCACTACTGCGGATGCACAATCGGGCTCACTACTGCGCATGCGCAGTCCGGCTCAGATCTGCACAGGCGTATTCGAGCTCACTTCTGCTCATGCGCACTCGGGGTCACTACTGCTCATGCGCACTCGGACTCACTACTGCTCATGCACACTCGGGGTCACTACTGCTCATGCGCACTCGGACTCACTACTGCGGATGCACAATCGGGCTCACTACTGCGCATGCGCGCTCGGGCTCACTACTGCGCATACGCGTCGGGGTCGCTACTGCGCATTCGCTCACGGGCTCACACTGTGCATGCACACTTGGGGTCACTACGGCGCATGCGCCCTCCGGTTCAGACCTGCCCATGCGCACTCGGGCACACCACTGCGCATGCGCACACGGGCTCACTACCTCGGGTGCGCTATCGGGCTCACTACAGCGCATGCGCGCTCGGGCTCACTACTGCGCATACGCGCTTGGGGTCGCTACTGCGCATTCGCTCACGGGCTCACACTGGGCATGCACACTCGGCGTCACTACTGCGCATGCGCACACGGGCTCACTACTGCGCATGCGCGCAAGGGCTCACTACTGCGCATGCGCACTCCGGCTCAGATCTGCACAGGCGTATTCGAGCTCACTTCTGCGCATGCGCACGCGGGCTCACTACTGCGCATACGCGCTTGGGGTCGCTACTGCGCATTCGCTCACGGGCTCACACTGGGCATGCACACTCGGCGTCACTACTGCGCATGCGCACACGGGCTCACTACTGCGCATGCGCGCACGGGCCCACTACAGCGCTTGCGCACTCGGACTAACAACTGCTCATGCGCACTGGGACTCACTACTGCTCATGCGCACTCGGGCTCACTACTGTGCATGCGCACTCGGGGTCACTACTGCTCATGCGCACTCGGACTCACTACTGCTCATGCGCACTCGGACTCACTACTGCTCATGCGCACTCGGGCTCACTACTGTGCATGCGCACTCGGGGTCACTACTGCTCATGCGCACTCGGGGACACTACTGCTCATGCGCACTCGGACTCACTACTGCTCATGCGCACTCGGGGTCACTACTGCTCATGTGCACTCGGACTCACTACTGCTCATGCGCATTCGGGGTCACTACTGCGTATGCGCACTCGGACTCACTACTGCAGATGCGCGCTCGGGCTCACTACTGCGCATGCGCACACGGGCTCACTACGGCGCATGCGCACTTCGGTCAGGCCTGTGCATGCGCACTCAGGCTCACTACTGCGCATGCGCACTCCGGTTCACTACTGCTCATGCGCACTCGGTCTCACTATTGCGGATGAACAATCGGGCTCACTACTGCGCATGCGCACTCCGGCTCAGACCTGCACATGCGCACAAGGACCCACTACTGCGGATGCGCAATCGGGCTCACTACTGTGCATGCGCACTCGGGGTCACTACTGCTCATGCGCACTCGGACCCACTACTGCTCATGCGCACTCGGGGTCACTACTGCGCATGCACACCCGGGCTCACTAATGTGCCTGCGCACTCGGACTCACTACTGCTCATGCGCACTCGGGGTCACTACTGCTCATGCGCACTCGGACTCACTACTGCTCATGCGCATTCGGGGTCACTACTGCGCATGCGCACTCGGACTCACTACTGCGGATGCGCGCTCGGGCTCACTACTGCGTATGCGCACACGGGCTCACTACTGCGCATGCGCGCACGGGCCCACTACTGCGCATGCGCACACGGGCTCACTACTGCGCATGCGCAGTCTGGCTCAGACCTGCACATGCGCATTCGAGCTCACTTCTGCGCATGCGCACACGCGCGCACTACTGCGCTTGCGCACTCGGACTAACCACTGCTCATGCGCACTGGGACTCACTACTGCTCATGCGCACTCGGACTCACTACTGCGGATGCACAATCGGGCTCACTACTGCGCATGCGCAGTCTGGCTCAGTCCTGCACATGCGCATTCGAGCTCACTTCTGCGCATGCGCACACGCGCGCACTACTGCGCTTGCGCACTCGGACTAACCACTGCTCATGCGCACTGGGACTCACTACTGCTCATGCGCACTCGGACTCACTACTGCGGATGCACAATCGGGCTCACTACTGCACGTGCGCACTCCGCCTCAGACCTGCACATGCGCACACGGACTCACTAGTGCTCTCGCGCACTCGGGGTCACTACTGCACATGCGCACTCGGACTCACTACTGCTCATGCGCATTCGGGGTCACTACTGCGCATGCGTACTCGGACTCACTACTGCGGATGCACGGTCGGGCTCGCTACTGCGCATGCGCACACGGGCTCACTACTGCGCATGCGCGCACGGGCCCACTAGTACGCATGCGCACTCCGGCTCAGACCTGCACATGCGCACACGGACTCACTACTGCGGATACGCAATCGGGCTCACTACTGCGCTTGCGCACTCGGACTCTCCACTGCTCATGCGCACTGGGACTCACTACTGCGGATGCGCGCTCGGGCTCACTACTGCGGATGCGCAATCGGGTTTACTACTGCGCATGCGCGCACGGGCCCACTACTGCGCATGCGCAGTCGGGCTCACTACTGTGCATGCGCACTCGGGGTCACTACTGCTCATGCGCACCCGGGCTCACTACTGCGCATGCGCGCACGGGCCCACTACAGCGCATGCACAGTCCGGCTCAGACCTTCACATGCGCACTCCGGCTCAGCCCTGCCAATGCGCCCTCGGGCACACCACTGCGCATGCGCACACGGGCTCACTACTGCGCATGCGCAGTCCGGCTCAGACCTGCCCATGCGCCCTCGAGCACACCACTGCGCATGCGCACTCGGACTCACTACTGCGGATGCACAATCGGGCTCACTACTGCGCATGCGCACACCGGCTCAGACCTGCTTATGCGCACACGGGCTCACTACTGCGCTTGCGCACTCGGACTAACCACTGCTCATGCGCACTGGGACTCACTACTGCGGATGCGCGCTCGGGCTCACTACTGCGGTTGCGTAATCGGGTTCACTACTGCGCATGCGCACACGGGCTCACTACTGCGCATGCGCGCACGGGCCCACTACAGCGCATGCACAGTCCGGCTCAGACCTTCACATGCGCACTCCGGCTCAGCCCTGCACATGCGCATTCGGCACACTACTGCGGATGCACAGTCGGGCTCACTACTGCGCATGCGCACTCCGGCTCAGACCTGCACATGCGCACACGGACTCACTACTGCGGATGCGCAATCGTGCTCACTACTGTGCATGCGCACTCGGGGTCACTACTGCTCATGCGCACTCGGACTCACTACTGCGCATGCGCACACGGGCTCACTACTGCGCATGCGCAGTCCGGCTCAGACCTGCACATGCGTATTCGAGCTCACTTCTGCGCATGTGCACACGGGCGCACTACTACGCTTTGCGCACTCGGACTCACCACTGCGCATGCGCACTCCGGCTCAGACCTGGCCATGCGCACTCGTACTCACCACTGCGCATGCGTACACGGGGTCACTACTGCGCATGCGCACACAGGGTCAGTACTGCGCATGCGCACACGGACTCACTACTGCGCATGCGCACACGAGCCCACTACTGCGCATGCGCACTCCGGCTCAGACCTGCCCATGCGCCCTCGGGCACACTACTGCGCATGCGCACACGGACTCACCACTGCGCATGCGCACTCCGGCTCAGACCTGCCCATGCACACTCGGGCTCACTACTGCGCATGCGTGCTCGAGCTCACTACTGCGCATGCGCACTCGGACTAACCACTGCTCATGCGCACTGGGACTCACTACTGCGGATGCGCGCTCGGGCTCACTACTGCGGATGCGCAATCGGGTTCACTACTGCCCATGCGCACACGGCCTCACTACTGCGCATGCCCGCACGCGCCCACTACTGCGCATGCGCACTCCGGCTCAGACCTGCCCATGCGCCCTCGGGTACACCACTGCGCATGCGCACACGGACTCACCACTGCGCGTGCGCACTCCGGCTCAGACCTGCCCATGCGCACTCGGGCTCACTACTGCGCATGCGCGCTCCGGCTCACTACTGCTCATGCGCACTCGGATTCACTACTGCGGATGCACAATCGGTCTCACTACTGCGCATGCGCACTACGGCTCAGACCTGCACATGCGCACACGGACTCACTACTGTGGATGCGCAATCGGGCTCACTACTGCTCATGCGCACTCGGACTCACTACTGCTCATGCGCACTCGGGCTCACTACTGTGCATGCGCACTCGGGGTCACTACTGCTCATGCGCACTCGGACTCACTACTGCTCATGCGCACTCGGTCTCACTACTGCTCATGCGCACTCGGGCTCACTACTGTGCATGCGCACACGGGGTCACTACTGCTCATGCGCACTCGGACTCACTACTGCTCATGCGCACTCGGGCTCACTACTGTGCATGCGCACTCGGGGTCACTAATGCTCATGCGCACTCGGACTCACTACTGCTCATGCGCACTCGGACTCACTACTGCTCATGCGCACTCGGGCTCACTACTGTGCATGCGCACTCGGGGTCACTACTGCTCATGCGCACTCGGACTCACTACTGCTCATGCGCACTCGGGCTCACTACTGTGCATGCGCTCTCGGGGTCACTACTGCTCATGCGCACTCGGACTCACTACTGCTCATGCGCACACGGGGTCACTACTGCTCATGCGCACTCGGTCTCACTACTGCTCATGCGCATTCGGGGTCACTACTGCGCATGCGCACTCGGACTAACCACTGCTCATGCGCACTGGAACTCACTACTGCGGATGCGCACTCGGACCCACTACTGCGGATGCACAATCGGGCTCACTACTGCACGTGCGCACTCCGCCTCAGACCTGCACATACGCACACGGACTCACTACTGCTCATGCGCACTCGGGGTCACTACTGCACATGCGCACTCGAACTCACTACTGCTCATGCGCATTCGGGGTCACTACTGCGCATGCGCACTCGGACTGACAACTGCGGATGATCGCTCGGGCTCACTACTGCGGATGATCGCTCGGGCTCACTACTGCGCATGCGCGCACGGGCCCACTACTGCGCATGCGCACTCCGGCTCAGACCTGCACATGCGCATTCGAGCTCACTTCTGCGCATGCGCACACGGGCTCAGTACTGTGCATGCGCACGAGTGATGCCCACTTGGACGCCGACCGCTGGGATGCGTCCCGATTGGACGGTCCCGATTCGACTCGTTCCAATTCGAAGCGGTGCCGATTGGACGCGTTCCAATTCTAAGCAGGGCTTATAGAACCTAACCTAACCAAATCTAAACTCTTCGAATTGGGACGCGTCCAATCGGCACCGCTTCGAATTGGAACGCGTCGAATCGGGACCGTCCAAACGGAACGCGTCCAATCGGTCGACGTCCAAGTGGGACACCCCCCATGCGCACTCGGGGTCACTACTGCTCATGCGCACTCGGGGTCACAACTGCTCATGCGCACTCGGTCTCACTACTGCTCATGCGCACTCGGGGTCACTACTGCTCATGCGCACTCGGACTCACTACTGCTCATGCGCACTCGGGCTCACTACTGCGCATACGCGCTCGGTGTCGCTACTGCGCATTCGCTCACGGGCTCACACTGTGCATGCACACTTGGGGTCACTACTGCGCATGCGCACTCGGGGTCACTACTGCTCATGCGCACTCGGACTTACTACTGCTCATGCGCACTCGGGCTCACTACTGCGCATACGCGCTCGGTGTCGCTACTGCTCATGCGCACTCGGACTCACTACTGCTCATGCGCACTCGGACTCACTACTGCTCATGCGCACTCGGGCTCACTACTGTGCATGCGCACTCGGGGTCACTACTGCTCATGCGCACTCGGACTCACTACTGCTCATGCGCACTCGGGCTCACTACTGTGCATGCGCACTCGGGGTCACTAATGCTCATGCGCACTCGGACTCACTACTGCTCATGCGCACTCGGACTCACTACTGCTCATGCGCACTCGGGCTCACTACTGTGCATGCGCACTCGGGGTCACTACTGCTCATGCGCACTCGGACTCACTACTGCTCATGCGCACTCGGGCTCACTACTGTGCATGCGCTCTCGGGGTCACTACTGCTCATGCGCACTCGGACTTACTACTGCTCATGCGCACACGGGGTCACTACTGCTCATGCGCACTCGGTCTCACTACTGCTCATGCGCATTCGGGGTCACTACTGCGCATGCGCACTCGGACTAACCACTGCTCATGCGCACTGGAACTCACTACTGCGGATGCGCACTCGGACCCACTACTGCGGATGCACAATCGGGCTCACTACTGCACGTGCGCACTCCGCCTCAGACCTGCACATACGCACACGGACTCACTACTGCTCATGCGCACTCGGGGTCACTACTGCACATGCGCACTCGAACTCACTACTGCTCATGCGCATTCGGGGTCACTACTGCGCATGCGCACTCGGACTGACAACTGCGGATGATCGCTCGGGCTCACTACTGCGGATGATCGCTCGGGCTCACTACTGCGCATGCGCGCACGGGCCCACTACTGCGCGTGCGCACTCCGGCTCAGACCTGCACATGCGCATTCGAGCTCACTTCTGCGCATGCGCACACGGGCTCAGTACTGTGCATGCGCACGAGTGATGCCCACTTGGACGCCGACCGCTGGGATGCGTCCCGATTGGACGGTCCCGATTCGACTCGTTCCAATTCGAAGCGGTGCCGATTGGACGCGTTCCAATTCTAAGCAGGGCTTATAGAACCTAACCTAACCAAATCTAAACTCTTCGAATTGGGACGCGTCCAATCGGCACCGCTTCGAATTGGAACGCGTCGAATCGGGACCGTCCAAACGGAACGCGTCCAATCGGTCGACGTCCAAGTGGGACACCCCCCATGCGCACTCGGGGTCACTACTGCTCATGCGCACTCGGGGTCACAACTGCTCATGCGCACTCGGACTCACTACTGCTCATGCGCACTCGGGGTCACTACTGCTCATGCGCACTCGGACTTACTACTGCTCATGCGCACTCGGGCTCACTACTGCGCATACGCGCTCGGTGTCGCTACTGCGCATTCGCTCACGGGCTCACACTGTGCATGCACACTTGGGGTCACTACTGCGCATGCGCACTCTGGCTCACTACTGCGCATGCGCACTCCGGTCAGGCCTGTGCATGCGCACTCGGGCTCACTCCTGCACATGCGCACACGGACTCACTAGTGCTCTCGCGCACTCGGGGTCACTACTGCACATGCGCACTCGGACTCACTACTGCTCATGCGCATTCGGGGTCACTACTGCGCATGCGTACTCGGACTCACTACTGCGGATGCACGGTCGGGCTCCCTACTGCGCATGCGCACACGGGCTCACTACTGCGCATGCGCGCACGGGCCCACTAGTACGCATGCGCACTCCGGCTCAGACCTGCACATGTGCACACGGACTCACTACTGCGGATGCGCAATCGGGCTCACTACTGCGCTTGCGCACTCGGACTCTCCACTGCTCATGCGCACTGGGACTCACTACTGCGGATGCGCGCTCGGGCTCACTACTGCGGATGCGCAATCGGGTTTACTACTGCGCATGCGCGCACGGGCCCACTACTGCGCATGCGCAGTCGGGCTCACTACTGTGCATGCGCAGTCCGGCTCAGATCTGCACCTGCGTATTCGAGCTCACTTCTGCGCATGTGCACTCGGACTCACTACTGCGGATGCACAATCGGGCTCACTACTGCGCATGCGCAGTCCGGCTCAGATCTGCACAGGCGTATTGGAGCTCACTACTGCCCATGCGCGCTCGGGCTCGCTACTGCGCATACGCGCTCGGGGTCGCTACTGCGCATTCGCTCACGGGCTCACACTGTGCATGCACACTCGGGGTCACTACTGCGAATGCGCACACGGGCTCACTACTGCGCATGCGCGCAAGGGCTCACTACTGCGCATGCGCAGTCCGGCTCAGATCTGCACCTGCGGATTCGAGCTCACTTCTGCGCATGTGCACACGGGCGCACAGCTGCGCATGCGCACTCGGACTCACTACTGCTCAAGCGCACTCGGACTCACTACTGCGCGTGCGCAGTCCGGCTCAGACCTGCACCTGCGCACTCCGGCTCACTACTGCTCATGCGCACTCGGGGTCACTACTGCTCATGCGCACTCGGACTCACTACTGCTCATGCGCATTCGGGGTCACTACTGCTCATGCGCACTCGGGGTCACTACTGCTCATGCGCACTCTGACTCACTACTGCTCATGCGCATTCGGGGTCACTACTGCTCGTGCGCACTCGGGGTCACTACTGCGCATGCGCAGTCGGGCTCACTACTGCGGATGCGCAATCGGGCCCACTACAGCGCATGCGCGCTCGGGCTCACTACTGCGCATACGCGCTTGGGGTCGCTACTGCGCATTCGCTCACGGGCTCACACTGGGCATGCACACTCGGCGTCACTACTGCGCATGCGCACACGGGCTCACTACTGTGCATGCGCGGAAGGGCTCACTACTGCGCATGCGCACTCCGGCTCAGATCTGCACCTGCGTATTCGGGCTCACTTCTGCGCATGTGCACTCGGACTCACTACTGCGGATGCACAATCGGGCTCACTACTGCGCATGCGCAGTCCGGCTCAGATCTGCACAGGCGTATTGGAGCTCACTTCTGCGCATGCGCACGCGGGCTCACTACTGTGCATGCGCACTCGGTGTCACTACTGCTCATGCATACCCGGGCTCACTAATGTGCCTGCGCACTCGGACTCACTACTGCTCATGCGCATTCCGGGTCACTACTGCGCATGCGCACTCGGACTCACTACTGCGGATGCGCGCTCGGGCTCACTACTGCGCATGCGCACACGGGCTCACTACTGCGCATGCGCGCACGGGCCCACTACTGCGCATGCGCACTCCGGCACAGACCTGCACATGCGCACACGGACTCACTACTGCGGATGCGCAATCGGGCTCACTACTGCGCTTGCGCACTCGGACTCACCACTGCTCATGCGCACTGGGACTCACTACTGCGGATGCGCGCTCGGGCTCACTACTGCGGTTGCGCAATCGGTTTCACTACTGCGCATGCGCACACGGGCTCACTACTGCGCATGCGCGCACGGGCCCACTATTGCGCATGCGCACTCCGGCTCAGACCTGCCCTTGCGCCCTCGGGCACACCACTGCGCATGCGCGCTCGGACTCACTACTGCGGATGCACAATCGGGCTTACTACTGCGCATGCGCACACCGGCTCAGACCTGCTTATGCGCACACGGGCTCACTACTGCGCATGCGCACTACGGCTCAGACCTGCACATGCGCACACGGACTCACTACTGCGGATGCGCGATCGTGCTCACTACTGTGCATGCGCAATCGGGGTCACTACTGCTCATGCGCACTCGGACTCACTACTGCTCATGCGCAATCGGGCTCACTACTGTGCATGCGCACTCGGGGTCACTACTGCTCATGCGCACTCGGACTCACTACTGCTCATGCACACTCGGGCTCACTACTGTGCAAGCGCACTCGGGGTCACTACTGCTCATGCGCACTCGGGCTCACTACTGTGCATGCGCACTCGGGGTCACTACTGCTCATGCGCACTCGGACTCACTACTGCTCATGCGCACTTGGGCTTACTACTGTTCATGCGCACTCGGGGTCACTACTGCTCACGCGCACTCGGACTCACTACTGCTCATGCGCACTCGGGCTCACTACTGTGCATGCGCACTCGGACTCACTACTGCTCATGCACATTCGTGGTCACAACTGCGCATGCGCGCTCGGGATCACTACTGCGCATACGCACTCGGGGTCGCCACTGCGCATTCGCTCACGGGCTCACACTGTACGTGCACACTCGGGGTCACTACTGCGCATGCGCACACGGGCTCACTACTGCGCATGCGCACACGGGCTCACTACTGCGCATGCGCAGTCCGGCTCAGACCTGCACATGCGTATTCGAGCTCATTTCTGCGCATGTGCACACGGGCGCACTACTGCGCTTTGCGCACTCGGACTCACCACTGCGTATGCGCACTCGGGATCAGACCTGGCCATGCGCACTCGGGCTCACTACTGCGCATGCGCACTCCGGCTAAGACTTGCACATGCGCACACGGACTCACTACTGCGGATGCGCAGTCGGGATCGCTACTGTGCATGCGCAATCGGGGTCACTACTGCTCATGCGCACTCGGACTCACTACTGCTCATGCGCACTCGGGGTCACTGCTGTGCATGCGCACTCGGGGTCACTACTGCTCATGCGCACTCGGACCCACTACTGCTCATGCGCACTTGGGCTTACTACTGTTCATGCGCACTCGGGGTCACTACTGCTCATGCGCACTTGGGCTTACTACTGTTCATGCGCACTCGGGGTCACTACTGCTCACGCGCACTCGGACTCACTACTGCTCATGCGCACTCGGGCTCACTACTGTGCATGCGCACTCGGACTCACTACTGCTCATGCGCACCCGGGCTCACTACTGTGCATGCGCACTCGGGGTCACTACTGCTCACGCGCACTCGGACTCACTACTGCGGATGCGCGCTCGGGCTCACTACTGCGCATGCGCACCCGGGGTCACTACTGCGCATGCGCGCACGGGCCAACTACTGCGCATGCGCACTCCGGCTCAGACCTGCACATGCGCACACGGACTCACTACTGCGGATGCGCAATCGGGCTCACTACCGTGCATGCGCACTCGGGGTCACTACTGCTCATGCGCACTCGGACTCACTACTGCTCATGCACACTCGGGCTCACTACTGTGCATGCGCACTCGGGGTCACTACTGCTCATGCGCACTCGGACTCACTACTGTTCATGCGCACTCGGGGTCACTACTGCTCACGCGCACTCGGACTCACTACTGCTCATGCGCACTCGGGCTCACTACTGTGCATGCGCACTCGGGGTCACTACTGCTCATGCACACTCGGACTCACTACTGCTCATTAGCACTCGGGCTCACTACTGTGCATGCGCACTCGGGGTCACTACTGCTCATGCGCACTCGGACTCACTACTGCTCATGCGCACTTGGGCTTACTACTGTTCATGCGCACTCGGGGTCACTACTGCTCACGCGCACTCGGACTCACTACTGCTCATGCGCACTCGGGCTCACTACTGTGCATGCGCACTCGGACTCACTACTGCTCATGCGCACCCGGGCTCACTACTATGCATGCGCGCTCGGGCTCACTACTGCGCATGCGCACACGGGCTCACTACTGCGCATGCGCGCACGGGCCCACTACTGCGGATGCGCACTCCGGCTGAGACCTGCCCATGCGTCCTCGGGCACACCAGTGTGCATGCGAACACGTACTCACCACTGCGCATGCGCACTCCGGCTCAGACCTGCCCATGCGCACTCGGGCTCACTACTGCACATGCGCGCTCAGGCTCACTACAGCGCATGCGCAGTCCGGCTCAGACCTGCACATGCGCATCCGAGCTCACTTCCGCGCATGCGCACACGGGCTCGCTACTGCTCATGCACACTCGGGCTCACTAATGTGCATGCGCACTCGGGGTCACTACTGAACATGCGCACTCGTACTCGCTACTGCTCAATCGCTCTCGGTGTCACTACTGCTCATGCGCACTCGGGGTCACTACTGCGCATGCGCAGTCGGGCTCACTACTGCGGATGCGCAATCGGGCTCACTACAGCGCATGCGCGCTCGGGCTCACTACTGCGCATACGCGCTCGGGGTCGCTACTGCGCATTCGCTCACGGGCTCACACTGTGCATGCACACTTTGGGTCACTACTGCGCATGCGCACACGGGCTCACTACTGCGCATGCGCACTCGGACTCACTACTGCGGATGCGCGCTCAGGCTCACTACTGCGCGTGCGCACACGGGCTCACTACTGCGCATTCGCTCACGGGCTCACACTGTGCATGCACACTCGGGGTCGCTACTGCGGTTGCGCAATCGGGCTCACTACTGCACATGCGCTCACGGGCCCACTACTGCGCATGCACACCCCGGCGCAGACCTGCCCATGCGCCCTCGGGCACACCACTGCGCATGCGCACTCGGGCTCAGACCTGCCCATGCGCACTCGGGCTCACTACTGCTCATGCGCACACGGGTGCACTACAGCGCATGCACAGTCCGGCTCAGATCTGCACATGCGCACTCCGGCTCAGACCTGCACATGCGCACTCGGGCACACTACTGCGGATGCACAATCGGGCTCAGTACTGTGCATGCGCACTCGGGGTCACTACTGCGCATGCGCACTCCGGCTCAGACCTGCACATGCGCACACGGGCTCACTACTGCGCATGCGCGCTCGGACTCACTACTACTCATGCGCACTCGGACTCACTACTGCGGATGCGCAATCGGGTTTACTAGTGCGCATGCGCACACGGGCTCACTGCTGCGCATGCGCGCTCGGACTCACTACTCCTCATGCGCACTCGGGATTCACTACTGTGCATGCGCACTCAGGGTCACTACTGCTCATGCGCACTCGGGCTCACTACTGCGCATGCGCGCTCGGACGCACTACTGCTCATGCGCACACGGACTCACGACTGCGGATGCGCGTTTCGGTCTCACTACTGCGGATGCGCACACGGGCTCACTGCTGCGCATGCACAGTCCGGCACAGACCAGCACATGCGTATTGGGGCTCACTTCTGCGCATGAGCACTCGGACTCACTACTGCTCAAGCGCACTCGGGCCCACTACTGTGCATGCGCACTCGGGGTCACTACTGCTCATGCGCACTCGGGGTCACTACTGCTCATGCGCACTCGGACTCACTACTGCGGATGCGCGCTCGGGCTCACTACTGCGCATGCGCACACGGGCTCACTACTGCGCATGCGCGCACGGTCCCACTACTGCCCATGCGCACTCCGGCTCAGACCTGCACATGCGCATTCGAGCTCACTTCTGCGCATGCGCACACGCGCGCACTACTGCGCTTGCGCACTCGGACTAACCACTGCTCATGCGCACTGGGACTCACTACTGCTCATGCGCACTAGGACTCACTACTGCGGATGCACAATCGGGCTCACTACTGTGCATGCGCACTCGGGGTCACTACTGCTTATGCGGACTCGGACACACTACTGCTCATGGGCACTCGGGCTCACTACTGTGCGTGCGCACTCGGGGTCACTACTGCGCATGCGCAGTAGGGCTCACTACTGCGGATGCGCACACGGGCTCACTACTGCGCATGCGCGCACGGGCTCACTACTGCGCATGCGCAGTCCGGCTCAGATCTGATCCTGCGTATTCGAGCTCACTTCTGTGCATGTGCACACGGGCGCACAGCTGCGCATGCGCACTCGGACTCACTACTGCTCAAGCGCACTCGGGCTCAGACCTGCCCATGCGCACTCGGGCTCACTACTGCGCATGCGCGCTCGGGATCACTACTGCGCATACGCGCTCGGGGTCGCTAGTGCGCATGCGCACTCGGGGTCCCTACTGCGCATGCGCACTCCGGCTCACTAGTGCACATGCGCACACGGGCGCACTACAGCGCATGCGCGCTCGGACTCACTACTACTCATGCGCACTCGGACTCACTACTGCGGATGCGCAATCGGGTTTACTAGTGCGCATGCGCACACGGGCTCACTGCTGCGCATGCGCGCTCGGACTCACTACTCCTCATGCGCACTCGGGATTCACTACTGTGCATGCGCACTCAGGGTCACTACTGCTCATGCGCACTCGGGCTCACTACTGCGCATGCGCGCTCGGACGCACTACTGCTCATGCGCACACGGACTCACGACTGCGGATGCGCGTTTCGGTCTCACTACTGCGGATGCGCACACGGGCTCACTGCTGCGCATGCACAGTCCGGCACAGACCAGCACATGCGTATTGGGGCTCACTTCTGCGCATGAGCACTCGGACTCACTACTGCTCAAGCGCACTCGGGCCCACTACTGTGCATGCGCACTCGGGGTCACTACTGCTCATGCGCACTCGGGGTCACTACTGCTCATGCGCACTCGGACTCACTACTGCGGATGCGCGCTCGGGCTCACTACTGCGCATGCGCACACGGGCTCACTACTGCGCATGCGCGCACGGTCCCACTACTGCCCATGCGCACTCCGGCTCAGACCTGCACATGCGCATTCGAGCTCACTTCTGCGCATGCGCACACGCGCGCACTACTGCGCTTGCGCACTCGGACTAACCACTGCTCATGCGCACTGGGACTCACTACTGCTCATGCGCACTAGGACTCACTACTGCGGATGCACAATCGGGCTCACTACTGCACGTGCGCACTCCGCCTCAGACCTGCACATGCGCACACGGACTCACTACTGCGGAAGCGCAATCGGGCCCACTAGTGTGCATGCGCACTCGGGGTCACTACTGCTTATGCGGACTCGGACACACTACTGCTCATGGGCACTCGGGCTCACTACTGTGCGTGCGCACTCGGGGTCACTACTGCGCATGCGCAGTCGGGCTCACTACTGCGGATGCGCACACGGGCTCACTACTGCGCATGCGCGCACGGGCTCACTACTGCGCATGCGCAGTCCGGCTCAGATCTGATCCTGCGTATTCGAGCTCACTTCTGTGCATGTGCACACGGGCGCACAGCTGCGCATGCGCACTCGGACTCACTACTGCTCAAGCGCACTCGGGCTCAGACCTGCCCATGCGCACTCGGGCTCACTACTGCGCATGCGCGCTCGGGATCACTACTGCGCATACGCGCTCGGGGTCGCTAGTGCGCATGCGCACTCGGGGTCCCTACTGCGCATGCGCACTCCGGCTCACTAGTGCACATGCGCACACGGGCGCACTACAGCGCATGCGCGCTCGGACTCACTACTACTCATGCGCACTCGGGCTCACTACTGCGGATGCGCGCTGGGGCTCACTACTGCGGATGCGCAATCGGGTTTACTAGTGCGCATGCGCACACGGGCTCACTACTGCGCATGCGCGCTCGGACTCACTACTACTCATGCGCACTCGGGCTCACTACTGTGCATGCGCACTCAGGGTCACTACTGCTCATGCGCACTCGGGCTCACTACTGCGCATGCGCGCTCGGACGCACTACTGCTCATGCGCACTCGGGCTCACTACTGCTCATGCGCGTTTCGGCCTCACTACTGCGGATGCGCACACGGGCTCACTACTGCGCATGCGCAGTCCGGCTCAGACCAGCACATGCGTATTCGGGCTCACTTCTGCGCATGTGCACTCGGACTCACTACTGCTCAAGCGCACTCGGGCTCACTACTGTGCATGCGCACTCGGGGTCACTACTGCTCATGCGCACTCGGGCTCACTACTGCTCATGCGCACTCGGACTCACTACTGCGGATGCGCACTCAGGGTCACTACTGCTCATGCGCACTCGGGCTCACTACTGCGCATGCGCGCTCGGACGCACTACTGCTCATGCGCACTCGGTCTCACTACTGCGGATGAACAATCGGGCTCACTACTGCGCATGCGCACTCCGGCTCAGACCTGCACATGCGCACAAGGACCCACTACTGCGGATGCGCAATCGGGCTCACTACTGTGCATGCGCACTCGGGGTCACTACTGCTCATGCGCACTCGGACCCACTACTGCTCATGCGCACTCGGGGTCACTACTGCGCATGCGCACTCGGACTCACTACTGCGGATGCGCGCTCGGGCTCACTACTGCGCATGCGCACTGGGAGTCACTACTGCGTATGCGCAGTCCGGCTCACTACTGCTCATGCGCAATCGGACTCACTACTGCGCATGCGCACTGGGAGTCACTACTGCGTATGCGCAGTCCGGCTCACTACTGCTCATGCGCAATCGGACCCACTACTGCGGATGCACAATAGGGCTCACTACTGCGCATGCGCACTCGGGGTCACTACTGCTCATGCGCACTCGGACTCACTACTGCGGATGCACAATCGGGCTCACTACTGCGCATGCGCGCTCGGGCTCACTACTGCGCATACGCGTCGGGGTCGCTACTGCGCATTCGCTCACGGGCTCACACTGTGCATGCACACTTGGGGTCACTACTGCGCATGCGCAGTCCGGCTCAGATCTGCACAGGCGTATTCGAGCTCACTTCTGCTCATGCGCACTCGGGGTCACTACTGCTCATGCGCACTCGGACTCACTACTGCTCATGCACACTCGGGGTCACTACTGCTCATGCGCACTCGGGCTCACTACTGTGCATGCGCTCTCGGGGTCACTACTTCTCATGCGCACTCGGACCCACTACTGCTCATGCGCACACGGGGTCACTACTGCTCATGCGCACTCGGTCTCACTACTGCTCATGCGCATTCGGGGTCACTACTGCGGATGCGCACTCGGACTCACTACTGCGGATGCACAATCGGGCTCACTACTGCACGTGCGCACTCCGCCTCAGACCTGCACATACGCACACGGACTCACTACTGCTCATGCGCACTCGGGGTCACTACTGCACATGCGCACTCGAACTCACTACTGCTCATGCGCATTCGGGGTCACTACTGCGCATGCGCACTCGGACTGACAACTGCGGATGATCGCTCGGGCTCACTACTGCGCATGCGCACACGGGCTCAATACTGCGCATGCGCGCACGTGCCCACTACTGCGCATGCGCACTCCGGCTCAGACCTGCACATGCGCATTCGAGCTCACTTCTGCGCATGCGCACACGGGCTCAGTACTGTGCATCCGCACGAGTGATGCCCACTTGGACGCCGACCGCTTGGATGCGTCCCGATTGGACGGTCCCGATTCGACTCGTTCCAATTCGAAGCGGTGCCGATTGGACGCGTTCCAATTCTAAGCAGGGCTTATAGAACCTAACCTAACCAAATCTAAACTCTTCGAATTGGGACGCGTCCAATCGGCACCGCTTCGAATTGGAACGCGTCGAATCGGGACCGTCCAAACGGAACGCGTCCAATCGGTCGACGTCCAAGTGGGACACCCCCCATGCGCACTCGGGGTCACTACTGCTCATGCGCACTCGGGGTCACTACTGCTCATGCGCACTCGGGCTCACTACTGCGCATACGCGTCGGGGTCGCTACTGCGCATTCGCTCACGGGCTCACACTGTGCATGCACACTTGGGGTCACTACTGCGCATGCGCACTCTGGCTCACTACTGCGCATGCGCACTCCGGTCAGGCCTGTGCATGCGCACTCAGGCTCACTACTGCGCATGCGCACTCCGGTTCACTATTGCTCATGCGCACTCTGTCTCACTATTGCGGATGAACAATCGGGCTCACTACTGCGCATGCGCACTCCGGCTCAGACCTGTACATGCGCACAAGGACCCACTACCGCGGATGCGCAATCGGGCTCACTACTGTGCATGCGCACTCGGGGTCACTACTGCTCATGCGCACTCGGACCCACTACTGCTCATGCGCACTCGGGGTCACAACTACGCATGCGCACTCGGACTCACTACTGCGGATGCGCGCTCGGGCTCACTACTGCGCATGCGCACTGGGAGTCACTACTGCGTATGCGCAGTCCGGCTCACTACTGCTCATGCGCAATCGGACTCACTACTGCGCATGCGCGCTCGGGCTCACTACTGCGCATGCGCACTGGGAGTCACTACTGCGTATGCGCAGTCCGGCTCACTACTGCTCATGCGCAATCGGACCCACTACTGCGGATGCACAATCGGGCTCACTACTGCGCATGCGCACTCGGGGTCGCTACTGCGCATTCGCTCACGGGCTCACACTGTGCATGCACACTTGGGGTCACTACTGCGCATGCGCACTCCGGTCAGGCCTGTGCATGCGCACTCGGGCTCACTACTGCTCATGCGCACTCGGACTCACTACTGCGGATGCACAATCGGGCTCACTACTGCGCATGCGCAGTCCGGCTCAGATCTGCACAGGCGTATTCGAGCTCACTTCTGCTCATGCGCACTCGGGGTCACTACTGCTCATGCGCACTCGGACTCACTACTGCTCATGCACACTCGGGGTCACTACTGCTCATGCGCACTCGGACTCACTACTGCGGATGCACAATCGGGCTCACTACTGCGCATGCGCGCTCGGGCTCACTACTGCGCATACGCGTCGGGGTCGCTACTGCGCATTCGCTCACGGGCTCACACTGTGCATGCACACTTGGGGTCACTACGGCGCATGCGCCCTCCGGTTCAGACCTGCCCATGCGCACTCGGGCACACCACTGCGCATGCGCACACGGGCTCACTACCTCGGGTGCGCTATCGGGCTCACTACAGCGCATGCGCGCTCGGGCTCACTACTGCGCATACGCGCTTGGGGTCGCTACTGCGCATTCGCTCACGGGCTCACACTGGGCATGCACACTCGGCGTCACTACTGCGCATGCGCACACGGGCTCACTACTGCGCATGCGCGCAAGGGCTCACTACTGCGCATGCGCACTCCGGCTCAGATCTGCACAGGCGTATTCGAGCTCACTTCTGCGCATGCGCACGCGGGCTCACTACTGCGCATACGCGCTTGGGGTCGCTACTGCGCATTCGCTCACGGGCTCACACTGGGCATGCACACTCGGCGTCACTACTGCGCATGCGCACACGGGCTCACTACTGCGCATGCGCGCACGGGCCCACTACAGCGCTTGCGCACTCGGACTAACAACTGCTCATGCGCACTGGGACTCACTACTGCTCATGCGCACTCGGGCTCACTACTGTGCATGCGCACTCGGGGTCACTACTGCTCATGCGCACTCGGACTCACTACTGCTCATGCGCACTCGGACTCACTACTGCTCATGCGCACTCGGGCTCACTACTGTGCATGCGCACTCGGGGTCACTACTGCTCATGCGCACTCGGGGACACTACTGCTCATGCGCACTCGGACTCACTACTGCTCATGCGCACTCGGGGTCACTACTGCTCATGTGCACTCGGACTCACTACTGCTCATGCGCATTCGGGGTCACTACTGCGTATGCGCACTCGGACTCACTACTGCAGATGCGCGCTCGGGCTCACTACTGCGCATGCGCACACGGGCTCACTACGGCGCATGCGCACTTCGGTCAGGCCTGTGCATGCGCACTCAGGCTCACTACTGCGCATGCGCACTCCGGTTCACTACTGCTCATGCGCACTCGGTCTCACTATTGCGGATGAACAATCGGGCTCACTACTGCGCATGCGCACTCCGGCTCAGACCTGCACATGCGCACAAGGACCCACTACTGCGGATGCGCAATCGGGCTCACTACTGTGCATGCGCACTCGGGGTCACTACTACTCATGCGCACTCGGACCCACTACTGCTCATGCGCACTCGGGGTCACTACTGCGCATGCACACCCGGGCTCACTAATGTGCCTGCGCACTCGGACTCACTACTGCTCATGCGCACTCGGGGTCACTACTGCTCATGCGCACTCGGACTCACTACTGCTCATGCGCATTCGGGGTCACTACTGCGCATGCGCACTCGGACTCACTACTGCGGATGCGCGCTCGGGCTCACTACTGCGTATGCGCACACGGGCTCACTACTGCGCATGCGCGCACGGGCCCACTACTGCGCATGCGCACACGGGCTCACTACTGCGCATGCGCAGTCTGGCTCAGACCTGCACATGCGCATTCGAGCTCACTTCTGCGCATGCGCACACGCGCGCACTACTGCGCTTGCGCACTCGGACTAACCACTGCTCATGCGCACTGGGACTCACTACTGCTCATGCGCACTCGGACTCACTACTGCGGATGCACAATCGGGCTCACTACTGCGCATGCGCAGTCTGGCTCAGTCCTGCACATGCGCATTCGAGCTCACTTCTGCGCATGCGCACACGCGCGCACTACTGCGCTTGCGCACTCGGACTAACCACTGCTCATGCGCACTGGGACTCACTACTGCTCATGCGCACTCGGACTCACTACTGCGGATGCACAATCGGGCTCACTACTGCACGTGCGCACTCCGCCTCAGACCTGCACATGCGCACACGGACTCACTAGTGCTCTCGCGCACTCGGGGTCACTACTGCACATGCGCACTCGGACTCACTACTGCGCATGCGCGCTCGGGCTCACTACTGCGCATACGCGTCGGGGTCGCTACTGCGCATTCGCTCACGGGCTCACACTGTGCATGCACACTTGGGGTCACTACTGCGCATGCGCACTCCGGTCAGGCCTGTGCATGCGCACTCGGGCTCACTACTGCTCATGCGCACTCGGACTCACTACTGCGGATGCACAATCGGGCTCACTACTGCGCATGCGCAGTCCGGCTCAGATCTGCACAGGCGTATTCGAGCTCACTTCTGCTCATGCGCACTCGGGGTCACTACTGCTCATGCGCACTCGGACTCACTACTGCTCATGCACACTCGGGGTCACTACTGCTCATGCGCACTCGGACTCACTACTGCGGATGCACAATCGGGCTCACTACTGCGCATGCGCGCTCGGGCTCACTACTGCGCATACGCGTCGGGGTCGCTACTGCGCATTCGCTCACGGGCTCACACTGTGCATGCACACTTGGGGTCACTACGGCGCATGCGCCCTCCGGTTCAGACCTGCCCATGCGCACTCGGGCACACCACTGCGCATGCGCACACGGGCTCACTACCTCGGGTGCGCTATCGGGCTCACTACAGCGCATGCGCGCTCGGGCTCACTACTGCGCATACGCGCTTGGGGTCGCTACTGCGCATTCGCTCACGGGCTCACACTGGGCATGCACACTCGGCGTCACTACTGCGCATGCGCACACGGGCTCACTACTGCGCATGCGCGCAAGGGCTCACTACTGCGCATGCGCACTCCGGCTCAGATCTGCACAGGCGTATTCGAGCTCACTTCTGCGCATGCGCACGCGGGCTCACTACTGCGCATACGCGCTTGGGGTCGCTACTGCGCATTCGCTCACGGGCTCACACTGGGCATGCACACTCGGCGTCACTACTGCGCATGCGCACACGGGCTCACTACTGCGCATGCGCGCACGGGCCCACTACAGCGCTTGCGCACTCGGACTAACAACTGCTCATGCGCACTGGGACTCACTACTGCTCATGCGCACTCGGGCTCACTACTGTGCATGCGCACTCGGGGTCACTACTGCTCATGCGCACTCGGACTCACTACTGCTCATGCGCACTCGGACTCACTACTGCTCATGCGCACTCGGGCTCACTACTGTGCATGCGCACTCGGGGTCACTACTGCTCATGCGCACTCGGGGACACTACTGCTCATGCGCACTCGGACTCACTACTGCTCATGCGCACTCGGGGTCACTACTGCTCATGTGCACTCGGACTCACTACTGCTCATGCGCATTCGGGGTCACTACTGCGTATGCGCACTCGGACTCACTACTGCAGATGCGCGCTCGGGCTCACTACTGCGCATGCGCACACGGGCTCACTACGGCGCATGCGCACTTCGGTCAGGCCTGTACATGCGCACTCAGGCTCACTACTGCGCATGCGCACTCCGGTTCACTACTGCTCATGCGCACTCGGTCTCACTATTGCGGATGAACAATCGGGCTCACTACTGCGCATGCGCACTCCGGCTCAGACCTGCACATGCGCACAAGGACCCACTACTGCGGATGCGCAATCGGGCTCACTACTGTGCATGCGCACTCGGGGTCACTACTACTCATGCGCACTCGGACCCACTACTGCTCATGCGCACTCGGGGTCACTACTGCGCATGCACACCCGGGCTCACTAATGTGCCTGCGCACTCGGACTCACTACTGCTCATGCGCACTCGGGGTCACTACTGCTCATGCGCACTCGGACTCACTACTGCTCATGCGCATTCGGGGTCACTACTGCGCATGCGCACTCGGACTCACTACTGCGGATGCGCGCTCGGGCTCACTACTGCGTATGCGCACACGGGCTCACTACTGCGCATGCGCGCACGGGCCCACTACTGCGCATGCGCACACGGGCTCACTACTGCGCATGCGCAGTCTGGCTCAGACCTGCACATGCGCATTCGAGCTCACTTCTGCGCATGCGCACACGCGCGCACTACTGCGCTTGCGCACTCGGACTAACCACTGCTCATGCGCACTGGGACTCACTACTGCTCATGCGCACTCGGACTCACTACTGCGGATGCACAATCGGGCTCACTACTGCACGTGCGCACTCCGCCTCAGACCTGCACATGCGCACACGGACTCACTAGTGCTCTCGCGCACTCGGGGTCACTACTGCACATGCGCACTCGGACTCACTACTGCTCATGCGCATTCGGGGTCACTACTGCACATGCGCACTCGGACTCACTACTGCTCATGCGCATTCGGGGTCACTACTGCGCATGCGTACTCGGACTCACTACTGCGGATGCACGGTCGGGCTCGCTACTGCGCATGCGCACACGGGCTCACTACTGCGCATGCGCGCACGGGCCCACTAGTACGCATGCGCACTCCGGCTCAGACCTGCACATGCGCACACGGACTCACTACTGCGGATACGCAATCGGGCTCACTACTGCGCTTGCGCACTCGGACTCTCCACTGCTCATGCGCACTGGGACTCACTACTGCGGATGCGCGCTCGGGCTCACTACTGCGGATGCGCAATCGGGTTTACTACTGCGCATGCGCGCACGGGCCCACTACTGCGCATGCGCAGTCGGGCTCACTACTGTGCATGCGCACTCGGGGTCACTACTGCTCATGCGCACCCGGGCTCACTACTGCGCATGCGCGCACGGGCCCACTACAGCGCATGCACAGTCCGGCTCAGACCTTCACATGCGCACTCCGGCTCAGCCCTGCCAATGCGCCCTCGGGCACACCACTGCGCATGCGCACACGGGCTCACTACTGCGCATGCGCAGTCCGGCTCAGACCTGCCCATGCGCCCTCGAGCACACCACTGCGCATGCGCACTCGGACTCACTACTGCGGATGCACAATCGGGCTCACTACTGCGCATGCGCACACCGGCTCAGACCTGCTTATGCGCACACGGGCTCACTACTGCGCTTGCGCACTCGGACTAACCACTGCTCATGCGCACTGGGACTCACTACTGCGGATGCGCGCTCGGGCTCACTACTGCGGTTGCGCAATCGGGTTCACTACTGCGCATGCGCACACGGGCTCACTACTGCGCATGCGCGCACGGGCCCACTACAGCGCATGCACAGTCCGGCTCAGACCTTCACATGCGCACTCCGGCTCAGCCCTGCACATGCGCATTCGGCACACTACTGCGGATGCACAGTCGGGCTCACTACTGCGCATGCGCACTCCGGCTCAGACCTGCACATGCGCACACGGACTCACTACTGCGGATGCGCAATCGTGCTCACTACTGTGCATGCGCACTCGGGGTCACTACTGCTCATGCGCACTCGGACTCACTACTGCGCATGCGCACACGGGCTCACTACTGCGCATGCGCAGTCCGGCTCAGACCTGCACATGCGTATTCGAGCTCACTTCTGCGCATGTGCACACGGGCGCACTACTACGCTTTGCGCACTCGGACTCACCACTGCGCATGCGCACTCCGGCTCAGACCTGGCCATGCGCACTCGTACTCACCACTGCGCATGCGTACACGGGGTCACTACTGCGCATGCGCACACAGGGTCAGTACTGCGCATGCGCACACGGACTCACTACTGCGCATGCGCACACGAGCCCACTACTGCGCATGCGCACTCCGGCTCAGACCTGCCCATGCGCCCTCGGGCACACTACTGCGCATGCGCACACGGACTCACCACTGCGCATGCGCACTCCGGCTCAGACCTGCCCATGCACACTCGGGCTCACTACTGCGCATGCGTGCTCGAGCTCACTACTGCGCATGCGCACTCGGACTAACCACTGCTCATGCGCACTGGGACTCACTACTGCGGATGCGCGCTCGGGCTCACTACTGCGGATGCGCAATCGGGTTCACTACTGCCCATGCGCACACGGCCTCACTACTGCGCATGCCCGCACGCGCCCACTACTGCGCATGCGCACTCCGGCTCAGACCTGCCCATGCGCCCTCGGGTACACCACTGCGCATGCGCACACGGACTCACCACTGCGCGTGCGCACTCCGGCTCAGACCTGCCCATGCGCACTCGGGCTCACTACTGCGCATGCGCGCTCCGGCTCACTACTGCTCATGCGCACTCGGATTCACTACTGCGGATGCACAATCGGTCTCACTACTGCGCATGCGCACTACGGCTCAGACCTGCACATGCGCACACGGACTCACTACTGTGGATGCGCAATCGGGCTCACTACTGCTCATGCGCACTCGGACTCACTACTGCTCATGCGCACTCGGGCTCACTACTGTGCATGCGCTCTCGGGGTCACTACTGCTCATGCGCACTCGGACTCACTACTGCTCATGCGCACTCGGGCTCACTACTGTGCATGCGCTCTCGGGGTCACTACTGCTCATGCGCACTCGGACTCACTACTGCTCATGCGCACACGGGGTCACTACTGCTCATGCGCACTCGGTCTCACTACTGCTCATGCGCATTCGGGGTCACTACTGCGCATGCGCACTCGGACTAACCACTGCTCATGCGCACTGGAACTCACTACTGCGGATGCGCACTCGGACCCACTACTGCGGATGCACAATCGGGCTCACTACTGCACGTGCGCACTCCGCCTCAGACCTGCACATACGCACACGGACTCACTACTGCTCATGCGCACTCGGGGTCACTACTGCACATGCGCACTCGAACTCACTACTGCTCATGCGCATTCGGGGTCACTACTGCGCATGCGCACTCGGACTGACAACTGCGGATGATCGCTCGGGCTCACTACTGCGGATGATCGCTCGGGCTCACTACTGCGCATGCGCGCACGGGCCCACTACTGCGCATGCGCACTCCGGCTCAGACCTGCACATGCGCATTCGAGCTCACTTCTGCGCATGCGCACACGGGCTCAGTACTGTGCATGCGCACGAGTGATGCCCACTTGGACGCCGACCGCTGGGATGCGTCCCGATTGGACGGTCCCGATTCGACTCGTTCCAATTCGAAGCGGTGCCGATTGGACGCGTTCCAATTCTAAGCAGGGCTTATAGAACCTAACCTAACCAAATCTAAACTCTTCGAATTGGGACGCGTCCAATCGGCACCGCTTCGAATTGGAACGCGTCGAATCGGGACCGTCCAAACAGAACGCGTCCAATCGGTCGACGTCCAAGTGGGACACCCCCCATGCGCACTCGGGGTCACTACTGCTCATGCGCACTCGGGGTCACAACTGCTCATGCGCACTCGGTCTCACTACTGCTCATGCGCACTCGGGGTCACTACTGCTCATGCGCACTCGGACTCACTACTGCTCATGCGCACTCGGGCTCACTACTGCGCATACGCGCTCGGTGTCGCTACTGCGCATTCGCTCACGGGCTCACACTGTGCATGCACACTTGGGGTCACTACTGCGCATGCGCACTCGGGGTCACTACTGCTCATGCGCACTCGGACTTACTACTGCTCATGCGCACTCGGGCTCACTACTGCGCATACGCGCTCGGTGTCGCTACTGCTCATGCGCACTCGGACTCACTACTGCTCATGCGCACTCGGACTCACTACTGCTCATGCGCACTCGGGCTCACTACTGTGCATGCGCACTCGGGGTCACTACTGCTCATGCGCACTCGGACTCACTACTGCTCATGCGCACTCGGGCTCACTACTGTGCATGCGCACTCGGGGTCACTAATGCTCATGCGCACTCGGACTCACTACTGCTCATGCGCACTCGGACTCACTACTGCTCATGCGCACTCGGGCTCACTACTGTGCATGCGCACTCGGGGTCACTACTGCTCATGCGCACTCGGACTCACTACTGCTCATGCGCACTCGGGCTCACTACTGTGCATGCGCTCTCGGGGTCACTACTGCTCATGCGCACTCGGACTCACTACTGCTCATGCGCACACGGGGTCACTACTGCTCATGCGCACTCGGTCTCACTACTGCTCATGCGCATTCGGGGTCACTACTGCGCATGCGCACTCGGACTAACCACTGCTCATGCGCACTGGAACTCACTACTGCGGATGCGCACTCGGACCCACTACTGCGGATGCACAATCGGGCTCACTACTGCACGTGCGCACTCCGCCTCAGACCTGCACATACGCACACGGACTCACTACTGCTCATGCGCACTCGGGGTCACTACTGCACATGCGCACTCGAACTCACTACTGCTCATGCGCATTCGGGGTCACTACTGCGCATGCGCACTCGGACTGACAACTGCGGATGATCGCTCGGGCTCACTACTGCGGATGATCGCTCGGGCTCACTACTGCGCATGCGCGCACGGGCCCACTACTGCGCATGCGCACTCCGGCTCAGACCTGCACATGCGCATTCGAGCTCACTTCTGCGCATGCGCACACGGGCTCAGTACTGTGCATGCGCACGAGTGATGCCCACTTGGACGCCGACCGCTGGGATGCGTCCCGATTGGACGGTCCCGATTCGACTCGTTCCAATTCGAAGCGGTGCCGATTGGACGCGTTCCAATTCTAAGCAGGGCTTATAGAACCTAACCTAACCAAATCTAAACTCTTCGAATTGGGACGCGTCCAATCGGCACCGCTTCGAATTGGAACGCGTCGAATCGGGACCGTCCAAACGGAACGCGTCCAATCGGTCGACGTCCAAGTGGGACACCCCCCATGCGCACTCGGGGTCACTACTGCTCATGCGCACTCGGGGTCACAACTGCTCATGCGCACTCGGACTCACTACTGCTCATGCGCACTCGGGGTCACTACTGCTCATGCGCACTCGGACTTACTACTGCTCATGCGCACTCGGGCTCACTACTGCGCATACGCGCTCGGTGTCGCTACTGCGCATTCGCTCACGGGCTCACACTGTGCATGCACACTTGGGGTCACTACTGCGCATGCGCACTCTGGCTCACTACTGCGCATGCGCACTCCGGTCAGGCCTGTGCATGCGCACTCGGGCTCACTCCTGCTCATGCGCACTCGGACTCACTACTGCGGATGCACAATCGGGCTCACTACTGCACGTGCGCACTCCGCCTCAGACCTGCACATGCGCACACGGACTCACTAGTGCTCTCGCGCACTCGGGGTCACTACTGCACATGCGCACTCGGACTCACTACTGCTCATGCGCATTCGGGGTCACTACTGCGCATGCGTACTCGGACTCACTACTGCGGATGCACGGTCGGGCTCCCTACTGCGCATGCGCACACGGGCTCACTACTGCGCATGCGCGCACGGGCCCACTAGTACGCATGCGCACTCCGGCTCAGACCTGCACATGTGCACACGGACTCACTACTGCGGATGCGCAATCGGGCTCACTACTGCGCTTGCGCACTCGGACTCTCCACTGCTCATGCGCACTGGGACTCACTACTGCGGATGCGCGCTCGGGCTCACTACTGCGGATGCGCAATCGGGTTTACTACTGCGCATGCGCGCACGGGCCCACTACTGCGCATGCGCAGTCGGGCTCACTACTGTGCATGCGCAGTCCGGCTCAGATCTGCACCTGCGTATTCGAGCTCACTTCTGCGCATGTGCACTCGGACTCACTACTGCGGATGCACAATCGGGCTCACTACTGCGCATGCGCAGTCCGGCTCAGATCTGCACAGGCGTATTGGAGCTCACTACTGCCCATGCGCGCTCGGGCTCGCTACTGCGCATACGCGCTCGGGGTCGCTACTGCGCATTCGCTCACGGGCTCACACTGTGCATGCACACTCGGGGTCACTACTGCGAATGCGCACACGGGCTCACTACTGCGCATGCGCGCAAGGGCTCACTACTGCGCATGCGCAGTCCGGCTCAGATCTGCACCTGCGTATTCGAGCTCACTTCTGCGCATGTGCACACGGGCGCACAGCTGCGCATGCGCACTCGGACTCACTACTGCTCAAGCGCACTCGGACTCACTACTGCGCGTGCGCAGTCCGGCTCAGACCTGCACCTGCGCACTCCGGCTCACTACTGCTCATGCGCACTCGGGGTCACTACTGCTCATGCGCACTCGGACTCACTACTGCTCATGCGCATTCGGGGTCACTACTGCTCATGCGCACTCGGGGTCACTACTGCTCATGCGCACTCTGACTCACTACTGCTCATGCGCATTCGGGGTCACTACTGCTCGTGCGCACTCGGGGTCACTACTGCGCATGCGCAGTCGGGCTCACTACTGCGGATGCGCAATCGGGCCCACTACAGCGCATGCGCGCTCGGGCTCACTACTGCGCATACGCGCTTGGGGTCGCTACTGCGCATTCGCTCACGGGCTCACACTGGGCATGCACACTCGGCGTCACTACTGCGCATGCGCACACGGGCTCACTACTGTGCATGCGCGGAAGGGCTCACTACTGCGCATGCGCACTCCGGCTCAGATCTGCACCTGCGTATTCGGGCTCACTTCTGCGCATGTGCACTCGGACTCACTACTGCGGATGCACAATCGGGCTCACTACTGCGCATGCGCAGTCCGGCTCAGATCTGCACAGGCGTATTGGAGCTCACTTCTGCGCATGCGCACGCGGGCTCACTACTGTGCATGCGCACTCGGTGTCACTACTGCTCATGCATACCCGGGCTCACTAATGTGCCTGCGCACTCGGACTCACTACTGCTCATGCGCATTCCGGGTCACTACTGCGCATGCGCACTCGGACTCACTACTGCGGATGCGCGCTCGGGCTCACTACTGCGCATGCGCACACGGGCTCACTACTGCGCATGCGCGCACGGGCCCACTACTGCGCATGCGCACTCCGGCACAGACCTGCACATGCGCACACGGACTCACTACTGCGGATGCGCAATCGGGCTCACTACTGCGCTTGCGCACTCGGACTCACCACTGCTCATGCGCACTGGGACTCACTACTGCGGATGCGCGCTCGGGCTCACTACTGCGGTTGCGCAATCGGTTTCACTACTGCGCATGCGCACACGGGCTCACTACTGCGCATGCGCGCACGGGCCCACTATTGCGCATGCGCACTCCGGCTCAGACCTGCCCTTGCGCCCTCGGGCACACCACTGCGCATGCGCGCTCGGACTCACTACTGCGGATGCACAATCGGGCTTACTACTGCGCATGCGCACACCGGCTCAGACCTGCTTATGCGCACACGGGCTCACTACTGCGCATGCGCACTACGGCTCAGACCTGCACATGCGCACACGGACTCACTACTGCGGATGCGCGATCGTGCTCACTACTGTGCATGCGCAATCGGGGTCACTACTGCTCATGCGCACTCGGACTCACTACTGCTCATGCGCAATCGGGCTCACTACTGTGCATGCGCACTCGGGGTCACTACTGCTCATGCGCACTCGGACTCACTACTGCTCATGCACACTCGGGCTCACTACTGTGCAAGCGCACTCGGGGTCACTACTGCTCATGCGCACTCGGGCTCACTACTGTGCATGCGCACTCGGGGTCACTACTGCTCATGCGCACTCGGACTCACTACTGCTCATGCGCACTTGGGCTTACTACTGTTCATGCGCACTCGGGGTCACTACTGCTCACGCGCACTCGGACTCACTACTGCTCATGCGCACTCGGGCTCACTACTGTGCATGCGCACTCGGACTCACTACTGCTCATGCACATTCGTGGTCACAACTGCGCATGCGCGCTCGGGATCACTACTGCGCATACGCACTCGGGGTCGCCACTGCGCATTCGCTCACGGGCTCACACTGTACGTGCACACTCGGGGTCACTACTGCGCATGCGCACACGGGCTCACTACTGCGCATGCGCACACGGGCTCACTACTGCGCATGCGCAGTCCGGCTCAGACCTGCACATGCGTATTCGAGCTCATTTCTGCGCATGTGCACACGGGCGCACTACTGCGCTTTGCGCACTCGGACTCACCACTGCGTATGCGCACTCGGGATCAGACCTGGCCATGCGCACTCGGGCTCACTACTGCGCATGCGCACTCCGGCTAAGACTTGCACATGCGCACACGGACTCACTACTGCGGATGCGCAGTCGGGATCGCTACTGTGCATGCGCAATCGGGGTCACTACTGCTCATGCGCACTCGGACTCACTACTGCTCATGCGCACTCGGGGTCACTGCTGTGCATGCGCACTCGGGGTCACTACTGCTCATGCGCACTCGGACCCACTACTGCTCATGCGCACTTGGGCTTACTACTGTTCATGCGCACTCGGGGTCACTACTGCTCATGCGCACTTGGGCTTACTACTGTTCATGCGCACTCGGGGTCACTACTGCTCACGCGCACTCGGACTCACTACTGCTCATGCGCACTCGGGCTCACTACTGTGCATGCGCACTCGGACTCACTACTGCTCATGCGCACCCGGGCTCACTACTGTGCATGCGCACTCGGGGTCACTACTGCTCACGCGCACTCGGACTCACTACTGCGGATGCGCGCTCGGGCTCACTACTGCGCATGCGCACACGGGCTCACTACTGCGCATGCGCGCACGGACCAACTACTGCGCATGCGCACTCCGGCTCAGACCTGCACATGCGCACACGGACTCACTACTGCGGATGCGCAGTCGGGCTCGCTACTGTGCATGCGCAATCGGGGTCACTACTGCTCATGTGCACTCGGACTCACTACTGCTCATGCGCACTCGGGGTCACTACTGTGCATGCGCACTCGGGGTCACTACTGCTCATGCGCACTCGGACCCACTACTGCTCATGCGCACTTGGGCTTACTACTGTGCATGCGCACTCGGGGTCACTACTGCTCATGCACACTCGGACTCACTACTGCTCATTAGCACTCGGGCTCACTACTGTGCATGCGCACTCGGACTCACTACTGCTCATGCGCACCCGGGCTCACTACTGTGCATGCGCACTCGGGGTCACTACTGCTCACGCGCACTCGGACTCACTACTGCGGATGCGCGCTCGGGCTCACTACTGCGCATGCGCACCCGGGGTCACTACTGCGCATGCGCGCACGGGCCAACTACTGCGCATGCGCACTCCGGCTCAGACCTGCACATGCGCACACGGACTCACTACTGCGGATGCGCAATCGGGCTCACTACCGTGCATGCGCACTCGGGGTCACTACTGCTCATGCGCACTCGGACTCACTACTGCTCATGCACACTCGGGCTCACTACTGTGCATGCGCACTCGGGGTCACTACTGCTCATGCGCACTCGGACTCACTACTGTTCATGCGCACTCGGGGTCACTACTGCTCACGCGCACTCGGACTCACTACTGCTCATGCGCACTCGGGCTCACTACTGTGCATGCGCACTCGGGGTCACTACTGCTCATGCACACTCGGACTCACTACTGCTCATTAGCACTCGGGCTCACTACTGTGCATGCGCACTCGGGGTCACTACTGCTCATGCGCACTCGGACTCACTACTGCTCATGCGCACTTGGGCTTACTACTGTTCATGCGCACTCGGGGTCACTACTGCTCACGCGCACTCGGACTCACTACTGCTCATGCGCACTCGGGCTCACTACTGTGCATGCGCACTCGGACTCACTACTGCTCATGCGCACCCGGGCTCACTACTATGCATGCGCGCTCGGGCTCACTACTGCGCATGCGCACACGGGCTCACTACTGCGCATGCGCGCACGGGCCCACTACTGCGGATGCGCACTCCGGCTGAGACCTGCCCATGCGTCCTCGGGCACACCAGTGTGCATGCGAACACGGACTCACCACTGCGCATGCGCACTCCGGCTCAGACCTGCCCATGCGCACTCGGGCTCACTACTGCACATGCGCGCTCAGGCTCACTACAGCGCATGCGCAGTCCGGCTCAGACCTGCACATGCGCATCCGAGCTCACTTCCGCGCATGCGCACACGGGCTCGCTACTGCTCATGCACACTCGGGCTCACTAATGTGCATGCGCACTCGGGGTCACTACTGAACATGCGCACTCGTACTCGCTACTGCTCAATCGCTCTCGGTGTCACTACTGCTCATGCGCACTCGGGGTCACTACTGCGCATGCGCAGTCGGGCTCACTACTGCGGATGCGCAATCGGGCTCACTACAGCGCATGCGCGCTCGGGCTCACTACTGCGCATACGCGCTCGGGGTCGCTACTGCGCATTCGCTCACGGGCTCACACTGTGCATGCACACTTTGGGTCACTACTGCGCATGCGCACACGGGCTCACTACTGCGCATGCGCACTCGGACTCACTACTGCGGATGCGCGCTCAGGCTCACTACTGCGCGTGCGCACACGGGCTCACTACTGCGCATTCGCTCACGGGCTCACACTGTGCATGCACACTCGGGGTCGCTACTGCGGTTGCGCAATCGGGCTCACTACTGCACATGCGCTCACGGGCCCACTACTGCGCATGCACACCCCGGCGCAGACCTGCCCATGCGCCCTCGGGCACACCACTGCGCATGCGCACTCGGGCTCAGACCTGCCCATGCGCACTCGGGCTCACTACTGCTCATGCGCACACGGGTGCACTACAGCGCATGCACAGTCCGGCTCAGATCTGCACATGCGCACTCCGGCTCAGACCTGCACATGCGCACTCGGGCACACTACTGCGGATGCACAATCGGGCTCAGTACTGTGCATGCGCACTCGGGGTCACTACTGCGCATGCGCACTCCGGCTCAGACCTGCACATGCGCACACGGGCTCACTACTGCGCATGCGCGCTCGGACTCACTACTACTCATGCGCACTCGGACTCACTACTGCGGATGCGCAATCGGGTTTACTAGTGCGCATGCGCACACGGGCTCACTGCTGCGCATGCGCGCTCGGACTCACTACTCCTCATGCGCACTCGGGATTCACTACTGTGCATGCGCACTCAGGGTCACTACTGCTCATGCGCACTCGGGCTCACTACTGCGCATGCGCGCTCGGACGCACTACTGCTCATGCGCACACGGACTCACGACTGCGGATGCGCGTTTCGGTCTCACTACTGCGGATGCGCACACGGGCTCACTGCTGCGCATGCACAGTCCGGCACAGACCAGCACATGCGTATTGGGGCTCACTTCTGCGCATGAGCACTCGGACTCACTACTGCTCAAGCGCACTCGGGCCCACTACTGTGCATGCGCACTCGGGGTCACTACTGCTCATGCGCACTCGGGGTCACTACTGCTCATGCGCACTCGGACTCACTACTGCGGATGCGCGCTCGGGCTCACTACTGCGCATGCGCACACGGGCTCACTACTGCGCATGCGCGCACGGTCCCACTACTGCCCATGCGCACTCCGGCTCAGACCTGCACATGCGCATTCGAGCTCACTTCTGCGCATGCGCACACGCGCGCACTACTGCGCTTGCGCACTCGGACTAACCACTGCTCATGCGCACTGGGACTCACTACTGCTCATGCGCACTAGGACTCACTACTGCGGATGCACAATCGGGCTCACTACTGCACGTGCGCACTCCGCCTCAGACCTGCACATGCGCACACGGACTCACTACTGCGGAAGCGCAATCGGGCCCACTACTGTGCATGCGCACTCGGGGTCACTACTGCTTATGCGGACTCGGACACACTACTGCTCATGGGCACTCGGGCTCACTACTGTGCGTGCGCACTCGGGGTCACTACTGCGCATGCGCAGTCGGGCTCACTACTGCGGATGCGCACACGGGCTCACTACTGCGCATGCGCGCACGGGCTCACTACTGCGCATGCGCAGTCCGGCTCAGATCTGATCCTGCGTATTCGAGCTCACTTCTGTGCATGTGCACACGGGCGCACAGCTGCGCATGCGCACTCGGACTCACTACTGCTCAAGCGCACTCGGGCTCAGACCTGCCCATGCGCACTCGGGCTCACTACTGCGCATGCGCGCTCGGGATCACTACTGCGCATACGCGCTCGGGGTCGCTAGTGCGCATGCGCACTCGGGGTCCCTACTGCGCATGCGCACTCCGGCTCACTAGTGCACATGCGCACACGGGCGCACTACAGCGCATGCGCGCTCGGACTCACTACTACTCATGCGCACTCGGGCTCACTACTGCGGATGCGCGCTGGGGCTCACTACTGCGGATGCGCAATCGGGTTTACTAGTGCGCATGCGCACACGGGCTCACTACTGCGCATGCGCGCTCGGACTCACTACTACTCATGCGCACTCGGGCTCACTACTGTGCATGCGCACTCAGGGTCACTACTGCTCATGCGCACTCGGGCTCACTACTGCGCATGCGCGCTCGGACGCACTACTGCTCATGCGCACTCGGGCTCACTACTGCTCATGCGCGTTTCGGCCTCACTACTGCGGATGCGCACACGGGCTCACTACTGCGCATGCGCAGTCCGGCTCAGACCAGCACATGCGTATTCGGGCTCACTTCTGCGCATGTGCACTCGGACTCACTACTGCTCAAGCGCACTCGGGCTCACTACTGTGCATGCGCACTCGGGGTCACTACTGCTCATGCGCACTCGGGCTCACTACTGCTCATGCGCACTCGGACTCACTACTGCGGATGCGCGCTCGGGCTCACTACTGCGCATGCGCACACGGGCTCACTACTGCGCATGCGCGCACGGTCCCACTACTGCGCATGCGCACTCCGGCTCAGACCTGCACATGCGCACACGGACTCACTACTGCGGATGCGCAATCGGGCTCACTACTGCGCATGCGCTCACGGGCCCACTACTGCGCATGCACACCCCGGCGCAGACCTGCCCATGCGCCCTCGGGCACACCACTGCCCATGCGCCCTCGGGCACACCACTGCGCATGCGCACTCGGGCTCAGACCTGCCCATGCGCACTCGGGCTCACTACTGCGCATGCGCGCACGGGCCCACTACTGCGCATGCAAACTCCGGCTCAGACCTGCCAATGCGCCCTCGGGCACACCACTGCGCATGCGCACACGGGCTCACTACTGCGCATGCGCAGTCCGGCTCAGACCTGCCCATGCGCCCTCGGGCACACCACTGCGCATGCGCACTCGGACTCACTACTGCGGATGCACAATCGGGCTCACTACTGCGCATGCGCACACCGGCTCAGACCTGCTTATGCGCACACGGGCTCACTACTGCGCTTGCGCACTCGGACTAACCACTGCTCATGCGCACTGGGACTCACTACTGCTCATGCGCACCCGGGCTCACTACTGTGCATGCGCACTCGGGGTCTCTACTGCTCACGCGCACTCGGACTCACTACTGCGGATGCGCGCTCGGGCTCACTACTGCGCATGCGCACACGGGCTCACTACTGCGCATGCGCGCACGGACCAACTACTGCGCATGCGCACTCCGGCTCAGACCTGCACATGCGCACACGGACTCACTACTGCGGATGCGCAATCGGGCTCACTACAGCGCATGCGCGCTCGGGTTCACTACTGCGCATACGCGCTTGGGGTCGCTACTGCGCATTCGCTCACGGGCTCACACTGGGCATGCACACTCGGCGTCACTACTGCGCATGCACACACGGGCTCACTACTGTGCATGCGCGCAAGGGCTCACTACTGCGCATGCGCACTCCGGCTCAGATCTGCACCTGCGTATTCGAGCTCACTTCTGCGCATGTGCACTCGGACTCACTACTGCGGATGCACAATCGGGCTCACTACTGCGCATGCGCAGTCCGGCTCAGATCTGCACAGGCGTATTCGAGCTCACTTCTGCGCATGCGCACGCGGGCTCACTACTGTGCATGCGCACTCGGTGTCACTACTGCTCATGCATACCCGGGCTCACTAATGTGCCTGCGCACTCGGACTCACTACTGCTCATGCGCATTCCGGGTCACTACTGCGCATGCGCACTCCGACTCACTACTGCGGATGCGCGCTCGGGCTCACTACTGCGCATGCGCACACGGGCTCACTACTGCGCATGCGCGCACGGGCCCACTACTGCGCATGCGCACTCCGGCTCAGACCTGCACATGCGCATTCGAGCTCACTTCTGCGCATGCGCACACGGGCTCACAACTGTGCATGCGCACTCGGACTCACTACTGCGGCTGCGCGCTCGGACTCACTACTGCTCATGCGCATTCGGGGTCACTACTGCGCATGCGCACTCGGACTCACTGCTGCGGATGCGCGCTCGATCTCACTACTGCGTATGCGCACACGGGCTCACTACTGCGCATGCGCACACGGGCCCACTATTGTGCATGCGCCCTCCGGCTCAGTCCTGCCCATGCGCCCTCGGGCACACCACTGCGCATGCGCACACGGCCTCACTACTGCGCATGCGCAGTCCGGCTCAGACCTGCACATGCGCATTCGAGCTCACTTCTGCGCATGCGCACACGCGCGCACTACTGCGCATGCGCACTCGGACTCACTACTGCGGATGCACGGTCGGGCACACTACTGCGCATGCGCACACGGGCTCACTACTGCGCATGCGCGCACGGGCCCACTACTGCGCATGCGCACTCCGGCACAGACCTGCACATGCGCACACGGACTCACTACTGCGGATGCGCAATCGGGCTCACTACTGCGCTTGCACACTCGGACTCACCACTGCTCATGCGCACTGGGACGAGTGATGCCCACTTGGACGCCGACCGTTTGGACGCGTCCCGATTGGACGGTCCCGATTCGACTCGTTCCATTTCGAAGCGGTGCGGATTGGACGCGTTCCAATTCTAAGCAGGGCTTATAGAACCTAACCTAACCAAATCTAACCTCTTCGAATTGGGACGCGTCGAATCGGCACCGCTTCGAATTGGAACGCGTCGAATCGGGACCGTCCAAACGGAACGCGTCCAATCGGTCGACGTCCAAGTGGGACACCCCCACTGGGACTCACTACTGCGGATGCGCGCTCGGGCCCACTACTGCGGTTGCGCAATCGGTTTCACTACTGCGCATGCGCACACGGGCTCACTACTGCGCATGCGCGCACGGGCCCACTATTGCGCATGCGCACTCCGGCTCAGACCTGCCCATGCGCCCTCGGGCACACCACTGCGCATGCGCACTCGGACTCACTACTGCGGATGCACAATCGGGCTTACTACTGCGCATGCGCACACCGGCTCAGACCTGCTTATGCGCACACGGGCTCACTACTGCGCATGCGCACACGGGCGCACTGCAGCGCATGCACAGTCCGGCTCAGAACTGCACATGCGCACTCCTTCTCAGCCCTGCACATGCGCACTCGGGCACACTACTGCGGATGCACAGTCGGGCTCACTACTGCGCATGCGCACTACGGCTCAGACCTGCACATGCGCACACGGACTCACTACTGCGGATGCGCAATCGTGCTCACTACTGTGCATGCGCACTCGGGGTCACTACTGCTCATGCGCACTCGGACTCACTACTGCTCATGCGCACTCGGCGTCACTACTGCTCATGCGCACTCAGACTCACTACTGCTCATGCACATTCGTGGTCACTACTGCGCATGCGCGCTCGGGATCACTACTGCGCATACGCACTCGGGGTCGCCACTGCGCATTCGCTCACGGGCTCACACTGTACGTGCACACTCGGGGTCACTACTGCGCATGCGCACACGGGCTCACTACTGCGCATGCGCACACGGGCTCACTACTGCGCATGCGCAGTCCGGCTCAGACCTGCACATGCGTATTCGAGCTCATTTCTGCGCATGTGCACACGGGCGCACTACTGCGCTTTGCGCACTCGGACTCACCACTGCGCATGCGCACTCGGGATCAGACCTGCCCATGCGCACTCGGGCTCACTACTGCGCATGCGCACTCCGGCTAAGACTTGCACATGCGCACACGCACTCACTACTGCGGATGCGCAGTCGGGCTCGCTACTGTGCATGCGCAATGGGGGTCACTACTGCTCATGCGCACTCGGACTCACTACTGCTCATGCGCACTCGGGGTCACTACTGTGCATTCGCACTCGGGGTCACTACTGCTCATGCGCACTCGGACCCACTACTGCTCATGCGCACTTGGGCTTACTACTGTTCATGCGCACTCGGGGTCACTACTGCTCACGCGCACTCGGACTCACTACTGCTCATTAGCACTCGGGCTCACTACTGTGCATGCGCACTCGGGGTCACTACTGCTCATGCACACTCGGACTCACTACTGCTCATTAGCACTCGGGCTCACTACTGTGCATGCGCACTCGGGGTCACTACTGCTCATGCGCACTCGGACTCACTACTGCTCATGCGCACTTGGGCTTACTACTGTTCATGCGCACTCGGGGTCACTACTGCTCACGCGCACTCGGACTCACTACTGCGCATGCGCACTCCGGCTCAGACCTGCACATGCGCACACGGACTCACTACTGCGGATGCGCAATCGGGCTCACTACTGTGCATGCGCACTCGGGGTCACTACTGCTCATGCGCACTCGGACTCACTACTGCTCATGCACACTCGGGCTCACTACTGTGCATGCGCACTCGGGGTCACTACTGCTCATGCGCACTCGGACTCACTACTGCTCATGCGCACTCGGGCTCACTACTGCTCATGCGCACTCGGACTCACTACTGCTCATGCACACTCGGGCTCACTACTGTGCATGCGCACTCGGGGTCACTACTTCTCATGCGCACTCGGACTCACTACTGCTCATGCGCACTCGGGCTCACTACTGCTCATGCGCACTCGGACTCACTACTGCTCATGCGCACTCGGGCTCACTACTGTGCATGCGCACTCGGGGTCACTACTGCTCATGCGCACTCGGACCCACTACTGCTCATGCGCACTTGGGCTTACTACTGTTCATGCGCACTCGGGGTCACTACTGCTCACGCGCACTCGGACTCACTACTGCTCATGCGCACTCGGGCTCACTACTGTGCATGCGCACTCGGGGTCACTACTGCTCATGCACACTCGGACTCACTACTGCTCATTAGCACTCGGGCTCACTACTGTGCATGCGCACTCGGGGTCACTACTGCTCATGCGCACTCGGACTCACTACTGCTCATGCGCACTTGGGCTTACTACTGTTCATGCGCACTCGGGGTCACTACTGCTCACGCGCACTCGGACTCACTACTGCTCATGCGCACTCGGGCTCACTACTGTGCATGCGCACTCGGGGTCACTACTGCTCATGCGCACTCGGACCCACTACTGCTCATGCGCACTTGGGCTTACTACTGTTCAGGCGCACTCGGGGTCACTACTGCTCACGCGCACTCGGACTCACTACTGCTCATTAGCACTCGGGCTCACTACTGGGCATGCGCACTCGGGGTCACTACTGCTCATGCACACTCGGACTCACTACTGCTCATTAGCACTCGGGCTCACTACTGTGCATGCGCACTCGGGGTCACTACTGCTCATGCGCACTCGGACTCACTACTGCTCATGCGCACTTGGGCTTACTACTGTTCATGCGCACTCGGGGTCACTACTGCTCATGCGCACTCGGACTCACTACTGCTCATGCACACTCGGGCTCACTACTGTGCATGCGCACTCGGGGTCACTACTGCTCATGCGCACTCGGACTCACTACTGCTCATGCGCACTCGGGCTCACTACTGCTCATGCGCACTCGGACTCACTACTGCTCATGCACACTCGGGCTCACTACTGTGCATGCGCACTCGGGGTCACTACTGCTCATGCGCACTCGGACTCACTACTGCTCATGCGCACTCGGGCTCACTACTGCTCATGCGCACTCGGACTCACTACTGCTCATGAGCACTCGGACTCACTACTGCGGATGCGCACTCGGGGTCACTACTGCTCATGCGCACTCGGACTCACTACTGCTCATGCGCACTTGGGCTTACTACTGTTCATGCGCACTCGGGGTCACTACTGCTCACGCGCACTCGGACTCACTACTGCTCATGCGCACTCGGGCTCACTACTGTGCATGCGCACTCGGGGTCACTACTGCTCATGCACACTCGGACTCACTACTGCTCATTAGCACTCGGGCTCACTACTGTGCATGCGCACTCGGGGTCACTACTGCTCATGCGCACTCGGACTCACTACTGCTCATGCGCACTTGGGCTTACTACTGTTCATGCGCACTCGGGGTCACTACTGCTCACGCGCACTCGGACTCACTACTGCTCATGCGCACTCGGGCTCACTACTGTGCATGCGCACTCGGACTCACTACTGCTCATGCGCACCCGGGCTCACTACTGTGCATGCGCACTCGGGGTCACTACTGCTCACGCGCACTCGGACTCACTACTGCGGATGCGCGCTCGGGCTCACTACTGCGCATGCGCACACGGGCTCACTACTGCGCATGCGCGCACGGACCAACTACTGCGCATGCGCACTCCGGCTCAGACCTGCACATGCGCACACGGACTCACTACTGCGGATGCGCAATCGGGCTCACTACTGTGCATGCGCACTCGGGGTCACTACTGCTCATGCGCACTCGGACTCACTACTGCTCATGCACACTCGGGCTCACTACTGTGCATGCGCACTCGGGGTCACTACTGCTCATGCGCACTCGGACTCACTACTGCTCATGCGCACTCGGGCTCACTACTGCTCATGCGCACTCGGACTCACTACTGCTCATGCGCACTCGGACTCACTACTGCGGATGCGCACTCCGGCTGAGACCTGCCCATGCGTCCTCGGGCACACCAGTGTGCATGCGAACACGGACTCACCACTGCGCATGCGCACTCCGGCTCAGACCTGCTCATGCGCACTCGGGCTCACTACTGCACATGCGCGCTCAGGCTCACTACTGCGCATACGCGCTCGGGGTCGCTACTGCGCATTCGCTCACGGGCTCACACTGTGCATGCACACTTTGGGTCACTACTGCGCATGCGCACACGGACTCACCACTGCGCATGCGCACTCCGGCTCAGACCTGCCCATGCGCACTCAGGCTCACCACTGCGTATGCGCACACGGGCTCACTACTGCGGATGCGCAGTCCGGCTCAGACCTGCACATGCGCATTCGAGCTCACTTCTGCGCATGTGCATACGGGCGCACTACTGCGCTTGCTCACTCGGACTCACCACTGCGCATGCGCACTCCGGCTCAGACCTGCCCATGCGCACTCGGGCTCACCACTGCGCATGCGTACACGGGCTCACTACTGCGCATGCGCGCACGGGGTCACTACTGCGGATGCGCACACAGGGTCACTACTGCGCATGGGCACACGGGCTCACTACTGTGCATGCGCACTCGGGGTCACTACTGCTCATGCGCACTCAGACTCACTACTGCTCATGCGCACTCGGGCTCACTACTGTGCATGCGCACTCGGGGTCACTACTGCTCACGCGCACTCGGACTCACTACTGCGGATGCGCGCACGGGCTCACTACTGCGCATGCGCACAGGGGTCACTACAGCGCATACGCGCACGGGCCCACTACTGCGCATGCGCACTCCGGCTCAGACCTGCACATGCGCACACGGACTCACTACTGCGGATGCGCAATCGGGCTTACTACTGCGGATTCGCGCCCGGGCTCACTATTGCGCATGCGCACCCGGGCTCACTACTGCGCATGCGCACACGGGCTCACTGCTTGCGCATGCGCGCACGGGCTCACTACTGCGCATGCGCAGTCCGGCTCAGATCTGATTCTGCGTATTCGAGCTCACTTCTGCGCATGTGCACACGGGCGCAAAGCTGCGCATGCGCACTCGGACTCACTACTGCGGATGCGGAATCGGGCTCACTACTGCGGACTCGCGCTCGGGCTCACTACTGCGCATGCGCAATCGGGCTCACTACACCGCATGCGCGCTCGGGCTCACTACTGCGCATACGCGCTCGGGGTCGCTACTGCGCATTCGCTCACGGGCTCACACTGTGCACGCACACTCGGGGTCACTACTGCGCATGCGCACTCGGGGTCACTACTGCGCATGCGCAGTCGGGCTCACTACGGCGGATGCGCACACGGGCTCACTACTTTGCATGCGCGCACGGGCTCACTACTGCGCATGCGCGCTCGGACTCACTACTACTCATGCGCACTCGGGCTCACTACTGCGGATGCGCAATCGGGTTTACTAGTGCGCATGCGCACACGGGCTCACTGCTGCGCATGCGTGCTCGGACTCACTACTCCTCATGCGCACTCGGGCTCACTACTGTGCATGCGCACTCAGGGTCACTACTGCTCATGCGCACTCGGGCTCACTACTGCGCATGCGCGCTCGGACGCACTACTGCTCATGCGCACACGGACTCACGACTGCGGATGCGCGTTTCGGTCTCACTACTGCGGATGCGCACACGGGCTCACTACTGCGGATGCGCAGTCGGGCTCGCTACTGTGCATGCGCAATCGGGGTCACTACTGCTCATGCGCACTCGGACTCACTACTGCTCATGCGCAATCGGGGTCACTACTGCTCATGCGCACTCGGACTGACTACTGCTCATGCGCACTCGGGGTCACTACTGTGCATGCGCACTCGGGGTCACTACTGCTCATGCGCACTCGGACTCACTACTGCGCATGCGCACTCCGGCTCAGACCTGCACATGCGCACACGGACTCACTACTGCGGATGCGCAATCGGGCTCCCTACTGTGCATGCGCACTCGGGGTCACTACTGCTCATGCGCACTCGGACTCACTACTGCTCATGCACACTCGGGCTCACTACTGTGCATGCGCACTCGGGGTCACTACTGCTCATGCGCACTCGGACTCACTACTGCTCATGCGCACTCGGGCTCACTACTGCTCATGCGCACTCGGACTCACTACTGCTCATGCGCACTCGGACTCACTACTGCGGATGCGCACTCGGACTCACTACTGCTCATGCACACTCGGGGTCACTACTGCTCACGCGCACTCGGACTCACTACTGCTCATGCGCACTCGGGCTCACTACTGTGCATGCGCACTCGGGGTCACTACTGCTCATGCACACTCGGACTCACTACTGCTCATTAGCACTCGGGCTCACTACTGTGCATGCGCACTCGGGGTCACTACTGCTCATGCGCACTCGGACTCACTACTGCTCATGCGCACTTGGGCTTACTACTGTTCATGCGCACTCGGGGTCACTACTGCTCACGCGCACTCGGACTCACTACTGCTCATGCGCACTCGGGCTCACTACTGTGCATGCGCACTAGGACTCACTACTGCTCATGCGCACCCGGGTTCACTACTGTGCATGCGCACTCGGGGTCACTACTGCTCACGCGCACTCGGACTCACTACTGCGGATGCGCGCTCGGGCTCACTACTGCGCATGCGCACACGGGCTCACTACTGCGCATGCGCGCACGGACCAACTACTGCGCATGCGCACTCCGGCTCAGACCTGCACATGCGCACACGGACTCACTACTGCGGATGCGCAATCGGGCTCACTACTGTGCATGCGCACTCGGGGTCACTACTGCTCATGCGCACTCGGACTCACTACTGCTCATGCACACTCGGGCTCACTACTGTGCATGCGCACTCGGGGTCACTACTGCTCATGCGCACTCGGACTCACTACTGCTCATGCGCACTCGGGCTCACTACTGCTCATGCGCACTCGGACTCACTACTGCTCATGCGCACTCGGACTCACTACTGCGGATGCGCGCTCGGGCTCACTACTGCGCATGCGCACACGGGCTCACTACTGCGCATGCGCGCACGGGCCCACTACTGCGGATGCGCACTCCGGCTGAGACCTGCCCATGCGTCCTCGGGCACACCAGTGTGCATGCGAACACGGACTCACCACTGCGCATGCGCACTCCGGCTCAGACCTGCTCATGCGCACTCGGGCTCACTACTGCACATGCGCGCTCAGGCTCACTACTGCGCATACGCGCTCGGGGTCGCTACTGCGCATTCGCTCACGGGCTCACACTGTGCATGCACACTTTGGGTCACTACTGCGCATGCGCACACGGGCTCACTACTGCGCATGCGCGCACGGGCTTACTACTGCGCATGCGCAGTCCGGCTCAGACCTGCACATGCGCACTCGGTCTCACCACTGCGCATGCGTACACGGGCTCACTACTGCGCACGCGCGCACGGGGTCACTACTGCGCATGCACGCTCGGGGTCACTACTGCGCATGCGCACTCAGAGTCACTACTGCGCATGCGCACACGGACTCACCACTGCGCATGCGCACTCCGGCTCAGACCTGCCCATGCGCACTCAGGCTCACCACTGCGTATGCGCACACGGGCTCACTACTGCGGATGCGCAGTCCGGCTCAGACCTGCACATGCGCATTCGAGCTCACTTCTGCGCATGTGCATACGGGCGCACTACTGCGCTTGCTCACTCGGACTCACCACTGCGCATGCGCACTCCGGCTCAGACCTGCCCATGCGCACTCGGGCTCACCACTGCGCATGCGTACACGGGCTCACTACTGCGCATGCGCGCACGGGGTCACTACTGCGCATGCACGCTCGGGGTCACTACTGCGCATGCGCACACAGGGTCACTACTGCGCATGGGCACACGGGCTCACTACTGTGCATGCGCACTCGGGGTCACTACTGCTCATGCGCACTCAGACTCACTACTGCTCATGCGCACTCGGGCTCACTACTGTGCATGCGCACTCGGGGTCACTACTGCTCACGCGCACTCGGACTCACTACTGCGGATGCGCGCACGGGCTCACTACTGCGCATGCGCACAGGGGTCACTACAGCGCATACGCGCACGGGCCCACTACTGCGCATGCGCACTCCGGCTCAGACCTGCACATGCGCACACGGACTCACTACTGCGGATGCGCAATCGGGCTTACTACTGCGGATTCGCGCCCGGGCTCACTATTGCGCATGCGCACCCGGGCTCACTACTGCGCATGCGCACACGGGCTCACTACTTGCGCATGCGCGCACGGGCTCACTACTGCGCATGCGCAGTCCGGCTCAGATCTGATTCTGCGTATTCGAGCTCACTTCTGCGCATGTGCACACGGGCGCACAGCTGCGAATGCGCACTCGGACTCACTACTGCGGATGCGGAATCGGGCTCACTACTGCGGACTCGCGCTCGGGCTCACTACTGCGCATGCGCAATCGGGCTCACTACACCGCATGCGCGCTCGGGCTCACTACTGCGCATACGCGCTCGGGGTCGCTACTGCGCATTCGCTCACGGGCTCACACTGTGCATGCACACTCGGGGTCACTACTGCGCATGCGCACTCGGGGTCACTACTGCGCATGCGCAGTCGGGCTCACTACGGCGGATGCGCACACGGGCTCACTACTTTGCATGCGCGCACAGGCTCACTACTGCGCATGCGCGCTCGGACTCACTACTACTCATGCGCACTCGGGCTCACTACTGCGGATGCGCAATCGGGTTTACTAGTGCGCATGCGCACACGGGCTCACTGCTGCGCATGCGCGCTCGGACTCACTACTCCTCATGCGCACTCGGGCTCACTACTGTGCATGCGCACTCAGGGTCACTACTGCTCATGCGCACTCGGGCTCACTACTGCGCATGCGCGCTCGGACGCACGACTGCTCATGCGCACACGGACTCACGACTGCGGATGCGCGTTTCGGTCTCACTACTGCGGATGCGCACACGGGCTCACTACTGCGCATGCACAGTCCGGCACAGACCAGCCCATGCGTATTCGGGCTCACTTCTGCGCATGTGCACTCGGACTCACTACTGCTCAAGCGCACTCGGGCCCACTACTGTGCATGCGCACTCGGGGTCACTACTGCTCATGCGCACTCGGGGTCACTACTGCTCATGCGCACTCGGACTAACCACTGCTCATGCGCACTGGGACTCACTACTGCTCATGCGCACTAGGACTCACTACTGCGGATGCACAATCGGGCTCACTACTGCACGTGCGCACTCCGCCTCAGACCTGCACATGCGCACACGGACTCACTACTGCGGAAGCGCAATCGGTCCCACTACTGTGCATGCGCACTCGGACTCACTACTGCGCATGCGCACTCGTGGTCACTACTGCTTATGCGGACTCGGACACACTACTGCTCATGGGCACTCGGGCTCACTACTGTGCGTGCGCACTCGGGGTCACTACTGCGCATGCGCAGTGGGGCTCACTACTGCGGATGCGCACACGGGCTCACTACTGCGCATGCGCGCACGGGCTCACTACTGCGCATGCGCAGTCCGGCTCAGATCTGATCCTGCGTATTCGAACTCACTTCTGCGCATGTGCACACGGGCGCACAGCTGCGCATGCGCGCACGGCCCCACTACTGCGCATGCGCACTCCGGCTCAGACCTGCACATGCGCAGACGGACTCACTACTGTGGATGCGCAATCGGGTTCACTACTGTGCATGCGCACTCGGGGTCACTACTGCTCATGCGCACTCGGACTCACTACTGCTCATGCGCACTCGGACACACTACTGCTCATGCGCACTCGGGCTCACTACTGTGCATGCGCACTCGGGGTCACTACTGCTCATGCGCACTCGGACTCACTACTGCTCATGCGCACTCGGGCTCACTACTGTGCATGCGTACTCGGGGTCACTACTGCTCATGCGCACTCGGACTCACTACTGCGGATGCGCAATCGGGCTCACTACTGCGCATGCGCACTACGGCTCAGACCTGCACATGCGCACACGGACTCACTACTGCGGATGCGCAAACGTGCTCACTACTGTGCATGCGCACTTGGGGTCACTACTGCTCATGCGCACTCGGACTCACTACTGCTCATGCGCACTCGGCGTCACTACTGCTCATGCGCACTCAGACTCACTACTGCTCATGCACATTCGTGGTCACTACTGCGCATGCGCGCTCGGGATCACTACTGCGCATACGCACTCGGGGTCGCCACTGCGCATTCGCTCACGGGCTCACACTGTACGTGCACACTCGGGGTCACTACTGCGCATGCGCACACGGGCTCACTACAGCGCATGCGCAGTCCGGCTCAGACCTGCACATGCGTATTCGAGCTCATTTCTGCGCATGTGCACACGGGCGCACTACTGCGCTTTGCGCACTCGGACTCACCACTGCGCATGCGCACTCGGGATCAGACCTGCCCATGCGCACTCGGGCTCACTACTGCGCATGCGCACTCCGGCTAAGACTTGCACATGCGCACACGCACTCACTACTGCGGATGCGCAGTCGGGCTCGCTACTGTGCATGCGCAATCGGGGTCACTACTGCTCATGCGCACTCGGACTCACTACTGCTCATGCGCACTCGGGGTCACTACTGTGCATTCGCACTCGGGGTCACTACTGCTCATGCGCACTCGGACCCACTACTGCTCATGCGCACTTGGGCTTACTACTGTTCATGCGCACTCGGGGTCACTACTGCTCACGCGCACTCGGACTCACTACTGCTCATTAGCACTCGGGCTCACTACTGTGCATGCGCACTCGGGGTCACTACTGCTCATGCACACTCGGACTCACTACTGCTCATTAGCACTCGGGCTCACTACTGTGCATGCGCACTCGGGGTCACTACTGCTCATGCGCACTCGGACTCACTACTGCTCATGCGCACTTGGGCTTACTACTGTTCATGCGCACTCGGGGCCACTACTGCTCACGCGCACTCGGACTCACTACTGCGCATGCGCACTCCGGCTCAGACCTGCACATGCGCACACGGACTCACTACTGCGGATGCGCAATCGGGCTCACTACTGTGCATGCGCACTCGGGGTCACTACTGCTCATGCGCACTCGGACTCACTACTGCTCATGCACACTCGGGCTCACTACTGTGCATGCGCACTCGGGGTCACTACTGCTCATGCGCACTCGGACTCACTACTGCTCATGCGCACTCGGGCTCATTACTGCTCATGCGCACTCGGACTCACTACTGCTCATGCACACTCGGGCTCACTACTGTGCATGCGCACTCGGGGTCACTACTTCTCATGCGCACTCGGACTCACTACTGCTCATGCGCACTCGGGCTCACTACTGCTCATGCGCACTCGGACTCACTACTGCTCATGCGCACTCGGGCTCACTACTGTGCATGCGCACTCGGGGTCACTACTGCTCATGCGCACTCGGACCCACTACTGCTCATGCGCACTTGGGCTTACTACTGTTCATGCGCACTCGGGGTCACTACTGCTCACGCGCACTCGGACTCACTACTGCTCATGCGCACTCGGGCTCACTACTGTGCATGCGCACTCGGGGTCACTACTGCTCATGCGCACTCGGACTCACTACTGCTCATGCGCACTCGGGCTCACTACTGTGCATGCGCACTCGGGGTCACTACTGCTCATGCGCACTCGGACCCACTACTGCTCATGCGCACTTGGGCTTACTACTGTTCATGCGCACTCGGGGTCACTACTGCTCACGCGCACTCGGACTCACTACTGCTCATGCGCACTCGGGCTCACTACTGTGCATGCGCACTCGGGGTCACTACTGCTCATGCACACTCGGACTCACTACTGCTCATTAGCACTCGGGCTCACTACTGTGCATGCGCACTCGGGGTCACTACTGCTCATGCGCACTCGGACTCACTACTGCTCATGCGCACTTGGGCTTACTACTGTTCATGCGCACTCGGGGTCACTACTGCTCACGCGCACTCGGACTCACTACTGCTCATGCGCACTCGGGCTCACTACTGTGCATGCGCACTCGGGGTCACTACTGCTCATGCGCACTCGGACCCACTACTGCTCATGCGCACTTGGGCTTACTACTGTTCAGGCGCACTCGGGGTCACTACTGCTCACGCGCACTCGGACTCACTACTGCTCATTAGCACTCGGGCTCACTACTGGGCATGCGCACTCGGGGTCACTACTGCTCATGCACACTCGGACTCACTACTGCTCATTAGCACTCGGGCTCACTACTGTGCATGCGCACTCGGGGTCACTACTGCTCATGCGCACTCGGACTCACTACTGCTCATGCGCACTTGGGCTTACTACTGTTCATGCGCACTCGGGGTCACTACTGCTCACGCGCACTCGGACTCACTACTGCGCATGCGCACTCCGGCTCAGACCTGCACATGCGCACACGGACTCACTACTGCGGATGCGCAATCGGGCTCACTACTGTGCATGCGCACTCGGGGTCACTACTGCTCATGCGCACTCGGACTCACTACTGCTCATGCACACTCGGGGTCACTACTGCTCATGCGCACTCGGACTCACTACTGCTCATGCGCACTTGGGCTTACTACTGTTCATGCGCACTCGGGGTCACTACTGCTCACGCGCACTCGGACTCACTACTGCTCATGCGCACTCGGGCTCACTACTGTGCATGCGCACTCGGGGTCACTACTGCTCATGCACACTCGGACTCACTACTGCTCATTAGCACTCGGGCTCACTACTGTGCATGCGCACTCGGGGTCACTACTGCTCATGCGCACTCGGACTCACTACTGCTCATGCGCACTTGGGCTTACTACTGTTCATGCGCACTCGGGGTCACTACTGCTCACGCGCACTCGGACTCACTACTGCTCATGCGCACTCGGGCTCACTACTGTGCATGCGCACTCGGACTCACTACTGCTCATGCGCACCCGGGCTCACTACTGTGCATGCGCACTCGGGGTCACTACTGCTCACGCGCACTCGGACACACTACTGCGGATGCGCGCTCGGGCTCACTACTGCGCATGCGCACACGGGCTCACTACTGCGCATGCGCGCACGGACCAACTACTGCGCATGCGCACTCCGGCTCAGACCTGCACATGCGCACACGGACTCACTACTGCGGATGCGCAATCGGGCTCACTACTGTGCATGCGCACTCGGGGTCACTACTGCTCATGCGCACTCGGACTCACTACTGCTCATGCACACTCGGGCTCACTACTGTGCATGCGCACTCGGGGTCACTACTGCTCATGCGCACTCGGACTCACTACTGCTCATGCGCACTCGGGCTCACTACTGCTCATGCGCACTCGGACTCACTACTGCTCATGCGCACTCGGACTCACTACTGCGGATGCGCACTCCGGCTGAGACCTGCCCATGCGTCCTCGGGCACACCAGTGTGCATGCGAACACGGACTCACCACTGCGCATGCGCACTCCGGCTCAGACCTGCTCATGCGCACTCGGGCTCACTACTGCACATGCGCGCTCAGGCTCACTACTGCGCATACGCGCTCGGGGTCGCTACTGCGCATTCGCTCACGGGCTCACACTGTGCATGCACACTTTGGGTCACTACTGCGCATGCGCACACGGACTCACCACTGCGCATGCGCACTCCGGCTCAGACCTGCCCATGCGCACTCAGGCTCACCACTGCGTATGCGCACACGGGCTCACTACTGCGGATGCGCAGTCCGGCTCAGACCTGCACATGCGCATTCGAGCTCACTTCTGCGCATGTGCATACGGGCGCACTACTGCGCTTGCTCACTCGGACTCACCACTGCGCATGCGCACTCCGGCTCAGACCTGCCCATGCGCACTCGGGCTCACCACTGCGCATGCGTACACGGGCTCACTACTGCGCATGCGCGCACGGGGTCACTACTGCGGATGCGCACACAGGGTCACTACTGCGCATGGGCACACGGGCTCACTACTGTGCATGCGCACTCGGGGTCACTACTGCTCATGCGCACTCAGACTCACTACTGCTCATGCGCACTCGGGCTCACTACTGTGCATGCGCACTCGGGGTCACTACTGCTCACGCGCACTCGGACTCACTACTGCGGATGCGCGCACGGGCTCACTACTGCGCATGCGCACAGGGGTCACTACAGCGCATACGCGCACGGGCCCACTACTGCGCATGCGCACTCCGGCTCAGACCTGCACATGCGCACACGGACTCACTACTGCGGATGCGCAATCGGGCTTACTACTGCGGATTCGCGCCCGGGCTCACTATTGCGCATGCGCACCCGGGCTCACTACTGCGCATGCGCACACGGGCTCACTACTTGCGCATGCGCGCACGGGCTCACTACTGCGCATGCGCAGTCCGGCTCAGATCTGATTCTGCGTACTCGAGCTCACTTCTGCGCATGTGCACACGGGCGCACAGCTGCGCATGCGCACTCGGACTCACTACTGCGGATGCGGAATCGGGCTCACTACTGCGGACTCGCGCTCGGGCTCACTACTGCGCATGCGCAATCGAGCTCACTACACCGCATGCGCGCTCGGGCTCACTACTGCGCATACGCGCTCGGGGTCGCTACTGCGCATTCGCTCACGGGCTCACACTGTGCATGCACACTCGGGGTCACTACTGCGCATGCGCACTCGGGGTCACTACTGCGCATGCGCAGTCGGGCTCACTACGGCGGATGCGCACACGGGCTCACTACTTTGCATGCGCGCACGGGCTCACTACTGCGCATGCGCGCTCGGACTCACTACTACTCATGCGCACTCGGGCTCACTACTGCGGATGCGCAATCGGGTTTACTAGTGCGCATGCGCACACGGGCTCACTGCTGCGCATGCGCGCTCGGACTCACTACTCCTCATGCGCACTCGGGCTCACTACTGTGCATGCGCACTCAGGGTCACTACTGCTCATGCGCACTCGGGCTCACTACTGCGCATGCGCGCTCGGACGCACGACTGCTCATGCGCACACGGACTCACGACTGCGGATGCGCGTTTCGGTCTCACTACTGCGGATGCGCACACGGGCTCACTACTGCGCATGCACAGTCCGGCACAGACCAGCCCATGCGTATTCGGGCTCACTTCTGCGCATGTGCACTCGGACTCACTACTGCTCAAGCGCACTCGGGCCCACTACTGTGCATGCGCACTCGGGGTCACTACTGCTCATGCGCACTCGGACTAACCACTGCTCATGCGCACTGGGACTCACTACTGCTCATGCGCACTAGGACTCACTACTGCGGATGCACAATCGGGCTCACTACTGCACGTGCGCACTCCGCCTCAGACCTGCACATGCGCACACGGACTCACTACTGCGGAAGCGCAATCGGTCCCACTACTGTGCATGCACACTCGGACTCACTACTGCGCATGCGCACTCGTGGTCACTACTGCTTATGCGGACTCGGACACACTACTGCTCATGGGCACTCGGGCTCACTACTGTGCGTGCGCACTCGGGGTCACTACTGCGCATGCGCAGTGGGGCTCACTACTGCGGATGCGCACACGGGCTCACTACTGCGCATGCGCGCACGGGCTCACTACTGCGCATGCGCAGTCCGGCTCAGATCTGATCCTGCGTATTCGAACTCACTTCCGCGCATGTGCACACGGGCGCACAGCTGCGCATGCGCGCACGGCCCCACTACTGCGCATGCGCACTCCGGCTCAGACCTGCACATGCGCAGACGGACTCACTACTGTGGATGCGCAATCGGGTTCACTACTGTGCATGCGCACTCGGGGTCACTACTGCTCATGCGCACTCGGACTCACTACTGCTCATGCGCACTCGGACACACTACTGCTCATGCGCACTCGGGCTCACTACTGTGCATGCGCACTCGGGGTCACTACTGCTCATGCGCACTCGGACTCACTACTGCTCATGCGCACTCGGGCTCACTACTATGCATGCGTACTCGGGGTCACTACTGCTCATGCGCACTCGGACTCACTACTGCGGATGCGCAATCGGGCTCACTACTGCGCATGCGCACTACGGCTCAGACCTGCACATGCGCACACGGACTCACTACTGCGGATGCGCAATCGTGCTCACTACTGTGCATGCGCACTTGGGGTCACTACTGCTCATGCGCACTCGGACTCACTACTGCTCATGCGCACTCGGCGTCACTACTGCTCATGCGCACTCAGACTCACTACTGCTCATGCACATTCGTGGTCACTACTGCGCATGCGCGCTCGGGATCACTACTGCGCATACGCACTCGGGGTCGCCACTGCGCATTCGCTCACGGGCTCACACTGTACGTGCACACTCGGGGTCACTACTGCGCATGCGCACACGGGCTCACTACAGCGCATGCGCAGTCCGGCTCAGACCTGCACATGCGTATTCGAGCTCATTTCTGCGCATGTGCACACGGGCGCACTACTGCGCTTTGCGCACTCGGACTCACCACTGCGCATGCGCACTCGGGATCAGACCTGCCCATGCGCACTCGGGCTCACTACTGCGCATGCGCACTCCGGCTAAGACTTGCACATGCGCGCACGCACTCACTACTGCGGATGCGCAGTCGGGCTCGCTACTGTGCATGCGCAATCGGGGTCACTACTGCTCATGCGCACTCGGACTCACTACTGCTCATGCGCACTCGGGGTCACTACTGTGCATTCGCACTCGGGGTCACTACTGCTCATGCGCACTCGGACCCACTACTGCTCATGCGCACTTGGGCTTACTACTGTTCATGCGCACTCGGGGTCACTACTGCTCACGCGCACTCGGACTCACTACTGCTCATTAGCACTCGGGCTCACTACTGTGCATGCGCACTCGGGGTCACTACTGCTCATGCACACTCGGACTCACTACTGCTCATTAGCACTCGGGCTCACTACTGTGCATGCGCACTCGGGGTCACTACTGCTCATGCGCACTCGGACTCACTACTGCTCATGCGCACTTGGGCTTACTACTGTTCATGCGCACTCGGGGTCACTACTGCTCACGCGCACTCGGACTCACTACTGCGCATGCGCACTCCGGCTCAGACCTGCACATGCGCACACGGACTCACTACTGCGGATGCGCAATCGGGCTCACTACTGTGCATGCGCACTCGGGGTCACTACTGCTCATGCGCACTCGGACTCACTACTGCTCATGCACACTCGGGCTCACTACTGTGCATGCGCACTCGGGGTCACTACTGCTCATGCGCACTCGGACTCACTACTGCTCATGCGCACTCGGGCTCATTACTGCTCATGCGCACTCGGACTCACTACTGCTCATGCACACTCGGGCTCACTACTGTGCATGCGCACTCGGGGTCACTACTTCTCATGCGCACTCGGACTCACTACTGCTCATGCGCACTCGGGCTCACTACTGCTCATGCGCACTCGGACTCACTACTGCTCATGCGCACTCGGGCTCACTACTGTGCATGCGCACTCGGGGTCACTACTGCTCATGCGCACTCGGACCCACTACTGCTCATGCGCACTTGGGCTTACTACTGTTCATGCGCACTCGGGGTCACTACTGCTCACGCGCACTCGGACTCACTACTGCTCATGCGCACTCGGGCTCACTACTGTGCATGCGCACTCGGGGTCACTACTGCTCATGCGCACTCGGACTCACTACTGCTCATGCGCACTCGGGCTCACTACTGTGCATGCGCACTCGGGGTCACTACTGCTCATGCGCACTCGGACCCACTACTGCTCATGCGCACTTGGGCTTACTACTGTTCATGCGCACTCGGGGTCACTACTGTTCACGCGCACTCGGACTCACTACTGCTCATGCGCACTCGGGCTCACTACTGTGCATGCGCACTCGGGGTCACTACTGCTCATGCACACTCGGACTCACTACTGCTCATTAGCACTCGGGCTCACTACTGTGCATGCGCACTCGGGGTCACTACTGCTCATGCGCACTCGGACTCACTACTGCTCATGCGCACTTGGGCTTACTACTGTTCATGCGCACTCGGGGTCACTACTGCTCACGCGCACTCGGACTCACTACTGCTCATGCGCACTCGGGCTCACTACTGTGCATGCGCACTCGGGGTCACTACTGCTCATGCGCACTCGGACCCACTACTGCTCATGCGCACTTGGGCTTACTACTGTTCAGGCGCACTCGGGGTCACTACTGCTCACGCGCACTCGGACTCACTACTGCTCATTAGCACTCGGGCTCACTACTGGGCATGCGCACTCGGGGTCACTACTGCTCATGCACACTCGGACTCACTACTGCTCATTAGCACTCGGGCTCACTACTGTGCATGCGCACTCGGGGTCACTACTGCTCATGCGCACTCGGACTCACTACTGCTCATGCGCACTTGGGCTTACTACTGTTCATGCGCACTCGGGGTCACTACTGCTCACGCGCACTCGGACTCACTACTGCGCATGCGCACTCCGGCTCAGACCTGCACATGCGCACACGGACTCACTACTGCGGATGCGCAATCGGGCTCACTACTGTGCATGCGCACTCGGGGTCACTACTGCTCATGCGCACTCGGACTCACTACTGCTCATGCACACTCGGGGTCACTACTGCTCATGCGCACTCGGACTCACTACTGCTCATGCGCACTTGGGCTTACTACTGTTCATGCGCACTCGGGGTCACTACTGCTCACGCGCACTCGGACTCACTACTGCTCATGCGCACTCGGGCTCACTACTGTGCATGCGCACTCGGGGTCACTACTGCTCATGCACACTCGGACTCACTACTGCTCATTAGCACTCGGGCTCACTACTGTGCATGCGCACTCGGGGTCACTACTGCTCATGCGCACTCGGACTCACTACTGCTCATGCGCACTTGGGCTTACTACTGTTCATGCGCACTCGGGGTCACTACTGCTCACGCGCACTCGGACTCACTACTGCTCATGCGCACTCGGGCTCACTACTGTGCATGCGCACTCGGACTCACTACTGCTCATGCGCACCCGGGCTCACTACTGTGCATGCGCACTCGGGGTCACTACTGCTCACGCGCACTCGGACTCACTACTGCGGATGCGCGCTCGGGCTCACTACTGCGCATGCGCACACGGGCTCACTACTGCGCATGCGCGCACGGACCAACTACTGCGCATGCGCACTCCGGCTCAGACCTGCTCATGCACACTCGGACTCACTACTGCTCATTAGCACTCGGGCTCACTACTGTGCATGCGCACTCGGGGTCACTACTGCTCATGCGCACTCGGACTCACTACTGCGGATGCGCAATCGGGCTCACTACTGTGCATGCGCACTCGGGGTCACTACTGCTCATGCGCACTCGGACTCACTACTGCTCATGCACACTCGGGCTCACTACTGTGCATGCGCACTCGGGGTCACTACTGCTCATGCGCACTCGGACTCACTACTGCTCATGCGCACTCGGGCTCACTACTGCTCATGCGCACTCGGACTCACTACTGCTCATGCGCACTCGGACTCACTACTGCGGATGCGCACTCCGGCTGAGACCTGCCCATGCGTCCTCGGGCACACCAGTGTGCATGCGAACACGGACTCACCACTGCGCATGCGCACTCCGGCTCAGACCTGCTCATGCGCACTCGGGCTCACTACTGCACATGCGCGCTCAGGCTCACTACTGCGCATACGCGCTCGGGGTCGCTACTGCGCATTCGCTCACGGGCTCACACTGTGCATGCACACTTTGGGTCACTACTGCGCATGCGCACACGGACTCACCACTGCGCATGCGCACTCCGGCTCAGACCTGCCCATGCGCACTCAGGCTCACCACTGCGTATGCGCACACGGGCTCACTACTGCGGATGCGCAGTCCGGCTCAGACCTGCACATGCGCATTCGAGCTCACTTCTGCGCATGTGCATACGGGCGCACTACTGCGCTTGCTCACTCGGACTCACCACTGCGCATGCGCACTCCGGCTCAGACCTGCCCATGCGCACTCGGGCTCACCACTGCGCATGCGTACACGGGCTCACTACTGCGCATGCGCGCACGGGGTCACTACTGCGGATGCGCACACAGGGTCACTACTGCGCATGGGCACACGGGCTCACTACTGTGCATGCGCACTCGGGGTCACTACTGCTCATGCGCACTCAGACTCACTACTGCTCATGCGCACTCGGGCTCACTACAGTGCATGCGCACTCGGGGTCACTACTGCTCACGCGCACTCGGACTCACTACTGCGGATGCGCGCACGGGCTCACTACTGCGCATGCGCACAGGGGTCACTACAGCGCATACGCGCACGGGCCCACTACTGCGCATGCGCACTCCGGCTCAGACCTGCACATGCGCACACGGACTCACTACTGCGGATGCGCAATCGGGCTTACTACTGCGGATTCGCGCCCGGGCTCACTATTGCGCACGCGCACCCGGGCTCACTACTGCGCATGCGCACACGGGCTCACTACTTGCGCATGCGCGCACGGGCTCACTACTGCGCATGCGCAGTCCGGCTCAGATCTGATTCTGCGTATTCGAGCTCACTTCTGCGCATGTGCACACGGGCGCACAGCTACGCATGCGCACTCGGACTCACTACTGCGGATGCGGAATCGGGCTCACTACTGCGGACTCGCGCTCGGGCTCACTACTGCGCATGCGCAATCGGGCTCACTACACCGCATGCGCGCTCGGGCTCACTACTGCGCATACGCGCTCGGGGTCGCTACTGCGCATTCGCTCACGGGCTCACACTGTGCATGCACACTCGGGGTCACTACTGCGCATGCGCACTCGGGGTCACTACTGCGCATGCGCAGTCGGGCTCACTACGGCGGATGCGCACACGGGCTCACTACTTTGCATGCGCGCACGGGCTCACTACTGCGCATGCGCGCTCGGACTCACTACTACTCATGCGCACTCGGGCTCACTACTGCGGATGCGCAATCGGGTTTACTAGTGCGCATGCGCACACGGGCTCACTGCTGCGCATGCGCGCTCGGACTCACTACTCCTCATGCGCACTCGGGCTCACTACTGTGCATGCGCACACGGACTCACGACTGCGGATGCGCGTTTCGGTCTCACTACTGCGGATGCGCACACGGGCTCACTACTGCGGATGCGCGCTCGGACGCACTACTGCTCATGCGCACACGGACTCACGACTGCGGATGCGCGTTTCGGTCTCACTACTGCGGATGCGCACACGGGCTCACTACTGCGCATGGGCACACGGGCTCACTACTGTGCATGCGCACTCGGGGTCACTACTACTCATGCGCACTCGGGCTCACTACTGCGGAAGCGCAATCGGGTTTACTAGTGCGCATGCGCACACGGGCTCACTACTTTGCATGCGCGCACGGGCTCACTACTGCTCATGCGCACTCGGGCTCACTACTGCGCATGCGCGCTCGGACGCACTACTGCTCATGCGCACACGGACTCACGACTGCGGATGCGCGTTTCGGTCTCACTACTGCGGATGCGCACACGGGCTCACTACTGCGGATGCGCAGTCGGGCTCGCTACTGTGCATGCGCAATCGGGGTCACTACTGCTCATGCGCACTCGGACTCACTACTGCTCATGCGCAATCGGGGTCACTACTGCTCATGCGCACTCGGACTGACTACTGCTCATGCGCACTCGGGGTCACTACTGTGCATGCGCACTCGGGGTCACTACTGCTCATGCGCACTCGGACCCACTACTGCTCATGCGCACTTGGGCTTGCTACTGTTCATGCGCACTCGGGGTCACTACTGCTCACGCGCACTCGGACTCACTACTGCTCATTAGCACTCGGGCTCACTACTGTGCATGCGCACTCGGGGTCACTACTGCTCATGCGCACTCGGACTCACTACTGCTCATGCGCACTTGGGCTTACTACTGTTCATGCGCACTCGGGGTCACTACTGCTCACGCGCACTCGGACTCACTACTGCGCATGCGCACTCCGGCTCAGACCTGCACATGCGCACACGGACTCACTACTGCGGATGCGCAATCGGGCTCCCTACTGTGCATGCGCACTCGGGGTCACTACTGCTCATGCGCACTCGGACTCACTACTGCTCATGCGCACTCGGGCTCACTACTGCTCATGCGCACTCGGACTCACTACTGCTCATGCACACTCGGGCTCACTACTGTGCATGCGCACTCGGGGTCACTACTGCTCATGCGCACTCGGACTCACTACTGCTCATGCGCACTCGGACTCACTACTGCGGATGCGCACTCGGGGTCACTACTGCTCATGCGCACTCGGACTCACTACTGCTCATGCGCACTTGGGCTTACTACTGTTCATGCGCACTCGGGGTCACTACTGCTCACGCGCACTCGGACTCACTACTGCTCATGCGCACTCGGGCTCACTACTGTGCATGCGCACTCGGGGTCACTACTGCTCATGCACACTCGGACTCACTACTGCTCATTAGCACTCGGGCTCACTACTGTGCATGCGCACTCGGGGTCACTACTGCTCATGCGCACTCGGACTCACTACTGCTCATGCGCACTTGGGCTTACTACTGTTCATGCGCACTCGGGGTCACTACTGCTCACGCGCACTCGGACTCACTACTGCTCATGCGCACTCGGGCTCACTACTGTGCATGCGCACTAGGACTCACTACTGCTCATGCGTACCCGGGCTCACTACTGTGCATGCGCACTCGGGGTCACTACTGCTCACGCGCACTCGGACTCACTACTGCGGATGCGCGCTCGGGCTCACTACTGCGCATGCGCACACGGGCTCACTACTGCGCATGCGCGCACGGACCAACTACTGCGCATGCGCACTCCGGCTCAGACCTGCACATGCGCACACGGACTCACTACTGCGGATGCGCAATCGGGCTCACTACTGTGCATGCGCACTCGGGGTCACTACTGCTCATGCGCACTCGGACTCACTACTGCTCATGCACACTCGGGCTCACTACTGTGCATGCGCACTCGGGGTCACTACTGCTCATGCGCACTCGGACTCACTACTGCTCATGCGCACTCGGGCTCACTACTGCTCATGCGCACTCGGACTCACTACTGCTCATGCGCACTCGGACTCACTACTGCGGATGCGCGCTCGGGCTCACTACTGCGCATGCGCACACGGGCTCACTACTGCGCATGCGCGCACGGGCCCACTACTGCGGATGCGCACTCCGGCTGAGACCTGCCCATGCGTCCTCGGGCGCACCAGTGTGCATGCGAACACGGACTCACCACTGCGCATGCGCACTCCGGCTCAGACCTGCTCATGCGCACTCGGGCTCACTACTGCACATGCGCACTCAGGCTCACTACTGCGCATACGCGCTCGGGGTCGCTACTGCGCATTCGCTCACGGGCTCACACTGTGCATGCACACTTTGGGTCACTACTGCGCATGCGCACACGGGCTCACTACTGCGCATGCGCGCACGGGCTTACTACTGCGCATGCGCAGTCCGGCTCAGACCTGCACATGCGCACTCGGGCTCACCACTGCGCATGCGTACACGGGCTCACTACTGCGCACGCGCGCACGGGGTCACTACTGCGCATGCACGCTCGGGGTCACTACTGCGCATGCGCACTCAGAGTCACTACTGCGCATGCGCACACGGACTCACCACTGCGCATGCGCACTCCGGCTCGGACCTGCCCATGCGCACTCAGGCTCACCACTGCGTATGCGCACACGGGCTCACTACTGTGCATGCGCACTCGGGGTCACTACTGCTCACGCGCACTCGGACTCACTACTGCGGATGCGCGCACGGGCTCACTACTGCGCATGCGCACAGGGGTCACTACAGCGCATACGCGCACGGGCCCACTACTGCGCATGCGCACTCCGGCTCAGACCTGCACATGCGCACACGGGCTCACTACTGCGCATGCGCGCACGGGCCCACTACTGCGGATGCGCACTCCGGCTGAGACCTGCCCATGCGTCCTCGGGCACACCAGTGTGCATGCGAACACGGACTCACCACTGCGCATGCGCACTCCGGCTCAGACCTGCTCATGCGCACTCGGGCTCACTACTGCACATGCGCGCTCAGGCTCACTACTGCGCATACGCGCTCGGGGTCGCTACTGCGCATTCGCTCACGGGCTCACACTGTGCATGCACACTTTGGGTCACTACTGCGCATGCGCACACGGGCTCACTACTGCGCATGCGCGCACGGGCTTACTACTGCGCATGCGCAGTCCGGCTCAGACCTGCACATGCGCATTCGAGCTCACTTCTGCGCATGTGCATACGGGCGCACTACTGCGCTTGCTCACTCGGACTCACCACTGCGCATGCGCACTCCGGCTCAGACCTGCCCATGCGCACTCGGGCTCACCACTGCGCATGCGTACACGGGCTCACTACTGCGCATGCGCGCACGGGGTCACTACTGCGCATGCACGCTCGGGGTCACTACTGCGCATGCGCACACAGGGTCACTACTGCGCATGGGCACACGGGCTCACTACTGTGCATGCGCACTCGGGGTCACTACTGCTCATGCGCACTCAGATTCACTACTGCTCATGCGCACTCGGGCTTACTACTGTGCATGCGCACTCGGGGTCACTACTGCTCACGCGCACTCGGACTCACTACTGCGGATGCGCGCACGGGCTCACTACTGCGCATGCGCACAGGGGTCACTACAGCGCATACGCGCACGGGCCCACTACTGCGCATGCGCACTCCGGCTCAGACCTGCACATGCGCACACGGACTCACTACTGCGGATGCGCAATCGGGCTTACTACTGCGGATTCGCGCCCGGGCTCACTATTGCGCATGCGCACCCGGGCTCACTACTGCGCATGCGCACACGGGCTCACTACTTGCGCATGCGCGCACGGGCTCACTACTGCGCATGCGCAGTCCGGCTCAGATCTGATTCTGCGTATTCGAGCTCACTTCTGCGCATGTGCACACGGGCGCACAGCTGCGAATGCGCACTCGGACTCACTACTGCGGATGCGGAATCGGGCTCACTACTGCGGACTCGCGCTCGGGCTCACTACTGCGCATGCGCAATCGGGCTCACTACACCGCATGCGCGCTCGGGCTCACTACTGCGCATACGCGCTCGGGGTCGCTACTGCGCATTCGCTCACGGGCTCACACTGTGCATGCACACTCGGGGTCACTACTGCGCATGCGCACTCGGGGTCACTACTGCGCATGCGCAGTCGGGCTCACTACGGCGGATGCGCGCACGGGCTCACTACTGCGCATACGCGCTCGGGGTCGCTACTGCGCATTCGCTCACGGGCTCACACTGTGCATGCACACTCGGGGTCACTACTGCGCATGCGCACTCGGGGTCACTACTGCGCATGCGCAGTCGGGCTCACTACGGCGGATGCGCACACGGGCTCACTACTTTGCATGCGCGCACGGGCTCACTACTGCGCATGCGCGCTCGGACTCACTACTACTCATGCGCACTCGGGCTCACTACTGCGGATGCGCAATCGGGTTTACTAGTGCGCATGCGCACACGGGCTCACTGCTGCGCATGCGCGCTCGGACTCACTACTCCTCATGCGCACTCGGGCTCACTACTGTGCATGCGCACTCAGGGTCACTACTGCTCATGCGCACTCGGGCTCACTACTGCGCATGCGCGCTCGGACGCACTACTGCTCATGCGCACACGGACTCACGACTGCGGATGCGCGTTTCGGTCTCACTACTGCGGATGCGCACACGGGCTCACTACTGCGGATGCGCAGTCGGGCTCGCTACTGTGCATGCGCAATCGGGGTCACTACTGCTCATGCGCACTCGGACTCACTACTGCTCATGCGCAATCGGGGTCACTACTGCTCATGCGCACTCGGACTGACTACTGCTCATGCGCACTCGGGGTCACTACTGTGCATGCGCACTCGGGGTCACTACTGCTCATGCGCACTCGGACCCACTACTGCTCATGCGCACTTGGGCTTGCTACTGTTCATGCGCACTCGGGGTCACTACTGCTCACGCGCACTCGGACTCACTACTGCTCATTAGCACTCGGGCTCACTACTGTGCATGCGCACTCGGGGTCACTACTGCTCATGCGCACTCGGACTCACTACTGCTCATGCGCACTTGGGCTTACTACTGTTCATGCGCACTCGGGGTCACTACTGCTCACGCGCACTCGGACTCACTACTGCGCATGCGCACTCCGGCTCAGACCTGCACATGCGCACACGGACTCACTACTGCGGATGCGCAATCGGGCTCCCTACTGTGCATGCGCACTCGGGGTCACTACTGCTCATGCGCACTCGGACTCACTACTGCTCATGCGCACTCGGGCTCATTACTGCTCATGCGCACTCGGACTCACTACTGCTCATGCACACTCGGGCTCACTACTGTGCATGCGCACTCGGGGTCACTACTGCTCATGCGCACTCGGACTCACTACTGCTCATGCGCACTCGGGCTCACTACTGTGCATGCGCACTCGGGGTCACTACTGCTCATGCGCACTCGGACTCACTACTGCTCATGCGCACTCGGGCTCACTACTGCTCATGCGCACTCGGACTCACTACTGCTCATGCGCACTCGGACTCACTACTGCGGATGCGCACTCGGGGTCACTACTGCTCATGCGCACTCGGACTCACTACTGCTCATGCGCACTTGGGCTTACTACTGTTCATGCGCACTCGGGGTCACTACTGCTCACGCGCACTCGGACTCACTACTGCTCATGCGCACTCGGGCTCACTACTGTGCATGCGCACTCGGGGTCACTACTGCTCATGCACACTCGGACTCACTACTGCTCATTAGCACTCGGGCTCACTACTGTGCATGCGCACTCGGGGTCACTACTGCTCATGCGCACTCGGACTCACTACTGCTCATGCGCACTTGGGCTTACTACTGTTCATGCGCACTCGGGGTCACTACTGCTCACGCGCACTCGGACTCACTACTGCTCATGCGCACTCGGGCTCACTACTGTGCATGCGCACTAGGACTCACTACTGCTCATGCGCACTCGGACTCACTACTGCGGATGCGCGCTCGGGCTCACTACTGCGCATGCGCACACGGGCTCACTACTGCGCATGCGCGCACGGGCCCACTACTGCGGATGCGCACTCCGGCTGAGACCTGCCCATGCGTCCTCGGGCGCACCAGTGTGCATGCGAACACGGACTCACCACTGCGCATGCGCACTCCGGCTCAGACCTGCTCATGCGCACTCGGGCTCACTACTGCACATGCGCGCTCAGGCTCACTACTGCGCATACGCGCTCGGGGTCGCTACTGCGCATTCGCTCACGGGCTCACACTGTGCATGCACACTTTGGGTCACTACTGCGCATGCGCACACGGGCTCACTACTGCGCATGCGCGCACGGGTTTACTACTGCGCATGCGCAGTCCGGCTCAGACCTGCACATGCGCACTCGGGCTCACCACTGCGCATGCGTACACGGGCTCACTACTGCGCACGCGCGCACGGGGTCACTACTGCGCATGCACGCTCGGGGTCACTACTGCGCATGCGCACTCAGAGTCACTACTGCGCATGCGCACACGGACTCACCACTGCGCATGCGCACTCCGGCTCGGACCTGCCCATGCGCACTCAGGCTCACCACTGCGTATGCGCACACGGGCTCACTACTGTGCATGCGCACTCGGGGTCACTACTGCTCACGCGCACTCGGACTCACTACTGCGGATGCGCGCACGGGCTCACTACTGCGCATGCGCACAGGGGTCACTACAGCGCATACGCGCACGGGCCCACTACTGCGCATGCGCACTCCGGCTCAGACCTGCCCATGCGCACTCGGGCTCACCACTGCGCATGCGTACACGGGCTCACTACTGCGCATGCGCGCACGGGGTCACTACTGCGCATGCACGCTCGGGGTCACTACTGCGCATGCGCACACAGGGTCACTACTGCGCATGGGCACACGGGCTCACTACTGTGCATGCGCACTCGGGGTCACTACTGCTCATGCGCACTCAGATTCACTACTGCTCATGCGCACTCGGGCTTACTACTGTGCATGCGCACTCGGGGTCACTACTGCTCACGCGCACTCGGACTCACTACTGCGGATGCGCGCACGGGCTCACTACTGCGCATGCGCACAGGGGTCACTACAGCGCATACGCGCACGGGCCCACTACTGCGCATGCGCACTCCGGCTCAGACCTGCACATGCGCACACGGACTCACTACTGCGGATGCGCAATCGGGCTTACTACTGCGGATTCGCGCCCGGGCTCACTATTGCGCATGCGCACCCGGGCTCACTACTGCGCATGCGCACACGGGCTCACTACTTGCGCATGCGCGCACGGGCTCACTACTGCGCATGCGCAGTCCGGCTCAGATCTGATTCTGCGTATTCGAGCTCACTTCTGCGCATGTGCACACGGGCGCACAGCTGCGAATGCGCACTCGGACTCACTACTGCGGATGCGGAATCGGGCTCACTACTGCGGACTCGCGCTCGGGCTCACTACTGCGCATGCGCAATCGGGCTCACTACACCGCATGCGCGCTCGGGCTCACTACTGCGCATACGCGCTCGGGGTCGCTACTGCGCATTCGCTCACGGGCTCACACTGTGCATGCACACTCGGGGTCACTACTGCGCATGCGCACTCGGGGTCACTACTGCGCATGCGCAGTCGGGCTCACTACGGCGGATGCGCGCACGGGCTCACTACTGCGCATGCGCAGTCCGGCTCAGATCTGATTCTGCGTATTCGAGCTCACTTCTGCGCATGTGCACACGGGCGCACAGCTGCGCATGCGCACTCGGACTCACTACTGCGGATGCGGAATCGGGCTCACTACTGCGGACTCGCGCTCGGGCTCACTACTGCGCATGCGCAATCGGGCTCACTACACCGCATGCGCGCTCGGGCTCACTACTGCGCATACGCGCTCGGGGTCGCTACTGCGCATTCGCTCACGGGCTCACACTGTGCATGCACACTCGGGGTCACTACTGCGCATGCGCACTCGGGGTCACTACTGCGCATGCGCAGTCGGGCTCACTACGGCGGATGCGCACACGGGCTCACTACTTTGCGTGCGCGCACGGGCTCACTACTGCGCATGCGCGCTCGGACTCACTACTACTCATGCGCACTCGGGCTCACTACTGCGGATGCGCAATCGGGTTTACTAGTGCGCATGCGCACACGGGCTCACTGCTGCGCATGCGCGCTCGGACTCACTACTCCTCATGCGCACTCGGGCTCACTACTGTGCATGCGCACTCAGGGTCACTACTGCTCATGCGCACTCGGGCTCACTACTGCGCATGCGCGCTCGGACGCACGACTGCTCATGCGCACACGGACTCACGACTGCGGATGCGCGTTTCGGTCTCACTACTGCGGATGCGCACACGGGCTCACTACTGCGCATGCACAGTCCGGCACAGACCAGCCCATGCGTATTCGGGCTCACTTCTGCGCATGTGCACTCGGACTCACTACTGCTCAAGCGCACTCGGGCCCACTACTGTGCATGCGCACTCGGGGTCACTACTGCTCATGCGCACTCGGGGTCACTACTGCTCATGCGCACTCGGACTAACCACTGCTCATGCGCACTGGGACTCACTACTGCTCATGCGCACTAGGACTCACTACTGCGGATGCACAATCGGGCTCACTACTGCACGTGCGCACTCCGCCTCAGACCTGCACATGCGCACACGGACTCACTACTGCGGAAGCGCAATCGGTCCCACTACTGTGCATGCGCACTCGGACTCACTACTGCGCATGCGCACTCGTGGTCACTACTGCTTATGCGGACTCGGACACACTACTGCTCATGGGCACTCGGGCTCACTACTGTGCGTGCGCACTCGGGGTCACTACTGCGCATGCGCAGTGGGGCTCACTACTGCGGATGCGCACACATGCTCACTACTGCGCATGCGCACTCGGGCCCACTACTGCGCATGCGCAGTCCGACTCAGACCTGCACATGCGTATTCGAGCTCACTTCTGCGCATGCGCACACGCGCGCACTACTGCGCTTGCGCACTCGGACTAACCACTGCTCATGCGCACTGGGACTCACTACTGCGGATGCGCGCTCGGCCTCACTACTGCGGATGCGCAATCGGGTTCACTACTGCGCATGCGCACACGGGCTCACTACTGCGCATGCGCGCACGAGCCCACTACTGCGCATGCGCACTCCGGCTCATACCTGCCCATGCGCACTCGGGCTCACTACTGCGCATGCGCGCTCGGGATCACTACTGCGCATTCGCTCGCGGGCTCACACTGTGCATGCACACTCGGGGTCACTACTGCGCATGCGCACACGGGCTCGCTACTGCGCATGCGCACACGGGCTCACTACTGCGCATGCGCAGTCCGGCTCAGACCTGCCCATGCGCACTCGGGCTCACTACTGCGCATGCGTGCTCGGGCTCACTACTGCGGATGCGCGCTCGGGCTCACTACTGCCCATGCACACTCGGGCTCACTACTGCGCATGCGTGCTCGGGCTCACTACTGCGCATGCGCACTCGGACTAACCACTGCTCATGCGCACTGGGACCCACTACTGCGGATGCGCGCTCGGGCTCACTACTGCGGATGCGCAATCGGGTTCACTACTGCCCATGCGCACACGGCCTCACTACTGCGCATGCGCGCACGCGCCCACTACTGCGCATGCGCACTCCGGCTCAGACCTGCCCATGCGCCCTCGGGTACACCACTGCGCATGCGCACACGGACTCACCACTGCGCATGCGCACTCCGGCTCAGACCTGCCCATGCGCACTCGGGCTCACTACTGCGCATGCGCGCTCCGGCTCACTACTGCTCATGCGCACTCGGACTCACTACTGCGGATGCACAATCGGGCTCACTTCTGCGCATGTGCATACGGGCGCACTACTGCGCTTGCTCACTCGGACTCACCACTGCGCATGCGCACTCCGGCTCAGACCTGCCCATGCGCACTCGGGCTCACCACTGCGCATGCGTACACGGGCTCACTACTGCGCATGCGCGCACGGGGTCACTACTGCGCATGCACGCTCGGGGTCACTACTGCGCATGCGCACACAGGGTCACTACTGCGCATGGGCACACGGGCTCACTACTGTGCATGCGCACTCGGGGTCACTACTGCTCATGCGCACTCAGATTCACTACTGCTCATGCGCACTCGGGCTTACTACTGTGCATGCGCACTCGGGGTCACTACTGCTCACGCGCACTCGGACTCACTACTGCGGATGCGCGCACGGGCTCACTACTGCGCATGCGCACAGGGGTCACTACAGCGCATACGCGCACGGGCCCACTACTGCGCATGCGCACTCCGGCTCAGACCTGCACATGCGCACACGGACTCACTACTGCGGATGCGCAATCGGGCTTACTACTGCGGATTCGCGCCCGGGCTCACTATTGCGCATGCGCACCCGGGCTCACTACTGCGCATGCGCACACGGGCTCACTACTTGCGCATGCGCGCACGGGCTCACTACTGCGCATGCGCAGTCCGGCTCAGATCTGATTCTGCGTATTCGAGCTCACTTCTGCGCATGTGCACACGGGCGCACAGCTGCGAATGCGCACTCGGACTCACTACTGCGGATGCGGAATCGGGCTCACTACTGCGGACTCGCGCTCGGGCTCACTACTGCGCATGCGCAATCGGGCTCACTACACCGCATGCGCGCTCGGGCTCACTACTGCGCATACGCGCTCGGGGTCGCTACTGCGCATTCGCTCACGGGCTCACACTGTGCATGCACACTCGGGGTCACTACTGCGCATGCGCACTCGGGGTCACTACTGCGCATGCGCAGTCGGGCTCACTACGGCGGATGCGCGCACGGGCTCACTACTGCGCATACGCGCTCGGGGTCGCTACTGCGCATTCGCTCACGGGCTCACACTGTGCATGCACACTCGGGGTCACTACTGCGCATGCGCACTCGGGGTCACTACTGCGCATGCGCAGTCGGGCTCACTACGGCGGATGCGCACACGGGCTCACTACTTTGCATGCGCGCACGGGCTCACTACTGCGCATGCGCGCTCGGACTCACTACTACTCATGCGCACTCGGGCTCACTACTGCGGATGCGCAATCGGGTTTACTAGTGCGCATGCGCACACGGGCTCACTGCTGCGCATGCGCGCTCGGACTCACTACTCCTCATGCGCACTCGGGCTCACTACTGTGCATGCGCACTCAGGGTCACTACTGCTCATGCGCACTCGGGCTCACTACTGCGCATGCGCGCTCGGACGCACTACTGCTCATGCGCACACGGACTCACGACTGCGGATGCGCGTTTCGGTCTCACTACTGCGGATGCGCACACGGGCTCACTACTGCGGATGCGCAGTCGGGCTCGCTACTGTGCATGCGCAATCGGGGTCACTACTGCTCATGCGCACTCGGACTCACTACTGCTCATGCGCAATCGGGGTCACTACTGCTCATGCGCACTCGGACTGACTACTGCTCATGCGCACTCGGGGTCACTACTGTGCATGCGCACTCGGGGTCACTACTGCTCATGCGCACTCGGACCCACTACTGCTCATGCGCACTTGGGCTTGCTACTGTTCATGCGCACTCGGGGTCACTACTGCTCACGCGCACTCGGACTCACTACTGCTCATTAGCACTCGGGCTCACTACTGTGCATGCGCACTCGGGGTCACTACTGCTCATGCGCACTCGGACTCACTACTGCTCATGCGCACTTGGGCTTACTACTGTTCATGCGCACTCGGGGTCACTACTGCTCACGCGCACTCGGACTCACTACTGCGCATGCGCACTCCGGCTCAGACCTGCACATGCGCACACGGACTCACTACTGCGGATGCGCAATCGGGCTCCCTACTGTGCATGCGCACTCGGGGTCACTACTGCTCATGCGCACTCGGACTCACTACTGCTCATGCGCACTCGGGCTCATTACTGCTCATGCGCACTCGGACTCACTACTGCTCATGCACACTCGGGCTCACTACTGTGCATGCGCACTCGGGGTCACTACTGCTCATGCGCACTCGGACTCACTACTGCTCATGCGCACTCGGGCTCACTACTGTGCATGCGCACTCGGGGTCACTACTGCTCATGCGCACTCGGACTCACTACTGCTCATGCGCACTCGGGCTCACTACTGCTCATGCGCACTCGGACTCACTACTGCTCATGCGCACTCGGACTCACTACTGCGGATGCGCACTCGGGGTCACTACTGCTCATGCGCACTCGGACTCACTACTGCTCATGCGCACTTGGGCTTACTACTGTTCATGCGCACTCGGGGTCACTACTGCTCACGCGCACTCGGACTCACTACTGCTCATGCGCACTCGGGCTCACTACTGTGCATGCGCACTCGGGGTCACTACTGCTCATGCACACTCGGACTCACTACTGCTCATTAGCACTCGGGCTCACTACTGTGCATGCGCACTCGGGGTCACTACTGCTCATGCGCACTCGGACTCACTACTGCTCATGCGCACTTGGGCTTACTACTGTTCATGCGCACTCGGGGTCACTACTGCTCACGCGCACTCGGACTCACTACTGCTCATGCGCACTCGGGCTCACTACTGTGCATGCGCACTAGGACTCACTACTGCTCATGCGCACTCGGACTCACTACTGCGGATGCGCGCTCGGGCTCACTACTGCGCATGCGCACACGGGCTCACTACTGCGCATGCGCGCACGGGCCCACTACTGCGGATGCGCACTCCGGCTGAGACCTGCCCATGCGTCCTCGGGCGCACCAGTGTGCATGCGAACACGGACTCACCACTGCGCATGCGCACTCCGGCTCAGACCTGCTCATGCGCACTCGGGCTCACTACTGCACATGCGCGCTCAGGCTCACTACTGCGCATACGCGCTCGGGGTCGCTACTGCGCATTCGCTCACGGGCTCACACTGTGCATGCACACTTTGGGTCACTACTGCGCATGCGCACACGGGCTCACTACTGCGCATGCGCGCACGGGTTTACTACTGCGCATGCGCAGTCCGGCTCAGACCTGCACATGCGCACTCGGGCTCACCACTGCGCATGCGTACACGGGCTCACTACTGCGCACGCGCGCACGGGGTCACTACTGCGCATGCACGCTCGGGGTCACTACTGCGCATGCGCACTCAGAGTCACTACTGCGCATGCGCACACGGACTCACCACTGCGCATGCGCACTCCGGCTCGGACCTGCCCATGCGCACTCAGGCTCACCACTGCGTATGCGCACACGGGCTCACTACTGTGCATGCGCACTCGGGGTCACTACTGCTCACGCGCACTCGGACTCACTACTGCGGATGCGCGCACGGGCTCACTACTGCGCATGCGCACAGGGGTCACTACAGCGCATACGCGCACGGGCCCACTACTGCGCATGCGCACTCCGGCTCAGACCTGCCCATGCGCACTCGGGCTCACCACTGCGCATGCGTACACGGGCTCACTACTGCGCATGCGCGCACGGGGTCACTACTGCGCATGCACGCTCGGGGTCACTACTGCGCATGCGCACACAGGGTCACTACTGCGCATGGGCACACGGGCTCACTACTGTGCATGCGCACTCGGGGTCACTACTGCTCATGCGCACTCAGATTCACTACTGCTCATGCGCACTCGGGCTTACTACTGTGCATGCGCACTCGGGGTCACTACTGCTCACGCGCACTCGGACTCACTACTGCGGATGCGCGCACGGGCTCACTACTGCGCATGCGCACAGGGGTCACTACAGCGCATACGCGCACGGGCCCACTACTGCGCATGCGCACTCCGGCTCAGACCTGCACATGCGCACACGGACTCACTACTGCGGATGCGCAATCGGGCTTACTACTGCGGATTCGCGCCCGGGCTCACTATTGCGCATGCGCACCCGGGCTCACTACTGCGCATGCGCACACGGGCTCACTACTTGCGCATGCGCGCACGGGCTCACTACTGCGCATGCGCAGTCCGGCTCAGATCTGATTCTGCGTATTCGAGCTCACTTCTGCGCATGTGCACACGGGCGCACAGCTGCGAATGCGCACTCGGACTCACTACTGCGGATGCGGAATCGGGCTCACTACTGCGGACTCGCGCTCGGGCTCACTACTGCGCATGCGCAATCGGGCTCACTACACCGCATGCGCGCTCGGGCTCACTACTGCGCATACGCGCTCGGGGTCGCTACTGCGCATTCGCTCACGGGCTCACACTGTGCATGCACACTCGGGGTCACTACTGCGCATGCGCACTCGGGGTCACTACTGCGCATGCGCAGTCGGGCTCACTACGGCGGATGCGCGCACGGGCTCACTACTGCGCATGCGCAGTCCGGCTCAGATCTGATTCTGCGTATTCGAGCTCACTTCTGCGCATGTGCACACGGGCGCACAGCTGCGCATGCGCACTCGGACTCACTACTGCGGATGCGGAATCGGGCTCACTACTGCGGACTCGCGCTCGGGCTCACTACTGCGCATGCGCAATCGGGCTCACTACACCGCATGCGCGCTCGGGCTCACTACTGCGCATACGCGCTCGGGGTCGCTACTGCGCATTCGCTCACGGGCTCACACTGTGCATGCACACTCGGGGTCACTACTGCGCATGCGCACTCGGGGTCACTACTGCGCATGCGCAGTCGGGCTCACTACGGCGGATGCGCACACGGGCTCACTACTTTGCGTGCGCGCACGGGCTCACTACTGCGCATGCGCGCTCGGACTCACTACTACTCATGCGCACTCGGGCTCACTACTGCGGATGCGCAATCGGGTTTACTAGTGCGCATGCGCACACGGGCTCACTGCTGCGCATGCGCGCTCGGACTCACTACTCCTCATGCGCACTCGGGCTCACTACTGTGCATGCGCACTCAGGGTCACTACTGCTCATGCGCACTCGGGCTCACTACTGCGCATGCGCGCTCGGACGCACGACTGCTCATGCGCACACGGACTCACGACTGCGGATGCGCGTTTCGGTCTCACTACTGCGGATGCGCACACGGGCTCACTACTGCGCATGCACAGTCCGGCACAGACCAGCCCATGCGTATTCGGGCTCACTTCTGCGCATGTGCACTCGGACTCACTACTGCTCAAGCGCACTCGGGCCCACTACTGTGCATGCGCACTCGGGGTCACTACTGCTCATGCGCACTCGGGGTCACTACTGCTCATGCGCACTCGGACTAACCACTGCTCATGCGCACTGGGACTCACTACTGCTCATGCGCACTAGGACTCACTACTGCGGATGCACAATCGGGCTCACTACTGCACGTGCGCACTCCGCCTCAGACCTGCACATGCGCACACGGACTCACTACTGCGGAAGCGCAATCGGTCCCACTACTGTGCATGCGCACTCGGACTCACTACTGCGCATGCGCACTCGTGGTCACTACTGCTTATGCGGACTCGGACACACTACTGCTCATGGGCACTCGGGCTCACTACTGTGCGTGCGCACTCGGGGTCACTACTGCGCATGCGCAGTGGGGCTCACTACTGCGGATGCGCACACATGCTCACTACTGCGCATGCGCACTCGGGCCCACTACTGCGCATGCGCAGTCCGACTCAGACCTGCACATGCGTATTCGAGCTCACTTCTGCGCATGCGCACACGCGCGCACTACTGCGCTTGCGCACTCGGACTAACCACTGCTCATGCGCACTGGGACTCACTACTGCGGATGCGCGCTCGGCCTCACTACTGCGGATGCGCAATCGGGTTCACTACTGCGCATGCGCACACGGGCTCACTACTGCGCATGCGCGCACGAGCCCACTACTGCGCATGCGCACTCCGGCTCATACCTGCCCATGCGCACTCGGGCTCACTACTGCGCATGCGCGCTCGGGATCACTACTGCGCATTCGCTCGCGGGCTCACACTGTGCATGCACACTCGGGGTCACTACTGCGCATGCGCACACGGGCTCGCTACTGCGCATGCGCACACGGGCTCACTACTGCGCATGCGCAGTCCGGCTCAGACCTGCCCATGCGCACTCGGGCTCACTACTGCGCATGCGTGCTCGGGCTCACTACTGCGGATGCGCGCTCGGGCTCACTACTGCCCATGCACACTCGGGCTCACTACTGCGCATGCGTGCTCGGGCTCACTACTGCGCATGCGCACTCGGACTAACCACTGCTCATGCGCACTGGGACCCACTACTGCGGATGCGCGCTCGGGCTCACTACTGCGGATGCGCAATCGGGTTCACTACTGCCCATGCGCACACGGCCTCACTACTGCGCATGCGCGCACGCGCCCACTACTGCGCATGCGCACTCCGGCTCAGACCTGCCCATGCGCCCTCGGGTACACCACTGCGCATGCGCACACGGACTCACCACTGCGCATGCGCACTCCGGCTCAGACCTGCCCATGCGCACTCGGGCTCACTACTGCGCATGCGCGCTCCGGCTCACTACTGCTCATGCGCACTCGGACTCACTACTGCGGATGCACAATCGGGCTCACTACTGCGCATGCGCACTACGGCTCAGACCTGCACATGCGCACACCGACTCAGTACTGTGGATGCGCAATCGGGCTCACTACTGTGCATGCGCACTCGGGGTCACTACTGCTCATGCGCACTCGGACTCACTACTGCTCAAGTGCACTCGGGCTCACTACTGTGCATGCGCACTCGGGGTCACTACTGCTCATGCGCACTCGGACTCACTACTGTTCATGCGCACTCGGGCTCACTACTGTGCATGCGCACTCGGGGTCACTACTGCTCATGCGGACTCGGACTCACTACTGCTCATGCGCACTCGGGCTCACTACTGTGCATGCGCACTCGGGGTCACTACTGCTCACGCGCACTCGGACTCACTACTGCGGATGCACGCTCGGGCTCACTACTGCGCATACGCGCTCGGGGTCGCTACTGCGCATTCGCTCACGGGCTCACACTGTGCATGCACAGTCGGGGTCACTACTGCGCATATGCACACGGGCTCGCTACTGCGCATGCGCGCACGAGCCCACTACTGCGCATGCGCACTCCGGCTCAGACCTGCACATGCGCCGTCGGGCACACCACTGCGCATGCGCACACGGACTCACCACTGCGCATGCGCACTCCGGCTCAGACCTGCCCATGCGCACTCGGGCTCACTACTGCGCATGCGTGCTCGGGCTCACTACTGCTCATGCGCACTCGGACTCACTACTGTGGATGCGCAATCGGGCTCACTACTGTGCATGCGCACTCGGGGTCACTACTGCTCATGCGCACTCGGACTCACTACTGCTCATGCGCACTCGGGCTCACTACTGCGGATGCGCGCTCGGGGTCACTACTGCGGATGCTCGCTCGGGATCACTACTACTCATACGCGCTCGGGGTCGCTACTGCGCATTCGCTCACGGGCTCACGCTGTGCATGCACACTCGGGGTCACTACTGCGCATGCGCACACGTGCTCGCTACTGCGCATGCGCACACGGGATCACTACTGCGCATGCGCAGTCCGGCTCAAACCTGCCCATGCGCACTCGGGTTCACTACTGCGCATGCGTGCTCGGGCTCACTACTGCGCATGCGCGCTCGGGCCCACTACTGCGCATGCGCACTCCGGCTCAGACCTGCACATGCACACACGGACTCACTACTGCTCATGCGCACTCGGGGTCACTACTGCTCATGCGCACTCGGACTCACTACTGCTCATGCGCACTCGGGCTCACTACTGTGCATGCGCACTCGGGGTCACTACTGCTCATGCGCACTCGGACTCACTACTGCTCATGCGCACTCGGGCTCACTACTGTGCATGCGCACTCGGGGTCACTACTGCTCATGCGCACTCGGACTCACTACTGCTCATGCGCTCTCGGACTCACTACTGCTCATGCGCACTCGGGCTCACTACCGTGCATGCGCGCTCGGGGTCACTACTGCTCATGCGCACTCGGACTCACTACTGCTCATGCGCACTCGGGCTCACTACTGCTCATGCGCACTCGGTCTCACTACTGCTCATGCGCATTCGGGGTCACTACTGCGCATGCGCACTCGGACTAACCACTGCTCATGCGCACTGGGACTCACTACTGCGGATGCGCACTCGGACTCACTACTGCGGATGCACAATCGGGCTCACTACTGCACGTGCGCACTCCGCCTCAGACCTGCACATGCGCATTCGAGCTCACTTCTGCGCATGCGCACACGCGCGCACTACTGCGCTTGCGCACTCGGACTAACCACTGCTCATGCGCACTGGGACTCACTACTGCGGATGCGCACTCGGACTCACTACTGCGGATGCACAATCGGGCTCACTACTGCACGTGCGCACTCCGCCTCAGACCTGCACATGCGCATTCGAGCTCACTTCTGCGCATGCGCACACGCGCGCACTACTGCGCTTGCGCACTCGGACTAACAACTGCTCATGCGCAGTGGGACTCACTACTGCTCATGCGCACTCGGGGACACTACTGCTCATGCGCACTCGGACTCACTACTGCTCATGCGCACTCGGGCTCACTACTGTGCATGCGCACTCGGGGTCACTACTGCTCATGCGCACTCGGACTCACTACTGCTCATGCGCACTCGGACTCACTACTGCTCATGCGCACTCGGGCTCACTACCGTGCATGCGCACTCGGGGTCACTACTGCTCATGCGCACTCGGACTCACTACTGCTCATGCGCACTCGGGCTCACTACTGTGCATGCGCACTCGGGGTCACTACTGCTCATGCGCACTCGGACTCACTACTGCTCATGCGCACTCGGACTCACTACTGCTCATGCGCACTCGGGCTCACTACCGTGCATGCGCGCTCGGGGTCACTACTGCTCATGCGCACTCGGACTCACTACTGCTCATGCGCACTCGGGCTCACTACTGTGCATGCGCTCTCGGGGTCACTACTGCTCATGCGCACTCGGACTCACTACTGCTCATGCGCACACGGGGTCACTACTGCTCATGCGCACTCGGTCTCACTACTGCTCATGCGCATTCGGGGTCACTACTGAGCATGCGCACTCGGACTCACTACTGCTCATGCGCACACGGGGTCACTACTGCTCATGCGCACTCGGTCTCACTACTGCTCATGCGCATTCGGGGTCACTACTGCGCATGCGCACTCGGACTAACCACTGCTCATGCTCACTGGGACTCACTACTGCGGATGCGCACTCGGACTCACTACTGCGGATGCACAATCGGGCTCACTACTGCACGTGCGCACTCCGCCTCAGACCTGCACATGCGCATTCGAGCTCACTTCTGCGCATGCGCACACGCGCGCACTACTGCGCTTGCGCACTCGGACTAACCACTGCTCATGCGCACTGGGACTCACTACTGCGGATGCGCACTCGGACTCACTACTGCGGATGCACAATCGGGCTCACTACTGCACGTGCGCACTCCGCCTCAGACCTGCACATGCGCATTCGAGCTCACTTCTGCGCATGCGCACACGCGCGCACTACTGCGCTTGCGCACTCGGACTAACAACTGCTCATGCGCACTGGGACTCACTACTGCTCATGCGCACTCGGGCTCACTACCGTGCATGCGCACTCGGGGTCACTACTGCTCATGCGCACTCGGACTCACTACTGCTCATGCGCACTCGGGCTCACTACTGTGCATGCGCACTCGGGGTCACTACTGCTCATGCGCACTCGGACTCACTACTGCTCATGCGCACTCGGACTCACTACTGCTCATGCGCACTCGGGCTCACTACCGTGCATGCGCGCTCGGGGTCACTACTGCTCATGCGCACTCGGACTCACTACTGCTCATGCGCACTCGGGCTCACTACTGTGCATGCGCTCTCGGGGTCACTACTGCTCATGCGCACTCGGACTCACTACTGCTCATGCGCACACGGGGTCACTACTGCTCATGCGCACTCGGTCTCACTACTGCTCATGCGCATTCGGGGTCACTACTGAGCATGCGCACTCGGACTAACCGCTGCTCATGCGCACTGGGACTCACTACTGCGGATGCGCACTCGGACTCACTACTGCGGACGCACAATCGGGCTCACTACTGCACGTGCGCACTCCGCCTCAGACCTGCACATACGCACACGGACTCACTACTGCTCATGCGCACTCGGGGTCACTACTGCACATGCGCACTCGAACTCACTACTGCTCATGCGCATTCGGGGTCACTACTGCGCATGCGCACTCGGACTGACAACTGCGGATTATCGCTCGGGCTTACTACTGCGCATGCGCACACGGGCTCACTACTGCTCATGCGCACTCGGGGTCACTACTGTGCATGCGCACTCGGGCTCACTACAGTGCATGCGCACTCGGACTCACTACTGCTCATGCGCACTCGGGCTCACTACTTTGCAGGCGCGCACGGGCTCACTACTGCGCATGCGCGCTCGGACTCACTACTACTCATGCGCACTCGGGCTCACTACTGCGGATGCGCAATCGGGTTTACTAGTGCGCATGCGCACACGGGCTCACTGCTGCGCATGCGCGCTCGGACTCACTACTCCTCATGCGCACTCGGGCTCACTACTGTGCATGCGCACTCAGGGTCACTACTGCTCATGCGCACTCGGGCTCACTACTGCGCATGCGCGCTCGGACGCACTACTGCTCATGCGCACACGGACTCACGACTGCGGATGCGCGTTTCGGTCTCACTACTGCGGATGCGCACACGGGCTCACTACTGCGCATGCACAGTCCGGCACAGACCAGCACATGCGTATTCGGGCTCACTTCTGCGCATGTGCACTCGGACTCACTACTGCTCAAGCGCACTCGGGCCCACTACTGTGCATGCGCACTCGGGGTCACTACTGCTCATGCGCACTCGGGGTCACTACTGCTCATGCGCACTCGGACTAACCACTGCTCATGCGCACTGGGACTCACTACTGCTCATGCGCACTAGGACTCACTACTGCGGATGCACAATCGGGCTCACTACTGCACGTGCGCACTCCGCCTCAGACCTGCACATGCGCACACGGACTCACTACTGCGGAAGCGCAATCGGGGTCACTACTGCGCATGCGCAGTCGGGCTCACTACTGCGGATGCGCACACGGGCTCACTACTGCGCATGCGCGCACGGGCTCACTACTGCGCATGCGCAGTCCGGCTCAGATCTGATCCTGCGTATTCGAGCTCACTTCTGCGCATGTGCACTCGGGGTCACTACTGCTCATGCGCACTCGGACTCACTACTGCTCATGCGCACTCGGACTCACTACTGCTCATGCGCACTCGGGCTCACTACTGTGGATGCGCAATCGGGTTCACTACTGTGCATGCGCACTCGGGGTCACTACTGCTCATGCGCACTCGGACTCACTACTGCTCATGCGCACTCGGACACACTACTGCTCATGTGCACTCGGGCTCACTACTGTGCATGCGCACTCGGAGTCACTACTGCTCATGCGCACTCGGGGTCACTACTGCTCATGCGCACTCGGACTCACTACTGCTCATGCGCACTCGGGCTCACTACTGTGCATGCGTACTCGGGGTCACTACTGCTCATGCGCACTCGGACTCACTACTGCTCATGCGCACTCGGGCTCACTACTGTGCATGCGCTCTCGGGGTCACTACTGCTCATGCGCACTCGGACTCACTACTGCTCATGCGCACACGGGGTCACTACTGCTCATGCGCACTCGGTCTCACTACTGCTCATGCGCATTCGGGGTCACTACTGCGCATGCGCACTCGGACTAACCACTGCTCATGCGCACTGGGACTCACTACTGCGGATGCGCACTCGGACTCACTACTGCGGATGCACAATCGGGCTCACTACTGCACGTGCGCACTCCGCCTCAGACCTGCACATGCGCATTCGAGCTCACTTCTGCGCATGCGCACACGCGCGCACTACTGCGCTTGCGCACTCGGACTAACCACTGCTCATGCGCACTGGGACTCACTACTGCGGATGCGCACTCGGACTCACTACTGCGGATGCACAATCGGGCTCACTACTGCACGTGCGCACTCCGCCTCAGACCTGCACATGCGCATTCGAGCTCACTTCTGCGCATGCGCACACGTGCGCACTACTGCGCTTGCGCACTCGGACTAACAACTGCTCATGCGCACTGGGACTCACTACTGCTCATGCGCACTCGGGGACACTACTGCTCATGCGCACTCGGACTCACTACTGCTCATGCGCACTCGGGCTCACTACTGTGCATGCGCACTCGGGGTCACTACTGCTCATGCGCACTCGGACTCACTACTGCTCATGCGCACTCGGACTCACTACTGCTCATGCGCACTCGGGCTCACTACCGTGCATGCGCACTCGGGGTCACTACTGCTCATGCGCACTCGGACTCACTACTGCTCATGCGCACTCGGGCTCACTACTGTGCATGCGCACTCGGGGTCACTACTGCTCATGCGCACTCGGACTCACTACTGCTCATGCGCACTCGGACTCACTACTGCTCATGCGCACTCGGGCTCACTACCGTGCATGCGCGCTCGGGGTCACTACTGCTCATGCGCACTCGGACTCACTACTGCTCATGCGCACTCGGGCTCACTACTGTGCATGCGCTCTCGGGGTCACTACTGCTCATGCGCACTCGGACTCACTACTGCTCATGCGCACACGGGGTCACCACTGCTCATGCGCACTCGGTCTCACTACTGCTCATGCGCATTCGGGGTCACTACTGAGCATGCGCACTCGGACTAACCGCTGCTCATGCGCACTGGGACTCACTACTGCGGATGCGCACTCGGACTCACTACTGCGGATGCACAATCGGGCTCACTACTGCACGTGCGCACGCCGCCTCAGACCTGCACATACGCACACGGACTCACTACTGCTCATGCGCACTCGGGGTCACTACTGCACATGCGCACTCGAACTCACTACTGCTCATGCGCATTCGGGGTCACTATTGCGCATGCGCACTCGGACTGACAACTGCGGATTATCGCTCGGGCTCACTACTGCGAATGCGCACAAGGGCTCACTACTGCGCATGCGCGCACGGGCCCACTCCTGCGCATGCGCAGTCCGGCTCAGACCTGCACATGCGCATTCGAGCTCACTTCTGCGCATGCGCACACGCGCGCACTACTGCGCTTGCGCACTCGGACTAACAACTGCTCATGCGGACTGGGACTCACTACTGCTCATGCCCTCTCGGTCTCACTACTGTGCATGCGCACTCGGGGTCACTACTGCTCATGCGCACTCGGACTCACTACTGCTCATGCGCACTCGGACTCACTACTGCTCATGCGCACTCGGGCTCACTACTGTGCATGCGCACTCGGGGTCACTACTGCCCATGCGCACTCGGGGACACTACAGCTCATGCGCACTCGGACTCACTACTGCTCATGCGCACTCGGGGTCACTACTGCTCATGCGCACTCGGACTCACTACTGCTCATGCGCATTCGGGGTCACTACTGCGTATGCGCACTCGGACTCACTACTGCAGATGCGCGCTCGGGCTCACTACTGCGCATGCGCACACGGGCTCACTACGGCGCATGCGCGCACGGGCCCAACACTGCGCATGCGCACTCCGGCTCAGACCTGCACATGCGCACACGGACTCACTACTGCGGATGCGCAATCGGGCTCACTACAGCGGATGCGCGCTCGGGCCCACTACTGCGCATGCGCACCCGGGCTCACTACTGCGCATGCGCGCACGGACCCACTACTGCGCATGCGCACTCCGGCTCAGACCTGCACATGCGCACACGGACTCACTACTGCGGATGCGCAATCGGGCTCACTACAGTGCATGCGCACTCGGACTCACTACTGCTCATGCGCACTCGGGGTCACTACTGTGCATGCGCACTCGGGGTCACTACTGCTCATGCGCACTCGGACTCACTACTGCTCATGCGCACACGGGCCCACTGCTGCGCATGCGCGCACGGGCCCACTACAGCGCATGCGCACTCCGGCTCAGACCTGCCCATGCGCCCTCGGGCACACCACTGCGCATGCGCACACGCGCGCACTACTGCGCTTGCGCACTCGGACTAACCACTGCTCATGCGCACTGGGACTCACTACTGCGGATGCGGGCTCGGGCTCACTACTGCGGATGCGCAATCGGGTTCACTACTGCGCATGCGCAGACGGGCTCACTACTGCGCATGCGCGCACGAGCCCACTACTGCGCATGCGCACTCCGGCTCAGACCTGCCCATGCGCCCTCGGGTACACCACTGCGCATGCGCACACGGACTCACCACTGCGCATGCGCACTCCGGCTCAGACCTGCCCATGCGCACTCGGGCTCACTACTGCGCATGCGCGCTCCGGCTCACTACTGCTCATGCGCACTCGGACTCACTACTGCGGATGCACAATCGGGCTCACTACTGCGCATGCGCACTACGGCTCAGACCTGCACATGCGCACACGGACTCACTACTGTGGATGCGCAATCGGGCTCACTACTGCTCATGCGCACTCGGACTCACTACTGCTCATGCGCACTCGGGCTCACTACTGTGCATGCGCACTCCGGCTCAGACCTGCCCATGCGCCCTCGGGTACACCACTGCGCATGCGCACACGGACTCACCACTGCGCGTGCGCACTCCGGCTCAGACCTGCTCATGCGCACTCGGGCTCACTACTGCGCATGCGCACTGGGAGTCACTACTGCGTATGCGCATCGGACTCACTACTGCGCATGCGCACTGGGAGTCACTACTGCGTATGCGCAGTCCGGCTCACTACTGCTCATGCGCAATCGGACTCACTACTGCGCATGCGCGCTCGGGCTCACTACTGCGCATGCGCACTGGGAGTCACTACTGCGTATGCGCAGTCCGGCTCACTACTGCTCATGCGCAATCGGACCCACTACTGCGGATGCACAATCGGGCTCACTACTGCGCATGCGCACTCGGGGTCACTACTGCTCATGCGCATCGGACTCACTACTGCGGATGCACAATCGGGCTCACTACTGCGCATGCGCGCTCGGGCTCACTACTGCGCATACGCGTCGGGGTCGCTACTGCGCATTCGCTCACGGGCTCACACTGTGCATGCACACTTGGGGTCACTACTGCGCATGCGCACTCCGGTCAGGCCTGTGCATGCGCACTCGGGCTCACTACTGCTCATGCGCACTCGGACTCACTACTGCGGATGCACAATCGGGCTCACTACTGCGCATGCGCAGTCCGGCTCAGATCTGCACAGGCGTATTCGAGCTCACTTCTGCTCATGCGCACTCGGGGTCACTACTGCTCATGCGCACTCGGACTCACTACTGCTCATGCACACTCGGGGTCACTACTGCTCATGCGCACTCGGACTCACTACTGCGGATGCACAATCGGGCTCACTACTGCACGTGCGCACTCCGCCTCAGACCTGCACATGCGCACACGGACTCACTACTGCGCATGCGCACTCGGGGTCACTACTGCTCATGCGCACTCGGACTCACTACTGCTCATGCGCATTCGGGGTCACTACTGCGCATGCGCACTCGGACTCACTACTGCGGATGCGCGCTCGGGCTCACTACTGCGTATGCGCACACGGGCTCACTACTGCGCATGCGCGCACGGGCCCACTAGTACGCATGCGCACTCCGGCTCAGACCTGCACATGCGCACACGGACTCACTACTGCGGATGCGCAATCGGGCTCACTACTGCGCTTGCGCACTCGGACTCTCCACTGCTCATGCGCACTGGGACTCACTACTGCGGATGCGCGCTCGGGCTCACTACTGCGGATGCGCAATCGGGTTTACTACTGCGCATGCGCGCACGGGCCCACTACTGCGCATGCGCAGTCGGGCTCACTACTGTGCATGCGCACTCGGGGTCACTACTGCTCGTGCGCACTCGGGGTCACTACTGCGCATGCGCGCTCCGGCTCACTACTGCTCATGCGCACTCGGATTCACTACTGCGGATGCACAATCGGGCTCACTACTGCGCATGCGCACTACGGCTCAGACCTGCACATGCGCACACCGACTCACTACTGTGGATGCGCAATCGGGCTCACTACTGCTCATGCGCACTCGGATTCACTACTGCGGGTGCACAATCGGGCTCACTACTGCGCATGCGCACTACGGCTCAGACCTTCACATGCGCACTCCGGCTCAGCCCTGCACATGCGCATTCGGCATACTACTGCGGATGCACAGTCGGGCTCACTACTGCGCATGCGCACTCCGGCTCAGACCTGCACATGCGCACACGGACTCACTACTGCGCATGCCCGCACGCGCCCACTACTGCGCATGCGCACTCCGGCTCAGACCTGCCCATGCGCCCTCGGGTACACCACTGCGCATGCGCACACGGACTCACCACTGCGCGTGCGCACTCCGGCTCAGACCTGCCCATGCGCACTCGGGCTCACTACTGCGCATGCGCGCTCCGGCTCACTACTGCTCATGCGCACTCGGATTCACTACTGCGGATGCACAATCGGGCTCACTACTGCGCATGCGCACTACGGCTCAGACCTGCACATGCGCACACCGACTCACTACTGTGGATGCGCAATCGGGCTCACTACTGCTCATGCGCACTCGGACTCACTACTGCTCATGCGCACTCGGGCTCACTACTGTGCATGCGCACTAGGGGTCACTACTGCTCATGCGCACTCGGACTCACTACTGCTCATGCGCACTCGGACTCACTACTGCTCATGCGCACTCGGGCTCACTACTGTGCATGCGCACTCGGGGTCACTACTGCTCATGCGCACTCGGACTCACTACTGCTCATGCGCACTCGGGCTCACTACTGTGCATGCGCACTCGGGGTCACTAATGCTCATGCGCACTCGGACTCACTACTGCTCATGCGCACTCGGACTCACTACTGCTCATGCGCACTCGGGCTCACTACTGTGCATGCGCACTCGGGGTCACTACTGCTCATGCGCACTCGGACTCACTACTGCGGATGCACAATCGGGCTCACTACTGCACGTGCGCACTCCGCCTCAGACCTGCACATACGCACACGGGCTCACTACTGCTCATGCGCACTCGGGGTCACTACTGCACATGCGCACTCGAACTCACTACTGCTCATGCGCATTCGGGGTCACTACTGCGCATGCGCACTCGGACTGACAACTGCGGATGATCGCTCGGGCTCACTACTGCGCATGCGCACACGGGCTCGCTACTGCGCATGCGCGCACGGGCCCACTACTGCGCATGCGCACTCCGGCTCAGACCTGCACATGCGCATTCGAGCTCACTTCTGCGCATGCGCACACGGGCTCAGTACTGTGCATGCGCACGAGTGATGCCCACTTGGACGCCGACCGCTGGGATGCGTCCCGATTGGACGGTCCCGATTCGACTCGTTCCAATTCGAAGCGGTGCCGATTGGACGCGTTCCAATTCTAAGCAGGGCTTATAGAACCTAACCTAACCAAATCTAAACTCTTCGAATTGGGACGCGTCCAATCGGCACCGCTTCGAATTGGAACGCGTCGAATCGGGACCGTCCAAACGGAACGCGTCCAGTCGGTCGACGTCCAAGTGGGACACCCCCCATGCGCACTCGGGGTCACTACTGCTCATGCGCACTCGGGGTCACAACTGCTCATGCGCACTCGGACTCACTACTGCTCATGCGCACTCGGGGTCACTACTGCTCATGCGCACTCGGACTCACTACTGCTCATGCGCACTCGGGCTCACTACTGCGCATACGCGCTCGGTGTCGCTACTGCGCATTCGCTCACGGGCTCACACTGCGCATGCACACTTGGGGTCACTACTGCGCATGCGCACTCGGGGTCACTACTGCTCATGCGCACTCGGACTTACTACTGCTCATGCGCACTCGGGCTCACTACTGCGCATACGCGCTCGGTGTCGCTACTGCGCATTCGCTCACGGGCTCACACTGTGCATGCACACTCGGGGTCACTACTGCGCATGCGCACTCGGGGTCACTACTGCGCATGCGCAGTCGGGCTCACTACGGCGGATGCGCACACGGGCTCACTACTTTGCGTGCGCGCACGGGCTCACTACTGCGCATGCGCGCTCGGACTCACTACTACTCATGCGCACTCGGGCTCACTACTGCGGATGCGCAATCGGGTTTACTAGTGCGCATGCGCACACGGGCTCACTGCTGCGCATGCGCGCTCGGACTCACTACTCCTCATGCGCACTCGGGCTCACTACTGTGCATGCGCACTCAGGGTCACTACTGCTCATGCGCACTCGGGCTCACTACTGCGCATGCGCGCTCGGACGCACGACTGCTCATGCGCACACGGACTCACGACTGCGGATGCGCGTTTCGGTCTCACTACTGCGGATGCGCACACGGGCTCACTACTGCGCATGCACAGTCCGGCACAGACCAGCCCATGCGTATTCGGGCTCACTTCTGCGCATGTGCACTCGGACTCACTACTGCTCAAGCGCACTCGGGCCCACTACTGTGCATGCGCACTCGGGGTCACTACTGCTCATGCGCACTCGGGGTCACTACTGCTCATGCGCACTCGGACTAACCACTGCTCATGCGCACTGGGACTCACTACTGCTCATGCGCACTAGGACTCACTACTGCGGATGCACAATCGGGCTCACTACTGCACGTGCGCACTCCGCCTCAGACCTGCACATGCGCACACGGACTCACTACTGCGGAAGCGCAATCGGTCCCACTACTGTGCATGCGCACTCGGACTCACTACTGCGCATGCGCACTCGTGGTCACTACTGCTTATGCGGACTCGGACACACTACTGCTCATGGGCACTCGGGCTCACTACTGTGCGTGCGCACTCGGGGTCACTACTGCGCATGCGCAGTGGGGCTCACTACTGCGGATGCGCACACATGCTCACTACTGCGCATGCGCACTCGGGCCCACTACTGCGCATGCGCAGTCCGACTCAGACCTGCACATGCGTATTCGAGCTCACTTCTGCGCATGCGCACACGCGCGCACTACTGCGCTTGCGCACTCGGACTAACCACTGCTCATGCGCACTGGGACTCACTACTGCGGATGCGCGCTCGGCCTCACTACTGCGGATGCGCAATCGGGTTCACTACTGCGCATGCGCACACGGGCTCACTACTGCGCATGCGCGCACGAGCCCACTACTGCGCATGCGCACTCCGGCTCATACCTGCCCATGCGCACTCGGGCTCACTACTGCGCATGCGCGCTCGGGATCACTACTGCGCATTCGCTCGCGGGCTCACACTGTGCATGCACACTCGGGGTCACTACTGCGCATGCGCACACGGGCTCGCTACTGCGCATGCGCACACGGGCTCACTACTGCGCATGCGCAGTCCGGCTCAGACCTGCCCATGCGCACTCGGGCTCACTACTGCGCATGCGTGCTCGGGCTCACTACTGCGGATGCGCGCTCGGGCTCACTACTGCCCATGCACACTCGGGCTCACTACTGCGCATGCGTGCTCGGGCTCACTACTGCGCATGCGCACTCGGACTAACCACTGCTCATGCGCACTGGGACCCACTACTGCGGATGCGCGCTCGGGCTCACTACTGCGGATGCGCAATCGGGTTCACTACTGCCCATGCGCACACGGCCTCACTACTGCGCATGCGCGCACGCGCCCACTACTGCGCATGCGCACTCCGGCTCAGACCTGCCCATGCGCCCTCGGGTACACCACTGCGCATGCGCACACGGACTCACCACTGCGCATGCGCACTCCGGCTCAGACCTGCCCATGCGCACTCGGGCTCACTACTGCGCATGCGCGCTCCGGCTCACTACTGCTCATGCGCACTCGGACTCACTACTGCGGATGCACAATCGGGCTCACTACTGCGCATGCGCACTACGGCTCAGACCTGCACATGCGCACACCGACTCAGTACTGTGGATGCGCAATCGGGCTCACTACTGTGCATGCGCACTCGGGGTCACTACTGCTCATGCGCACTCGGACTCACTACTGCTCAAGTGCACTCGGGCTCACTACTGTGCATGCGCACTCGGGGTCACTACTGCTCATGCGCACTCGGACTCACTACTGTTCATGCGCACTCGGGCTCACTACTGTGCATGCGCACTCGGGGTCACTACTGCTCATGCGGACTCGGACTCACTACTGCTCATGCGCACTCGGGCTCACTACTGTGCATGCGCACTCGGGGTCACTACTGCTCACGCGCACTCGGACTCACTACTGCGGATGCACGCTCGGGCTCACTACTGCGCATACGCGCTCGGGGTCGCTACTGCGCATTCGCTCACGGGCTCACACTGTGCATGCACAGTCGGGGTCACTACTGCGCATATGCACACGGGCTCGCTACTGCGCATGCGCGCACGAGCCCACTACTGCGCATGCGCACTCCGGCTCAGACCTGCACATGCGCCGTCGGGCACACCACTGCGCATGCGCACACGGACTCACCACTGCGCATGCGCACTCCGGCTCAGACCTGCCCATGCGCACTCGGGCTCACTACTGCGCATGCGTGCTCGGGCTCACTACTGCTCATGCGCACTCGGACTCACTACTGTGGATGCGCAATCGGGCTCACTACTGTGCATGCGCACTCGGGGTCACTACTGCTCATGCGCACTCGGACTCACTACTGCTCATGCGCACTCGGGCTCACTACTGCGGATGCGCGCTCGGGGTCACTACTGCGGATGCTCGCTCGGGATCACTACTACTCATACGCGCTCGGGGTCGCTACTGCGCATTCGCTCACGGGCTCACGCTGTGCATGCACACTCGGGGTCACTACTGCGCATGCGCACACGTGCTCGCTACTGCGCATGCGCACACGGGATCACTACTGCGCATGCGCAGTCCGGCTCAAACCTGCCCATGCGCACTCGGGTTCACTACTGCGCATGCGTGCTCGGGCTCACTACTGCGCATGCGCGCTCGGGCCCACTACTGCGCATGCGCACTCCGGCTCAGACCTGCACATGCACACACGGACTCACTACTGCTCATGCGCACTCGGGGTCACTACTGCTCATGCGCACTCGGACTCACTACTGCTCATGCGCACTCGGGCTCACTACTGTGCATGCGCACTCGGGGTCACTACTGCTCATGCGCACTCGGACTCACTACTGCTCATGCGCACTCGGGCTCACTACTGTGCATGCGCACTCGGGGTCACTACTGCTCATGCGCACTCGGACTCACTACTGCTCATGCGCTCTCGGACTCACTACTGCTCATGCGCACTCGGGCTCACTACCGTGCATGCGCGCTCGGGGTCACTACTGCTCATGCGCACTCGGACTCACTACTGCTCATGCGCACTCGGGCTCACTACTGCTCATGCGCACTCGGTCTCACTACTGCTCATGCGCATTCGGGGTCACTACTGCGCATGCGCACTCGGACTAACCACTGCTCATGCGCACTGGGACTCACTACTGCGGATGCGCACTCGGACTCACTACTGCGGATGCACAATCGGGCTCACTACTGCACGTGCGCACTCCGCCTCAGACCTGCACATGCGCATTCGAGCTCACTTCTGCGCATGCGCACACGCGCGCACTACTGCGCTTGCGCACTCGGACTAACCACTGCTCATGCGCACTGGGACTCACTACTGCGGATGCGCACTCGGACTCACTACTGCGGATGCACAATCGGGCTCACTACTGCACGTGCGCACTCCGCCTCAGACCTGCACATGCGCATTCGAGCTCACTTCTGCGCATGCGCACACGCGCGCACTACTGCGCTTGCGCACTCGGACTAACAACTGCTCATGCGCAGTGGGACTCACTACTGCTCATGCGCACTCGGGGACACTACTGCTCATGCGCACTCGGACTCACTACTGCTCATGCGCACTCGGGCTCACTACTGTGCATGCGCACTCGGGGTCACTACTGCTCATGCGCACTCGGACTCACTACTGCTCATGCGCACTCGGACTCACTACTGCTCATGCGCACTCGGGCTCACTACCGTGCATGCGCACTCGGGGTCACTACTGCTCATGCGCACTCGGACTCACTACTGCTCATGCGCACTCGGGCTCACTACTGTGCATGCGCACTCGGGGTCACTACTGCTCATGCGCACTCGGACTCACTACTGCTCATGCGCACTCGGACTCACTACTGCTCATGCGCACTCGGGCTCACTACCGTGCATGCGCGCTCGGGGTCACTACTGCTCATGCGCACTCGGACTCACTACTGCTCATGCGCACTCGGGCTCACTACTGTGCATGCGCTCTCGGGGTCACTACTGCTCATGCGCACTCGGACTCACTACTGCTCATGCGCACACGGGGTCACTACTGCTCATGCGCACTCGGTCTCACTACTGCTCATGCGCATTCGGGGTCACTACTGAGCATGCGCACTCGGACTCACTACTGCTCATGCGCACACGGGGTCACTACTGCTCATGCGCACTCGGTCTCACTACTGCTCATGCGCATTCGGGGTCACTACTGCGCATGCGCACTCGGACTAACCACTGCTCATGCTCACTGGGACTCACTACTGCGGATGCGCACTCGGACTCACTACTGCGGATGCACAATCGGGCTCACTACTGCACGTGCGCACTCCGCCTCAGACCTGCACATGCGCATTCGAGCTCACTTCTGCGCATGCGCACACGCGCGCACTACTGCGCTTGCGCACTCGGACTAACCACTGCTCATGCGCACTGGGACTCACTACTGCGGATGCGCACTCGGACTCACTACTGCGGATGCACAATCGGGCTCACTACTGCACGTGCGCACTCCGCCTCAGACCTGCACATGCGCATTCGAGCTCACTTCTGCGCATGCGCACACGCGCGCACTACTGCGCTTGCGCACTCGGACTAACAACTGCTCATGCGCACTGGGACTCACTACTGCTCATGCGCACTCGGGCTCACTACCGTGCATGCGCACTCGGGGTCACTACTGCTCATGCGCACTCGGACTCACTACTGCTCATGCGCACTCGGGCTCACTACTGTGCATGCGCACTCGGGGTCACTACTGCTCATGCGCACTCGGACTCACTACTGCTCATGCGCACTCGGACTCACTACTGCTCATGCGCACTCGGGCTCACTACCGTGCATGCGCGCTCGGGGTCACTACTGCTCATGCGCACTCGGACTCACTACTGCTCATGCGCACTCGGGCTCACTACTGTGCATGCGCTCTCGGGGTCACTACTGCTCATGCGCACTCGGACTCACTACTGCTCATGCGCACACGGGGTCACTACTGCTCATGCGCACTCGGTCTCACTACTGCTCATGCGCATTCGGGGTCACTACTGAGCATGCGCACTCGGACTAACCGCTGCTCATGCGCACTGGGACTCACTACTGCGGATGCGCACTCGGACTCACTACTGCGGACGCACAATCGGGCTCACTACTGCACGTGCGCACTCCGCCTCAGACCTGCACATACGCACACGGACTCACTACTGCTCATGCGCACTCGGGGTCACTACTGCACATGCGCACTCGAACTCACTACTGCTCATGCGCATTCGGGGTCACTACTGCGCATGCGCACTCGGACTGACAACTGCGGATTATCGCTCGGGCTTACTACTGCGCATGCGCACACGGGCTCACTACTGCTCATGCGCACTCGGGGTCACTACTGTGCATGCGCACTCGGGCTCACTACAGTGCATGCGCACTCGGACTCACTACTGCTCATGCGCACTCGGGCTCACTACTTTGCAGGCGCGCACGGGCTCACTACTGCGCATGCGCGCTCGGACTCACTACTACTCATGCGCACTCGGGCTCACTACTGCGGATGCGCAATCGGGTTTACTAGTGCGCATGCGCACACGGGCTCACTGCTGCGCATGCGCGCTCGGACTCACTACTCCTCATGCGCACTCGGGCTCACTACTGTGCATGCGCACTCAGGGTCACTACTGCTCATGCGCACTCGGGCTCACTACTGCGCATGCGCGCTCGGACGCACTACTGCTCATGCGCACACGGACTCACGACTGCGGATGCGCGTTTCGGTCTCACTACTGCGGATGCGCACACGGGCTCACTACTGCGCATGCACAGTCCGGCACAGACCAGCACATGCGTATTCGGGCTCACTTCTGCGCATGTGCACTCGGACTCACTACTGCTCAAGCGCACTCGGGCCCACTACTGTGCATGCGCACTCGGGGTCACTACTGCTCATGCGCACTCGGGGTCACTACTGCTCATGCGCACTCGGACTAACCACTGCTCATGCGCACTGGGACTCACTACTGCTCATGCGCACTAGGACTCACTACTGCGGATGCACAATCGGGCTCACTACTGCACGTGCGCACTCCGCCTCAGACCTGCACATGCGCACACGGACTCACTACTGCGGAAGCGCAATCGGGGTCACTACTGCGCATGCGCAGTCGGGCTCACTACTGCGGATGCGCACACGGGCTCACTACTGCGCATGCGCGCACGGGCTCACTACTGCGCATGCGCAGTCCGGCTCAGATCTGATCCTGCGTATTCGAGCTCACTTCTGCGCATGTGCACTCGGGGTCACTACTGCTCATGCGCACTCGGACTCACTACTGCTCATGCGCACTCGGACTCACTACTGCTCATGCGCACTCGGGCTCACTACTGTGGATGCGCAATCGGGTTCACTACTGTGCATGCGCACTCGGGGTCACTACTGCTCATGCGCACTCGGACTCACTACTGCTCATGCGCACTCGGACACACTACTGCTCATGTGCACTCGGGCTCACTACTGTGCATGCGCACTCGGAGTCACTACTGCTCATGCGCACTCGGGGTCACTACTGCTCATGCGCACTCGGACTCACTACTGCTCATGCGCACTCGGGCTCACTACTGTGCATGCGTACTCGGGGTCACTACTGCTCATGCGCACTCGGACTCACTACTGCTCATGCGCACTCGGGCTCACTACTGTGCATGCGCTCTCGGGGTCACTACTGCTCATGCGCACTCGGACTCACTACTGCTCATGCGCACACGGGGTCACTACTGCTCATGCGCACTCGGTCTCACTACTGCTCATGCGCATTCGGGGTCACTACTGCGCATGCGCACTCGGACTAACCACTGCTCATGCGCACTGGGACTCACTACTGCGGATGCGCACTCGGACTCACTACTGCGGATGCACAATCGGGCTCACTACTGCACGTGCGCACTCCGCCTCAGACCTGCACATGCGCATTCGAGCTCACTTCTGCGCATGCGCACACGCGCGCACTACTGCGCTTGCGCACTCGGACTAACCACTGCTCATGCGCACTGGGACTCACTACTGCGGATGCGCACTCGGACTCACTACTGCGGATGCACAATCGGGCTCACTACTGCACGTGCGCACTCCGCCTCAGACCTGCACATGCGCATTCGAGCTCACTTCTGCGCATGCGCACACGTGCGCACTACTGCGCTTGCGCACTCGGACTAACAACTGCTCATGCGCACTGGGACTCACTACTGCTCATGCGCACTCGGGGACACTACTGCTCATGCGCACTCGGACTCACTACTGCTCATGCGCACTCGGGCTCACTACTGTGCATGCGCACTCGGGGTCACTACTGCTCATGCGCACTCGGACTCACTACTGCTCATGCGCACTCGGACTCACTACTGCTCATGCGCACTCGGGCTCACTACCGTGCATGCGCACTCGGGGTCACTACTGCTCATGCGCACTCGGACTCACTACTGCTCATGCGCACTCGGGCTCACTACTGTGCATGCGCACTCGGGGTCACTACTGCTCATGCGCACTCGGACTCACTACTGCTCATGCGCACTCGGACTCACTACTGCTCATGCGCACTCGGGCTCACTACCGTGCATGCGCGCTCGGGGTCACTACTGCTCATGCGCACTCGGACTCACTACTGCTCATGCGCACTCGGGCTCACTACTGTGCATGCGCTCTCGGGGTCACTACTGCTCATGCGCACTCGGACTCACTACTGCTCATGCGCACACGGGGTCACCACTGCTCATGCGCACTCGGTCTCACTACTGCTCATGCGCATTCGGGGTCACTACTGAGCATGCGCACTCGGACTAACCGCTGCTCATGCGCACTGGGACTCACTACTGCGGATGCGCACTCGGACTCACTACTGCGGATGCACAATCGGGCTCACTACTGCACGTGCGCACGCCGCCTCAGACCTGCACATACGCACACGGACTCACTACTGCTCATGCGCACTCGGGGTCACTACTGCACATGCGCACTCGAACTCACTACTGCTCATGCGCATTCGGGGTCACTATTGCGCATGCGCACTCGGACTGACAACTGCGGATTATCGCTCGGGCTCACTACTGCGAATGCGCACAAGGGCTCACTACTGCGCATGCGCGCACGGGCCCACTCCTGCGCATGCGCAGTCCGGCTCAGACCTGCACATGCGCATTCGAGCTCACTTCTGCGCATGCGCACACGCGCGCACTACTGCGCTTGCGCACTCGGACTAACAACTGCTCATGCGGACTGGGACTCACTACTGCTCATGCCCTCTCGGTCTCACTACTGTGCATGCGCACTCGGGGTCACTACTGCTCATGCGCACTCGGACTCACTACTGCTCATGCGCACTCGGACTCACTACTGCTCATGCGCACTCGGGCTCACTACTGTGCATGCGCACTCGGGGTCACTACTGCCCATGCGCACTCGGGGACACTACAGCTCATGCGCACTCGGACTCACTACTGCTCATGCGCACTCGGGGTCACTACTGCTCATGCGCACTCGGACTCACTACTGCTCATGCGCATTCGGGGTCACTACTGCGTATGCGCACTCGGACTCACTACTGCAGATGCGCGCTCGGGCTCACTACTGCGCATGCGCACACGGGCTCACTACGGCGCATGCGCGCACGGGCCCAACACTGCGCATGCGCACTCCGGCTCAGACCTGCACATGCGCACACGGACTCACTACTGCGGATGCGCAATCGGGCTCACTACAGCGGATGCGCGCTCGGGCCCACTACTGCGCATGCGCACCCGGGCTCACTACTGCGCATGCGCGCACGGACCCACTACTGCGCATGCGCACTCCGGCTCAGACCTGCACATGCGCACACGGACTCACTACTGCGGATGCGCAATCGGGCTCACTACAGTGCATGCGCACTCGGACTCACTACTGCTCATGCGCACTCGGGGTCACTACTGTGCATGCGCACTCGGGGTCACTACTGCTCATGCGCACTCGGACTCACTACTGCTCATGCGCACACGGGCCCACTGCTGCGCATGCGCGCACGGGCCCACTACAGCGCATGCGCACTCCGGCTCAGACCTGCCCATGCGCCCTCGGGCACACCACTGCGCATGCGCACACGCGCGCACTACTGCGCTTGCGCACTCGGACTAACCACTGCTCATGCGCACTGGGACTCACTACTGCGGATGCGGGCTCGGGCTCACTACTGCGGATGCGCAATCGGGTTCACTACTGCGCATGCGCAGACGGGCTCACTACTGCGCATGCGCGCACGAGCCCACTACTGCGCATGCGCACTCCGGCTCAGACCTGCCCATGCGCCCTCGGGTACACCACTGCGCATGCGCACACGGACTCACCACTGCGCATGCGCACTCCGGCTCAGACCTGCCCATGCGCACTCGGGCTCACTACTGCGCATGCGCGCTCCGGCTCACTACTGCTCATGCGCACTCGGACTCACTACTGCGGATGCACAATCGGGCTCACTACTGCGCATGCGCACTACGGCTCAGACCTGCACATGCGCACACGGACTCACTACTGTGGATGCGCAATCGGGCTCACTACTGCTCATGCGCACTCGGACTCACTACTGCTCATGCGCACTCGGGCTCACTACTGTGCATGCGCACTCCGGCTCAGACCTGCCCATGCGCCCTCGGGTACACCACTGCGCATGCGCACACGGACTCACCACTGCGCGTGCGCACTCCGGCTCAGACCTGCTCATGCGCACTCGGGCTCACTACTGCGCATGCGCACTGGGAGTCACTACTGCGTATGCGCATCGGACTCACTACTGCGCATGCGCACTGGGAGTCACTACTGCGTATGCGCAGTCCGGCTCACTACTGCTCATGCGCAATCGGACTCACTACTGCGCATGCGCGCTCGGGCTCACTACTGCGCATGCGCACTGGGAGTCACTACTGCGTATGCGCAGTCCGGCTCACTACTGCTCATGCGCAATCGGACCCACTACTGCGGATGCACAATCGGGCTCACTACTGCGCATGCGCACTCGGGGTCACTACTGCTCATGCGCATCGGACTCACTACTGCGGATGCACAATCGGGCTCACTACTGCGCATGCGCGCTCGGGCTCACTACTGCGCATACGCGTCGGGGTCGCTACTGCGCATTCGCTCACGGGCTCACACTGTGCATGCACACTTGGGGTCACTACTGCGCATGCGCACTCCGGTCAGGCCTGTGCATGCGCACTCGGGCTCACTACTGCTCATGCGCACTCGGACTCACTACTGCGGATGCACAATCGGGCTCACTACTGCGCATGCGCAGTCCGGCTCAGATCTGCACAGGCGTATTCGAGCTCACTTCTGCTCATGCGCACTCGGGGTCACTACTGCTCATGCGCACTCGGACTCACTACTGCTCATGCACACTCGGGGTCACTACTGCTCATGCGCACTCGGACTCACTACTGCGGATGCACAATCGGGCTCACTACTGCACGTGCGCACTCCGCCTCAGACCTGCACATGCGCACACGGACTCACTACTGCGCATGCGCACTCGGGGTCACTACTGCTCATGCGCACTCGGACTCACTACTGCTCATGCGCATTCGGGGTCACTACTGCGCATGCGCACTCGGACTCACTACTGCGGATGCGCGCTCGGGCTCACTACTGCGTATGCGCACACGGGCTCACTACTGCGCATGCGCGCACGGGCCCACTAGTACGCATGCGCACTCCGGCTCAGACCTGCACATGCGCACACGGACTCACTACTGCGGATGCGCAATCGGGCTCACTACTGCGCTTGCGCACTCGGACTCTCCACTGCTCATGCGCACTGGGACTCACTACTGCGGATGCGCGCTCGGGCTCACTACTGCGGATGCGCAATCGGGTTTACTACTGCGCATGCGCGCACGGGCCCACTACTGCGCATGCGCAGTCGGGCTCACTACTGTGCATGCGCACTCGGGGTCACTACTGCTCGTGCGCACTCGGGGTCACTACTGCGCATGCGCGCTCCGGCTCACTACTGCTCATGCGCACTCGGATTCACTACTGCGGATGCACAATCGGGCTCACTACTGCGCATGCGCACTACGGCTCAGACCTGCACATGCGCACACCGACTCACTACTGTGGATGCGCAATCGGGCTCACTACTGCTCATGCGCACTCGGATTCACTACTGCGGGTGCACAATCGGGCTCACTACTGCGCATGCGCACTACGGCTCAGACCTTCACATGCGCACTCCGGCTCAGCCCTGCACATGCGCATTCGGCATACTACTGCGGATGCACAGTCGGGCTCACTACTGCGCATGCGCACTCCGGCTCAGACCTGCACATGCGCACACGGACTCACTACTGCGCATGCCCGCACGCGCCCACTACTGCGCATGCGCACTCCGGCTCAGACCTGCCCATGCGCCCTCGGGTACACCACTGCGCATGCGCACACGGACTCACCACTGCGCGTGCGCACTCCGGCTCAGACCTGCCCATGCGCACTCGGGCTCACTACTGCGCATGCGCGCTCCGGCTCACTACTGCTCATGCGCACTCGGATTCACTACTGCGGATGCACAATCGGGCTCACTACTGCGCATGCGCACTACGGCTCAGACCTGCACATGCGCACACCGACTCACTACTGTGGATGCGCAATCGGGCTCACTACTGCTCATGCGCACTCGGACTCACTACTGCTCATGCGCACTCGGGCTCACTACTGTGCATGCGCACTAGGGGTCACTACTGCTCATGCGCACTCGGACTCACTACTGCTCATGCGCACTCGGACTCACTACTGCTCATGCGCACTCGGGCTCACTACTGTGCATGCGCACTCGGGGTCACTACTGCTCATGCGCACTCGGACTCACTACTGCTCATGCGCACTCGGGCTCACTACTGTGCATGCGCACTCGGGGTCACTAATGCTCATGCGCACTCGGACTCACTACTGCTCATGCGCACTCGGACTCACTACTGCTCATGCGCACTCGGGCTCACTACTGTGCATGCGCACTCGGGGTCACTACTGCTCATGCGCACTCGGACTCACTACTGCGGATGCACAATCGGGCTCACTACTGCACGTGCGCACTCCGCCTCAGACCTGCACATACGCACACGGGCTCACTACTGCTCATGCGCACTCGGGGTCACTACTGCACATGCGCACTCGAACTCACTACTGCTCATGCGCATTCGGGGTCACTACTGCGCATGCGCACTCGGACTGACAACTGCGGATGATCGCTCGGGCTCACTACTGCGCATGCGCACACGGGCTCGCTACTGCGCATGCGCGCACGGGCCCACTACTGCGCATGCGCACTCCGGCTCAGACCTGCACATGCGCATTCGAGCTCACTTCTGCGCATGCGCACACGGGCTCAGTACTGTGCATGCGCACGAGTGATGCCCACTTGGACGCCGACCGCTGGGATGCGTCCCGATTGGACGGTCCCGATTCGACTCGTTCCAATTCGAAGCGGTGCCGATTGGACGCGTTCCAATTCTAAGCAGGGCTTATAGAACCTAACCTAACCAAATCTAAACTCTTCGAATTGGGACGCGTCCAATCGGCACCGCTTCGAATTGGAACGCGTCGAATCGGGACCGTCCAAACGGAACGCGTCCAGTCGGTCGACGTCCAAGTGGGACACCCCCCATGCGCACTCGGGGTCACTACTGCTCATGCGCACTCGGGGTCACAACTGCTCATGCGCACTCGGACTCACTACTGCTCATGCGCACTCGGGGTCACTACTGCTCATGCGCACTCGGACTCACTACTGCTCATGCGCACTCGGGCTCACTACTGCGCATACGCGCTCGGTGTCGCTACTGCGCATTCGCTCACGGGCTCACACTGCGCATGCACACTTGGGGTCACTACTGCGCATGCGCACTCGGGGTCACTACTGCTCATGCGCACTCGGACTTACTACTGCTCATGCGCACTCGGGCTCACTACTGCGCATACGCGCTCGGTGTCGCTACTGCGCATTCGCTCACGGGCTCACACTGTGCATGCACACTTGGGGTCACTACTGCGCATGCGCACTCTGGCTCACTACTGCGCATGCGCACTCCGGTCAGGCCTGTGCATGCGCACTCGGGCTCACTCCTGCTCATGCGCACTCGGACTCACTACTGCGGATGCACAATCGGGCTCACTACTGCGCATGCGCAGTCCGGCTCAGATCTGCACAGGCGTATTCGAGCTCACTTCTGCTCATGCGCACTCGGGGTCACTACTGCGCATGCGCACTCGGACTCACTACTGCGGATGCACAATCGGGCTCACTACTGCACGTGCGCACTCCGCCTCAGACCTGCACATGCGCACACGGACTCACTACTGCGCATGCGCACTCGGGGTCACTACGGCGCATACGCCCTCCGGTTCAGACCTGCCCATACGCACTCGGGCACACCACTGCGCATGCGCACACGGGCTCACTACCTCGGGTGCGCAATCGGGCTCACTACAGCGCATGCGCGCTCGGGCTCACTACTGCGCATACGCGCTTGGGGTCGCTACTGCGCATTCGCTCACGGGCTCACACTGGGCATGCACACTCGGCGTCACTACTGCACATGCGCACTCGAACTCACTACTGCTCATGCGCACTCGGGGTCACAACTGCTCATGCGCACTCGGATTCACTACTGCTCATGCGCACTCGGGGTCACTACTGCTCATGCGCACTCGGACTCACTACTGCTCATGCGCACTCGGGGTCACTACTGCTCATGCGCACTCGGACTCACTACTGCTCATGCGCACTCGGACTCACTACTGCTCATGCGCACTCGGGGTCACTACTGCTCATGCGCACTCGGACTCACTACTGCTCATGCGCACTCGGGCTCACTACTGCGCATACGCGCTCTGTGTCGCTACTGCGCATTCGCTCACGGGCTCACACTGTGCATGCACACTTGGGGTCACTACTGCGCATGCGCACTCTGGCTCACTACTGCGCATGCGCACTCCGGTCAGGCCTGTGCATGCGCACTCAGTCTCACTACTGCGCATGCGCACTCCGGTTCACTACTGCTCATGCGCACTCGGTCTCACTACTGCGGATGAACAATCGGGCTCACTACTGCGCATGCGCACTCCGGCTCAGACCTGCACATGCGCACAAGGACCCACTACTGCGGATGCGCAATCGGGCTCACTACTGTGCATGCGCACTCGGGGTCACTACTGCTCATGCGCACTCGGACCCACTACTGCTCATGCGCACTCGGGGTCACTACTGCGCATGCGCACTCGGACTCACTACTGCGGATGCGCGCTCGGGCTCACTACTGCGCATGCGCACTGGGAGTCACTACTGCGTATGCGCAGTCCGGCTCACTACTGCTCATGCGCAATCGGACTCACTACTGCGCATGCGCGCTCGGGCTCACTACTGCGCATGCGCACTGGGAGTCACTACTGCGTATGCGCAGTCCGGCTCACTACTGCTCATGCGCAATCGGACCCACTACTGCGGATGCACAATCGGGCTCACTACTGCGCATGCGCACTTGGGGTCACTACTGCTCATGCGCACTCGGACTCACTACTGCGGATGCACAATCGGGCTCACTACTGCGCATGCGCGCTCGGGCTCACTACTGCGCATACGCGTCGGGGTCGCTACTGCGCATTCGCTCACGGGCTCACACTGTGCATGCACACTTGGGGTCACTACTGCGCATGCGCATTCTGGCTCACTACTGCGCATGCGCACTCCGGTCAGGCCTGTGCATGCGCACTCGGACTCACTACTGCTCATGCGCACTCGGACTCACTACTGCGGATGCACAATCGGGCTCACTACTGCGCATGATCAGTCCGGCTCAGATCTGCACAGGCGTATTCGAGCTCACTTCTGCTCATGCGCACTCGGGGTCACTACTGCTCATGCGCACTCGGACTCACTACTGCTCATGCACACTCGGGGTCACTACTGCTCATGCGCACTCGGACTCACTACTGCGGATGCACAATCGGGCTCACTACTGCACGTGCGCACTCCGCCTTAGACCTGCACATGCGCACACGGACTCACTACTGCGCATGCGCACTCGGGGTCACTACGGCGCATGCGCCCTCAGGTTCAGACCTGCCCATGCGCACTCGGGCACACCACTGCGCATGCGCACACGGGCTCACTACCTCGGGTGCGCAATCGGGCTCACTACAGCGCATGCGCGCTCGGGCTCACTACTGCGCATACGCGCTTGGGGTCGCTACTGCGCATTCGCTCACGGGCTCACACTGGGCATGCACACTCGGCGTCACTACTGCGCATGCGCACACGGGCTCACTACTGCGCATGCGCGCAAGGGCTCACTACTGCGCATGCGCACTCCGGCTCAGATCTGCACAGGCGTATTCGAGCTCACTTCTGCGCATGCGCACGCGGGCTCACTACTGTGCATGCGCACTCGGTGTCACTACTGCTCATGCACACCCGGGCTCACTAATGTGCCTGCGCACTCGGACTCACTACTGCTCATGCGCACTCGGGGTCACTACTGCTCATGCGCACTCGGACTCACTACTGCTCATGCGCATTCGGGGTCACTACTGCGCATGCGCACTCGGACTCACTACTGCGGATGCGCGCTCGGGCTCACTACTGCGTATGCGCACACGGGCTCACTACTGCGCATGCGCGCACGGGCCCACTACTGCGCATGCGCACACGGGCTCACTACTGCGCATGCGCAGTCTGGCTCAGACCTGCACATGCGCATTCGAGCTCACTTCTGCGCATGCGCACACGCGCGCACTACTGCGCTTGCGCACTCGGACTAACAACTGCTCATGCGCACTGGGACTCACTACTGCTCATGCGCACTCGGACTCACTACTGCGGATGCACAATCGGGCTCACTACTGCGCATGCGCAGTCTGGCTCAGTCCTGCACATGCGCATTCGAGCTCACTTCTGCGCATGCGCACACGCGCGCACTACTGCGCTTGCGCACTCGGACTAACCACTGCTCATGCGCACTGGGACTCACTACTGCTCATGCGCACTCGGACTCACTACTGCGGATGCACAATCGGGCTCACTACTGCACGTGCGCACTCCGCCTCAGACCTGCACATGCGTACACGGACTCATTAGTGCTCTCGCGCACTCGGGGTCACTACTGCACATGCGCACTCGGACTCACTACTGCTCATGCGCATTCGGGGTCACTACTGCGCATGCGTACTCGGACTCACTACTGCGGATGCACGGTCGGGCTCCCTACTGCGCACGCGCACAGGGGCTCACTACTGCGCATGCGCGCACGGGCCCACTAGTACGCATGCGCACTCCGGCTCAGACCTGCACATGCGCACACGGACTCACTACTGCGGATGCGCACACGGGCGCACTACTACGCTTTGCGCACTCGGACTCACCACTGCGCATGCGCACTCCGGCTCAGACCTGGCCATGCGCACTCGTACTCACCACTGCGCATGCGTACACGGGGTCACTACTGCGCATGCGCACACAGGGTCAGTACTGCGCATGCGCACACGGACTCACTACTGCGCATGCGCACACGAGCCCACTACTGCGCATGCGCACTCCGGCTCAGACCTGCCCATGCGCCCTCGGGCACACTACTGCGCATACGCACACGGACTCACCACTGCGCATGCGCACTCCGGCTCAGACCTGCCCATGCACACTCGGGCTCACTACTGCGCATGCGCGCTCCGGCACACTACTGCTCATGCGCACTCGGGCTCACTACTGTGCATGCGCACTCGGGGTCACTACTGCTCATGCGCACTCGGACTCACTACTGCTCATGCGCACTCGGACTCACTACTGCTCATGCGCACTCGGGCTCACTACTGTGCATGCGCACTCGGGGTCACTACTGCTCATGCGCACTCGGACTCACTACTGCTCATGCGCACTCGGGCTCACTACTGTGCATGCGCACTCGGGGTCACTAATGCTCATGCGCACTCGGACTCACTACTGCTCATGCGCACTCGGACTCACTACTGCTCATGCGCACTCGGGCCCACTACTGTGCATGCGCACTCGGGGTCACTACTGCTCATGCGCACTCGGACTCACTACTGCTCATGCGCACTCGGGCTCACTACTGTGCATGCGCACTCGGGGTCACTAATGCTCATGCGCACTCGGACTCACTACTGCTCATGCGCACTCGGACTCACTACTGCTCATGCGCACTCGGGCTCACTACTGTGCATGCGCACTCGGGGTCACTACTGCTCATGCGCACTCGGACTCACTACTGCTCATGCGCACTCGGGCTCACTACTGTGCATGCGCTCTCGGGGTCACTACTGCTCATGCGCACTCGGACTCACTACTGCTCATGCGCACACGGGGTCACTACTGCTCATGCGCCCTCGGTCTCACTACTGCTCATGCGCATTCGGGGTCACTACTGCGCATGCGCACTCGGACTAACCACTGCTCATGCGCACTGGAACTCACTACTGCGGATGCGCACTCGGACTCACTACTGCGGATGCACAATTGGGCTCACTACTGCACGTGCGCACTCCGCCTCAGACCTGCACATACGCACACGGACTCACTACTGCTCATGCGCACTCGGGGTCACTACTGCACATGCGCACTCGAACTCACTACTGCTCATGCGCATTCGGGGTCACTACTGCGCATGCGCACTCGGACTGACAACTGCGGATGATCGCTCGGGCTCACTACTGCGCATGCGCACACGGGCTCGCTACTGCGCATGCGCGCACGGGCCCACTACTGCGCATGCGCACTCCGGCTCAGACCTGCACATGCGCATTCGAGCTCACTTCTGCGCATGCGCACACGGGCTCAGTACTGTGCATGCGCACGAGTGATGCCCACTTGGACGACGACCGCTTGGATGCGTCCCGATTGGACGGTCCCGATTCGACTCGTCCCAATTCGAAGCGGTGCCGATTGGACGCGTTCCAATTCTAAGCAGGGCTTATAGAACCTAACCTAACCAAATCTAAACTCTTCGAATTGGGACGCGTCCAATCGGCACCGCTTCGAATTGGAACGCGTCGAATCGGGACCGTCCAAACGGAACGCGTCCAATCGGTCGACATCCAAGTGGGACACCCCCCATGCGCACTCGGGGTCACTACTGCTCATGCGCACTCGGGGTCACAACTGCTCATGCGCACTCGGACTCACTACTGCTCATGCGCACTCGGGGTCACTACTGCTCATGCGCACTCGGACTCACTACTGCTCATGCGCACTCGGGCTCACTACTGCGCATACGCGCTCGGTGTCGCTACTGCGCATTCGCTCACGGGCTCACACTGTGCATGCACACTTGGGGTCACTACTGCGCATGCGCACTCGGGGTCACTACTGCTCATGCGCACTCGGACTCACTACTGCTCATGCGCACTCGGACTCACTACTGCGGATGCACAATTGGGCTCACTACTGCACGTGCGCACTCCGCCTCAGACCTGCACATACGCACACGGACTCACTACTGCTCATGCGCACTCGGGGTCACTACTGCACATGCGCACTCGAACTCACTACTGCTCATGCGCATTCGGGGTCACTACTGCGCATGCGCACTCGGACTGACAACTGCGGATGATCGCTCGGGCTCACTACTGCGCATGCGCACACGGGCTCGCTACTGCGCATGCGCGCACGGGCCCACTACTGCGCATGCGCACTCCGGCTCAGACCTGCACATGCGCATTCGAGCTCACTTCTGCGCATGCGCACACGGGCTCAGTACTGTGCATGCGCACGAGTGATGCCCACTTGGACGCCGACCGCTTGGATGCGTCCCGATTGGACGGTCCCGATTCGACTCGTCCCAATTCGAAGCGGTGCCGATTGGACGCGTTCCAATTCTAAGCAGGGCTTATAGAACCTAACCTAACCAAATCTAAACTCTTCGAATTGGGACGCGTCCAATCGGCACCGCTTCGAATTGGAACGCGTCGAATCGGGACCGTCCAAACGGAACGCGTCCAATCGGTCGACATCCAAGTGGGACACCCCCCATGCGCACTCGGGGTCACTACTGCTCATGCGCACTCGGGGTCACAACTGCTCATGCGCACTCGGACTCACTACTGCTCATGCGCACTCGGGGTCACTACTGCTCATGCGCACTCGGACTCACTACTGCTCATGCGCACTCGGGCTCACTACTGCGCATACGCGCTCGGTGTCGCTACTGCGCATTCGCTCACGGGCTCACACTGTGCATGCACACTTGGGGTCACTACTGCGCATGCGCACTCGGGGTCACTACTGCTCATGCGCACTCGGACTCACTACTGCTCATGCGCACTCGGGCTCACAACTGCGCATACGCGCTCGGTGTCGCTACTGCGCATTCGCTCACGGGCTCACACTGTGCATGCACACTTGGGGTCACTACTGCGCATGCGCACTCTGGCTCACTACTGCGCATGCGCACTCCGGTCAGGCCTGTGCATGCGCACTCGGGCTCACTCCTGCTCATGCGCACTCGGACTCACTACTGCGGATGCACAATCGGGCTCACTACTGCGCATGCGCAGTCCGGCTCAGATCTGCACAGGCGTATTCGAGCTCACTTCTGCTCATGCGCACTCGGGGTCACTACTGCTCATGCGCACTCGGACTCACTACTGCTCATGCACACTCGGGGTCACTACTGCTCATGCGCACTCGGACTCACTACTGCGGATGCACAATCGGGCTCACTACTGCACGTGCGCACTCCGCCTCAGACCTGCACATGCGCACACGGACTCACTACTGCGCATGCGCACTCGGGGTCACTACGGCGCATGCGCCCTCCGGTTCAGACCTGCCCATGCGCACTCGGGCACACCACTGCGCATGCGCACACGGGCTCACTACCTCGGGTGCGCAATCGGGCTCACTACAGCGCATGCGCGCTCGGGCTCACTACTGCGCATACGCGCTTGGGGTCGCTACTGCGTATGCGCACACGGGCTCACTACTGCGCATGCGCGCACGGGCCCACTACTGCGCATGCGCACACGGGCTCACTACTGCGCTTGCGCACTCGGACTCACCACTGCTCATGCGCACTGGGACTCACTACTGCGGATGCGCGCTCGGGCTCACTACTGCGGATGCGCAATCGGGTTTACTACTGCGCATGCGCGCACGGGCCCACTACTGCGCATGCGCACTCCGGCTCAGACCTGCCCATGCACACACGGACTCACTACTGCGGATGCGCAGTCGGGCTCACTACTGTGCATGCGCACTCGGGGTCACTACTGCTCATGCGCACTCGGGGTCACTACTGCTCAAGCGCACTCGGACTCACTACTGCGCGTGCGCACTCCGCCTCAGACCTGCACCTGCGCACTCCGGCTCACTACTGTTCATGCGCACTCGGGGTCACTACTGCTCATGCGCACTCGGACTCACTACTGCTCATGCGCATTCGGGGTCACTACTGCTCATGCGCACTCGGGGTCACTACTGCTCATGCGCACTCTGACTCACTACTGCTCATGCGCATTCGGGGTCACTACTGCTCGTGCGCACTCGGGGTCACTACTGCGCATGCGCAGTCGGGCTCACTACTGCGGATGCGCAATCGGGCTCACTACAGCGCATGCGCGCTCGGGCTCACTACTGCGCATACGCGCTTGGGGTCGCTACTGCGCATTCGCTCACGGGCTCACACTGGGCATGCACACTCGGCGTCACTACTGCGCATGCGCACACGGGCTCACTACTGTGCATGCGCGCAAGGGCTCACTACTGCGCATGCGCACTCCGGCTCAGATCTGCACCTGCGTATTCGGGCTCACTTCTGCGCATGTGCACTCGGACTCACTACTGCGGATGCACAATCGGGCTCACTACTGCGCATGCGCAGTCCGGCTCAGATCTGCACAGGCGTATTCGAGCTCACTTCTGCGCATGCGCACGCGGGCTCACTACTGTGCATGCGCACTCGGTGTCACTACTGCTCATGCATACCCGGGCTCACTAATGTGCCTGCGCACTCGGACTCACTACTGCTCATGCGCATTCCGGGTCACTACTGCGCATGCGCACTCGGACTCACTACTGCGGATGCGCGCTCGGGCTCACTACTGCGCATGCGCACACGGGCTCACTACTGCGCATGCGCGCACGGGCCCACTACTGCGCATGCGCACTGGGACTCACTACTGCGGATGCGCGCTCGGGCTCACTACTGCGGTTGCGCAATCGGTTTCACTACTGCGCATGCGCACACGGGCTCACTACTGCGCATGCGCGCACGGGCCCACTATTGCGCATGCGCACTCCGGCTCAGACCTGCCCTTGCGCCCTCGGGCACACCACTGCGCATGCGCACTCGGACTCACTACTGCGGATGCACAATCGGGCTTACTACTGCGCATGCGCACACCGGCTCAGACCTGCTTATGCGCACACGGGCTCACTACTGCGCATGCGCACTACGGCTCAGACCTGCACATGCGCACACGGACTCACTACTGCGGATGCGCAATCGTGCTCACTACTGTGCATGCGCAATCGGGGTCACTACTGCTCATGCGCACTCGGACTCTCTACTGCTCATGCGCAATCGGGCTCACTACTGTGCATGCGCACTCGGGGTCACTACTGCTCATGCGCACTTGGACTCACTACTGCTCATGCACACTCGGGCTCACTACTGTGCAAGCGCACTCGGGGTCACTACTGCTCATGCGCACTCGGACTCACTACTGCTCATGCGCACTCGGGCTCACTACTGCTCATGCGCACTCGGACTCACTACTGCTCATGCGCACTCGGACTCACTACTGCGGATGCGCACTCGGGGTCACTACTGCTCATGCACACTCGGACTCACTACTGCTCATTAGCACTCGGGCTCACTACTGTGCATGCGCACTCGGGGTCACTACTGCTCATGCGCACTCGGACTCACTACTGCTCATGCGCACTTGGGCTTACTACTGTTCATGCGCACTCGGGGTCACTACTGCTCACGCGCACTCGGACTCACTACTGCTCATGCGCACTCGGGCTCACTACTGTGCATGCGCACTCGGACACACTACTGCTCATGCACATTCGTGGTAACTACTGCGCATGCGCGCTCGGGATCACTACTGCGCATACGCACTCGGGGTCGCCACTGCGCATTCGCTCACGGGCTCACACTGTACGTGCACACTCGGGGTCACTACTGCGCATGCGCACACGGGCTCACTACTGCGCATGCGCACACGGGCTCACTACTGCGCATGCGCACACGGGCTCACTACTGCGCATGCGCAGTCCGGCTCAGACCTGCACATGCGTATTCGAGCTCATTTCTGCGCATGTGCACACGGGCGCACTACTGCGCTTTGCGCACTCGGACTCACCACTGCGCATGCGCACTCGGGATCAGACCTGCCCATGCGCACTCGGGCTCACTACTGCGCATGCGCACTCCGGCTAAGACTTGCACATGCGCACACGGACTCACTACTGCGGATGCGCAGTCGGGCTCGCTACTGTGCATGCGCAATCGGGGTCACTACTGCTCATGCGCACTCGGACTCACTACTGCTCATGCGCACTCGGGGTCACTGCTGTGCATGCGCACTCGGGGTCACTACTGCTTATGCGCACTCGGACCCACTACTGCTCATGCGCACTTGGGCTTACTACTGTTCATGCGCACTCGGGGTCACTACTGCTCACGCGCACTCGGACTCACTACTGCTCATTAGCACTCGGGCTCACTACTGTGCATGCGCACTCGGGGTCACTACTGCTCATGCGCACTCGGACTCACTACTGCTCATGCGCACTTGGGCTTACTACTGTTCATGCGCACTCGGGGTCACTACTGCTCACGCGCACTCGGACTCACTACTGCTCATGCGCACTCGGGCTCACTACTGTGCATGCGCACTCGGACTCACTACTGCTCATGCGCACCCGGGCTCACTACTGTGCATGCGCACTCGGGGTCACTACTGCTCACGCGCACTCGGACTCACTACTGCGGATGCGCGCTCGGGCTCACTACTGCGCATGCGCACACGGGCTCACTACTGCGCATGCGCGCACGGACCAACTACTGCGCATGCGCACTCCGGCTCAGACCTGCACATGCGCACACGGACTCACTACTGCGGATGCGCAGTCGGGCTCGCTACTGTGCATGCGCAATCGGGGTCACTACTGCTCATGTGCACTCGGACTCACTACTGCTCATGCGCACTCGGGGTCACTACTGTGCATGCGCACTCGGGGTCACTACTGCTCATGCGCACTCGGACCCACTACTGCTCATGCGCACTTGGGCTTACTACTGTTCATGCGCACTCGGGGTCACTACTGCTCACGCGCACTCGGACTCACTACTGCTCATTAGCACTCGGGCTCACTACTGTGCATGCGCACTCGGGGTCACTACTGCTCATGCACACTCGGACTCACTACTGCTCATTAGCACTCGGGCTCACTACTGTGCATGCGCACTCGGGGTCACTACTGCTCACGCGCACTCGGACTCACTACTGCTCATGCGCACTCGGGCTCACTACTGTGCATGCGCACTCGGACTCACTACTGCTCATGCGCACCCGGGCTCACTACTGTGCATGCGCACTCGGGGTCACTACTGCTCACGCGCACTCGGACTCACTACTGCGGATGCGCGCTCGGGCTCACTACTGCGCATGCGCACACGGGCTCACTACTGCGCATGCGCGCACGGACCAGCTACTGCGCATGCGCACTCCGGCTCAGACCTGCACATGCGCACACGGACTCACTACTGCGGATGCGTAATCGGGCTCACTACTGTGCATGCGCACTCGGGGTCACTACTGCTCATGCGCACTCGGACTCACTACTGCTCATGCACACTCGGGCTCACTACTGTGCATGCGCACTCGGGGTCACTACTGTGCATGCGCACTCGGACTCACTACTGCGGATGCGCGCTCGGGCTCACTACTGCGCATGCGCACACGGGCTCACTACTGCGCATGCGCGCACGGGCCCACTACTGCGGATGCGCACTCCGGCTGAGACCTGCCCATGCGTCCTCGGGCACACCAGTGTGCATGCGAACACGGACTCACCACTGCGCATGCGCACTCCGGCTCAGACCTGCCCATGCGCACTCGGGCTCACTACTGCACATGCGCGCTCAGGCTCACTACAGCGCATGCGCAGTCCGGCTCAGACCTGCACATGCGCATCCGAGCTCACTTCCGCGCATGCGCACACGGGCTCGCTACTGCTCATGCACACTCGGGCTCACTAATGTGCATGCGCACTCGGGGTCACTACTGAACATGCGCACTCGTACTCGCTACTGCTCAATCGCTCTCGGTGTCACTACTGCTCATGCGCACTCGGGGTCACTACTGCGCATGCGCAGTCGGGCTCACTACTGCGGATGCGCAATCGGGCTCACTACTGCGCATACGCGCTCGGTGTCGCTACTGCGCATTCGCTCACGGGCTCACACTGTGCATGCACACTTGGGGTCACTACTGCGCATGCGCACTCGGGGTCACTACTGCTCATGCGCACTCGGACTCACTACTGCTCATGCGCACTCGGACTCACTACTGCGGATGCACAATTGGGCTCACTACTGCACGTGCGCACTCCGCCTCAGACCTGCACATACGCACACGGACTCACTACTGCTCATGCGCACTCGGGGTCACTACTGCACATGCGCACTCGAACTCACTACTGCTCATGCGCATTCGGGGTCACTACTGCGCATGCGCACTCGGACTGACAACTGCGGATGATCGCTCGGGCTCACTACTGCGCATGCGCACACGGGCTCGCTACTGCGCATGCGCCCACGGGCCCACTACTGCGCATGCGCACTCCGGCTCAGACCTGCACATGCGCATTCGAGCTCACTTCTGCGCATGCGCACACGGGCTCAGTACTGTGCATGCGCACGAGTGATGCCCACTTGGACGCCGACCGCTTGGATGCGTCCCGATTGGACGGTCCCGATTCGACTCGTCCCAATTCGAAGCGGTGCCGATTGGACGCGTTCCAATTCTAAGCAGGGCTTATAGAACCTAACCTAACCAAATCTAAACTCTTCGAATTGGGACGCGTCCAATCGGCACCGCTTCGAATTGGAACGCGTCGAATCGGGACCGTCCAAACGGAACGCGTCCAATCGGTCGACATCCAAGTGGGACACCCCCCATGCGCACTCGGGGTCACTACTGCTCATGCGCACTCGGGGTCACAACTGCTCATGCGCACTCGGACTCACTACTGCTCATGCGCACTCGGGGTCACTACTGCTCATGCGCACTCGGACTCACTACTGCTCATGCGCACTCGGGCTCACTACTGCGCATACGCGCTCGGTGTCGCTACTGCGCATTCGCTCACGGGCTCACACTGTGCATGCACACTTGGGGTCACTACTGCGCATGCGCACTCGGGGTCACTACTGCTCATGCGCACTCGGACTCACTACTGCTCATGCGCACTCGGGCTCACAACTGCGCATACGCGCTCGGTGTCGCTACTGCGCATTCGCTCACGGGCTCACACTGTGCATGCACACTTGGGGTCACTACTGCGCATGCGCACTCTGGCTCACTACTGCGCATGCGCACTCCGGTCAGGCCTGTGCATGCGCACTCGGGCTCACTCCTGCTCATGCGCACTCGGACTCACTACTGCGGATGCACAATCGGGCTCACTACTGCGCATGCGCAGTCCGGCTCAGATCTGCACAGGCGTATTCGAGCTCACTTCTGCTCATGCGCACTCGGGGTCACTACTGCTCATGCGCACTCGGACTCACTACTGCTCATGCACACTCGGGGTCACTACTGCTCATGCGCACTCGGACTCACTACTGCGGATGCACAATCGGGCTCACTACTGCACGTGCGCACTCCGCCTCAGACCTGCACATGCGCACACGGACTCACTACTGCGCATGCGCACTCGGGGTCACTACGGCGCATGCGCCCTCCGGTTCAGACCTGCCCATGCGCACTCGGGCACACCACTGCGCATGCGCACACGGGCTCACTACCTCGGGTGCGCAATCGGGCTCACTACAGCGCATGCGCGCTCGGGCTCACTACTGCGCATACGCGCTTGGGGTCGCTACTGCGTATGCGCACACGGGCTCACTACTGCGCATGCGCGCACGGGCCCACTACTGCGCATGCGCACACGGGCTCACTGCTGCGCTTGCGCACTCGGACTCACCACTGCTCATGCGCACTGGGACTCACTACTGCGGATGCGCGCTCGGGCTCACTACTGCGGATGCGCAATCGGGTTTACTACTGCGCATGCGCGCACGGGCCCACTACTGCGCATGCGCACTCCGGCTCAGACCTGCCCATGCACACACGGACTCACTACTGCGGATGCGCAGTCGGGCTCACTACTGTGCATGCGCACTCGGGGTCACTACTGCTCATGCGCACTCGGGGTCACTACTGCTCAAGCGCACTCGGACTCACTACTGCGCGTGCGCAGTCCGGCTCAGACCTGCACCTGCGCACTCCGGCTCACTACTGTTCATGCGCACTCGGGGTCACTACTGCTCATGCGCACTCGGACTCACTACTGCTCATGCGCATTCGGGGTCACTACTGCTCATGCGCACTCGGGGTCACTACTGCTCATGCGCACTCTGACTCACTACTGCTCATGCGCATTCGGGGTCACTACTGCTCGTGCGCACTCGGGGTCACTACTGCGCATGCGCAGTCGGGCTCACTACTGCGGATGCGCAATCGGGCTCACTACAGCGCATGCGCGCTCGGGCTCACTACTGCGCATACGCGCTTGGGGTCGCTACTGCGCATTCGCTCACGGGCTCACACTGGGCATGCACACTCGGCGTCACTACTGCGCATGCGCACACGGGCTCACTACTGTGCATGCGCGCAAGGGCTCACTACTGCGCATGCGCACTCCGGCTCAGATCTGCACCTGCGTATTCGGGCTCACTTCTGCGCATGTGCACTCGGACTCACTACTGCGGATGCACAATCGGGCTCACTACTGCGCATGCGCAGTCCGGCTCAGATCTGCACAGGCGTATTCGAGCTCACTTCTGCGCATGCGCACGCGGGCTCACTACTGTGCATGCGCACTCGGTGTCACTACTGCTCATGCATACCCGGGCTCACTAATGTGCCTGCGCACTCGGACTCACTACTGCTCATGCGCATTCCGGGTCACTACTGCGCATGCGCACTCGGACTCACTACTGCGGATGCGCGCTCGGGCTCACTACTGCGCATGCGCACACGGGCTCACTACTGCGCATGCGCGCACGGGCCCACTACTGCGCATGCGCACTGGGACTCACTACTGCGGATGCGCGCTCGGGCTCACTACTGCGGTTGCGCAATCGGTTTCACTACTGCGCATGCGCACACGGGCTCACTACTGCGCATGCGCGCACGGGCCCACTATTGCGCATGCGCACTCCGGCTCAGACCTGCCCTTGCGCCCTCGGGCACACCACTGCGCATGCGCACTCGGACTCACTACTGCGGATGCACAATCGGGCTTACTACTGCGCATGCGCACACCGGCTCAGACCTGCTTATGCGCACACGGGCTCACTACTGCGCATGCGCACTACGGCTCAGACCTGCACATGCGCACACGGACTCACTACTGCGGATGCGCAATCGTGCTCACTACTGTGCATGCGCAATCGGGGTCACTACTGCTCATGCGCACTCGGACTCACTACTGCTCATGCGCAATCGGGCTCACTACTGTGCATGCGCACTCGGGGTCACTACTGCTCATGCGCACTTGGACTCACTACTGCTCATGCACACTCGGGCTCACTACTGTGCAAGCGCACTCGGGGTCACTACTGCTCATGCGCACTCGGACTCACTACTGCTCATGCGCACTCGGGCTCACTACTGCTCATGCGCACTCGGACTCACTACTGCTCATGCGCACTCGGACTCACTACTGCGGATGCGCACTCGGGGTCACTACTGCTCATGCACACTCGGACTCACTACTGCTCATTAGCACTCGGGCTCACTACTGTGCATGCGCACTCGGGGTCACTACTGCTCATGCGCACTCGGACTCACTACTGCTCATGCGCACTTGGGCTTACTACTGTTCATGCGCACTCGGGGTCACTACTGCTCACGCGCACTCGGACTCACTACTGCTCATGCGCACTCGGGCTCACTACTGTGCATGCGCACTCGGACACACTACTGCTCATGCACATTCGTGGTAACTACTGCGCATGCGCGCTCGGGATCACTACTGCGCATACGCACTCGGGGTCGCCACTGCGCATTCGCTCACGGGCTCACACTGTACGTGCACACTCGGGGTCACTACTGCGCATGCGCACACGGGCTCACTACTGCGCATGCGCACACGGGCTCACTACTGCGCATGCGCACACGGGCTCACTACTGCGCATGCGCAGTCCGGCTCAGACCTGCACATGCGTATTCGAGCTCATTTCTGCGCATGTGCACACGGGCGCACTACTGCGCTTTGCGCACTCGGACTCACCACTGCGCATGCGCACTCGGGATCAGACCTGCCCATGCGCACTCGGGCTCACTACTGCGCATGCGCACTCCGGCTAAGACTTGCACATGCGCACACGGACTCACTACTGCGGATGCGCAGTCGGGCTCGCTACTGTGCATGCGCAATCGGGGTCACTACTGCTCATGCGCACTCGGACTCACTACTGCTCATGCGCACTCGGGGTCACTGCTGTGCATGCGCACTCGGGGTCACTACTGCTTATGCGCACTCGGACCCACTACTGCTCATGCGCACTTGGGCTTACTACTGTTCATGCGCACTCGGGGTCACTACTGCTCACGCGCACTCGGACTCACTACTGCTCATTAGCACTCGGGCTCACTACTGTGCATGCGCACTCGGGGTCACTACTGCTCATGCGCACTCGGACTCACTACTGCTCATGCGCACTTGGGCTTACTACTGTTCATGCGCACTCGGGGTCACTACTGCTCACGCGCACTCGGACTCACTACTGCTCATGCGCACTCGGGCTCACTACTGTGCATGCGCACTCGGACTCACTACTGCTCATGCGCACCCGGGCTCACTACTGTGCATGCGCACTCGGGGTCACTACTGCTCACGCGCACTCGGACCCACTACTGCTCATGCGCACTTGGGCTTACTACTGTTCATGCGCACTCGGGGTCACTACTGCTCACGCGCACTCGGACCAACTACTGCGCATGCGCACTCCGGCTCAGACCTGCACATGCGCACACGGACTCACTACTGCGGATGCGCAGTCGGGCTCGCTACTGTGCATGCGCAATCGGGGTCACTACTGCTCATGTGCACTCGGACTCACTACTGCTCATGCGCACTCGGGGTCACTACTGTGCATGCGCACTCGGGGTCACTACTGCTCATGCGCACTCGGACCCACTACTGCTCATGCGCACTTGGGCTTACTACTGTTCATGCGCACTCGGGGTCACTACTGCTCACGCGCACTCGGACTCACTACTGCTCATTAGCACTCGGGCTCACTACTGTGCATGCGCACTCGGGGTCACTACTGCTCATGCACACTCGGACTCACTACTGCTCATTAGCACTCGGGCTCACTACTGTGCATGCGCACTCGGGGTCACTACTGCTCACGCGCACTCGGACTCACTACTGCTCATGCGCACTCGGGCTCACTACTGTGCATGCGCACTCGGACTCACTACTGCTCATGCGCACCCGGGCTCACTACTGTGCATGCGCACTCGGGGTCACTACTGCTCACGCGCACTCGGACTCACTACTGCGGATGCGCGCTCGGGCTCACTACTGCGCATGCGCACACGGGCTCACTACTGCGCATGCGCGCACGGACCAGCTACTGCGCATGCGCACTCCGGCTCAGACCTGCACATGCGCACACGGACTCACTACTGCGGATGCGTAATCGGGCTCACTACTGTGCATGCGCACTCGGGGTCACTACTGCTCATGCGCACTCGGACTCACTACTGCTCATGCACACTCGGGCTCACTACTGTGCATGCGCACTCGGGGTCACTACTGTGCATGCGCACTCGGACTCACTACTGCGGATGCGCGCTCGGGCTCACTACTGCGCATGCGCACACGGGCTCACTACTGCGCATGCGCGCACGGGCCCACTACTGCGGATGCGCACTCCGGCTGAGACCTGCCCATGCGTCCTCGGGCACACCAGTGTGCATGCGAACACGGACTCACCACTGCGCATGCGCACTCCGGCTCAGACCTGCCCATGCGCACTCGGGCTCACTACTGCACATGCGCGCTCAGGCTCACTACAGCGCATGCGCAGTCCGGCTCAGACCTGCACATGCGCATCCGAGCTCACTTCCGCGCATGCGCACACGGGCTCGCTACTGCTCATGCACACTCGGGCTCACTAATGTGCATGCGCACTCGGGGTCACTACTGAACATGCGCACTCGTACTCGCTACTGCTCAATCGCTCTCGGTGTCACTACTGCTCATGCGCACTCGGGGTCACTACTGCGCATGCGCAGTCGGGCTCACTACTGCGGATGCGCAATCGGGCTCACTACAGCGCATGCGCGCTCGGGCTCGCTACTGCGCATACGCGCTCGGGGTCGCTACTGCGCATTCGCTCACGGGCTCACACTGTGCGTGCACACTTTGGGTCACTACTGCGCATGCGCACACGGGCTCACTACTGCGCATGCGCGCACGGGCTTACTACTGCGCATGCGCAGTCCGGCTCAGACCTGCACATGCGCACTCGGGCTCACCACTGCGCATGCGTACACGGGCTCACTACTGCGCACGCGCGCACGGGGTCACTACTGCGCATGCACGCTCGGGGTCACTACTGCGCATGCGCACTCAGAGTCACTACTGCCCATGCGCACACGGGCTCACCACTGCCCATGCGCACACGGGCTCACTACTGCGGATGCGCAGTCCGGCTCAGACCTGCACATGCGCATTCGAGCTCACTTCTGCGCATGTGCATACGGGCGCACTACTGCGCTTGCTCACTCGGACTCACCACTGCGCATGCGCACTCCGGCTCAGACCTGCCCATGCGCACTCGGGCTCACCACTGCGCATGCGTACACGGGCTCACTACTGCGCATGCGCGCACGGGGTCAGTACTGCGCATGCACGCTCGGGGTCACTACTGCGCATGCGCACACAGGGTCACTACTGCGCATGGGCACACGGACTCACTACTGCGCATGCGCACTCGGGCTCACTACTGCGGATGCGCGCACGGGCTCACTACTGCGCATGCACGCTCGGGGTCACTACTGCGCATGCGCACTCAGAGTCACTACTGCGCATGCGCACACGGACTCACCACTGCGCATGCGCACTCCGGCTCAGACCTGCCAATGCGCACACGGGCTCACCACTGCCCATGCGCACAGGGGCTCACTACTGCGCATGCGCGCACGGGGTCAGTACTGCGCATGCACGCTCGGGGTCACTACTGCGCATGCGCACACAGGGTCACTACTGCGCATGGGCACACGGACTCACTACTGCGCATGCGCACTCGGGCTCACTACTGCGGATGCGCGCACGGGCTCACTACTGCGCATGCACGCTCGGGGTCACTACTGCTCATGCACACTCGGACTCACTACTGCTCATTAGCACTCGGGCTCACTACTGTGCATGCGCACTCGGGGTCACTACTGCTCACGCGCACTCGGACTCACTACTGCTCATGCGCACTCGGGCTCACTACTGTGCATGCGCACTCGGACTCACTACTGCTCATGCGCACCCGGGCTCACTACTGTGCATGCGCACTCGGGGTCACTACTGCTCACGCGCACTCGGACTCACTACTGCGGATGCGCGCTCGGGCTCACTACTGCGCATGCGCACACGGGCTCACTACTGCGCATGCGCGCACGGACCAGCTACTGCGCATGCGCACTCCGGCTCAGACCTGCACATGCGCACACGGACTCACTACTGCGGATGCGTAATCGGGCTCACTACTGTGCATGCGCACTCGGGGTCACTACTGCTCATGCGCACTCGGACTCACTACTGCTCATGCACACTCGGGCTCACTACTGTGCATGCGCACTCGGGGTCACTACTGCTCATGCGCACTCGGACTCACTACTGCTCATGCGCACTCGGGCTCACTACTGCTCATGCGCACTCGGACTCACTACTGCTCATGCGCACTCGGACTCACTACTGCGGATGCGCGCTCGGGCTCACTACTGCGCATGCGCACACGGGCTCACTACTGCGCATGCGCGCACGGGCCCACTACTGCGGATGCGCACTCCGGCTGAGACCTGCCCATGCGTCCTCGGGCACACCAGTGTGCATGCGAACACGGACTCACCACTGCGCATGCGCACTCCGGCTCAGACCTGCCCATGCGCACTCGGGCTCACTACTGCACATGCGCGCTCAGGCTCACTACAGCGCATGCGCAGTCCGGCTCCGACCTGCACATGCGCATCCGAGCTCACTTCCGCGCATGCGCACACGGGCTCGCTACTGCTCATGCACACTCGGGCTCACTAATGTGCATGCGCACTCGGGGTCACTACTGAACATGCGCACTCGTACTCGCTACTGCTCAATCGCTCTCGGTGTCACTACTGCTCATGCGCACTCGGGGTCACTACTGCGCATGCGCAGTCGGGCTCACTACTGCGGATGCGCAATCGGGCTCACTACAGCGCATGCGCGCTCGGGCTCGCTACTGCGCATACGCGCTCGGGGTCGCTACTGCGCATTCGCTCACGGGCTCACACTGTGCGTGCACACTTTGGGTCACTACTGCGCATGCGCACACGGGCTCACTACTGCGCATGCGCGCACGGGCTTACTACTGCGCATGCGCAGTCCGGCTCAGACCTGCACATGCGCACTCGGGCTCACCACTGCTCATGCGTACACGGGCTCACTACTGCGCACGCGCGCACGGGGTCACTACTGCGCATGCACGCTCGGGGTCACTACTGCGCATGCGCACTCAGAGTCACTACTGCCCATGCGCACACGGGCTCACCACTGCCCATGCGCACACGGGCTCACTACTGCGGATGCGCAGTCCGGCTCAGACCTGCACATGCGCATTCGAGCTCACTTCTGCGCATGTGCATACGGGCGCACTACTGCGCTTGCTCACTCGGACTCACCACTGCGCATGCGCACTCCGGCTCAGACCTGCCCATGCGCACTCGGGCTCACCACTGCGCATGCGTACACGGGCTCACTACTGCGCATGCGCGCACGGGGTCAGTACTGCGCATGCACGCTCGGGGTCACTACTGCGCATGCGCACACAGGGTCACTACTGCGCATGGGCACACGGACTCACTACTGCGCATGCGCACTCGGGCTCACTACTGCGGATGCGCGCACGGGCTCACTACTGCGCATGCACGCTCGGGGTCACTACTGCGCATGCGCACTCAGAGTCACTACTGCGCATGCGCACACGGACTCACCACTGCGCATGCGCACTCCGGCTCAGACCTGCCAATGCGCACACGGGCTCACCACTGCCCATGCGCACAGGGGCTCACTACTGCGCATGCGCGCACGGGGTCAGTACTGCGCATGCACGCTCGGGGTCACTACTGCGCATGTGCACACAGGGTCACTACTGCGCATGGGCACACGGACTCACTACTGCGCATGCGCACTCGGGCTCACTACTGCGGATGCGCGCACGGGCTCACTACTGCGCATGCACGCTCGGGGTCACTACTGCGCATGCGCACTCAGAGTCACTACTGCGCATGCGCACACGGACTCACCACTGCGCATGCGCACTCCGGCTCAGACCTGCCAATGCGCACACGGGCTCACCACTGCCCATGCGCACAGGGGCTCACTACTGCGCATGCGCGCACGGGGTCAGTACTGCGCATGCACGCTCGGGGTCACTACTGCGCATGTGCACACAGGGTCACTACTGCGCATGGGCACACGGACTCACTACTGCGCATGCGCACTCGGGCTCACTACTGCGGATGCGCGCACGGGCTCACTACTGCGCATGCACGCTCGGGGTCACTACTGCGCATGCGCACTCAGAGTCACTACTGCGCATGCGCACACGGACTCACCACTGCGCATGCGCACTCCGGCTCAGACCTGCCAATGCGCACACGGGCTCACCACTGCCCATGCGCACAGGGGCTCACTACTGCGCATGCGCGCACGGGGTCAGTACTGCGCATGCACGCTCGGGGTCACTACTGCGCATGCGCACACAGGGTCACTACTGCGCATGGGCACACGGACTCACTACTGCGCATGCGCACTCGGGCTCACTACTGCTCATTAGCACTCGGGCTCACTACTGTGCATGCGCACTCGGGGTCACTACTGCTCACGCGCACTCGGACTCACTACTGCTCATGCGCACTCGGGCTCACTACTGTGCATGCGCACTCGGACTCACTACTGCTCATGCGCACCCGGGCTCACTACTGTGCATGCGCACTCGGGGTCACTACTGCTCACGCGCACTCGGACTCACTACTGCGGATGCGCGCTCGGGCTCACTACTGCGCATGCGCACACGGGCTCACTACTGCGCATGCGCGCACGGACCAGCTACTGCGCATGCGCACTCCGGCTCAGACCTGCACATGCGCACACGGACTCACTACTGCGGATGCGTAATCGGGCTCACTACTGTGCATGCGCACTCGGGGTCACTACTGCTCATGCGCACTCGGACTCACTACTGCTCATGCACACTCGGGCTCACTACTGTGCATGCGCACTCGGGGTCACTACTGCTCATGCGCACTCGGACTCACTACTGCTCATGCGCACTCGGGCTCACTACTGCTCATGCGCACTCGGACTCACTACTGCTCATGCGCACTCGGACTCACTACTGCGGATGCGCGCTCGGGCTCACTACTGCGCATGCGCACACGGGCTCACTACTGCGCATGCGCGCACGGGCCCACTACTGCGGATGCGCACTCCGGCTGAGACCTGCCCATGCGTCCTCGGGCACACCAGTGTGCATGCGAACACGGACTCACCACTGCGCATGCGCACTCCGGCTCAGACCTGCCCATGCGCACTCGGGCTCACTACTGCACATGCGCGCTCAGGCTCACTACAGCGCATGCGCAGTCCGGCTCAGACCTGCACATGCGCATCCGAGCTCACTTCCGCGCATGCGCACACGGGCTCGCTACTGCTCATGCACACTCGGGCTCACTAATGTGCATGCGCACACAGGGTCACTACTGCTCACGCGCACTCGGACTCACCACTGCGCATGCGCACTCCGGCTCAGACCTGCCCATGCGCACTCGGGCTCACCACTGCGCATGCGTACACGGGCTCACTACTGCGCATGCGCGCACGGGGTCAGTACTGCGCATGCACGCTCGGGGTCACTACTGCGCATGCGCACACAGGGTCACTACTGCGCATGGGCACACGGACTCACTACTGCTCACGCGCACTCGGACTCACTACTGCGGATGCGCGCACGGGCTCACTACTGCGCATGCGCACAGGGGTCACTACAGCGCATACGCGCACGGGCCCACTACTGCGCATGCGCACTCCGGCTCAGACCTGCACATGCGCACACGGACTCACTACTGCGGATGCGCAATCGGGCTCACTACTGTGCATGCGCACTCGGGGTCACTATTGCTCATGCGCACTCGGACTCACTACTGCGGATGCACTATCGGGCATACTACTGCGCATGCGCACTCCGGCTCAGACCTGCACATGCGCACACGGACTCACTACTGCTCATGCGCACTCGGGGTCACTACTGCTCATGCGCACTCGGGGTCACTACTGCTCATGCGCACTCGGACTCACTACTGCTCATGCGCATTCGGGGTCACTACTGCGCATGCGCGCTCGGACTCACTACTGCGCATGCGCACTCGGGGTCACTACTGCTCATGCGCACTCGGACTCACTACTGCTCATGCGCACTCGAGCTCACTACTGTGCGTGCCCACTCGGGGTCACTACTGCTCACGCGCACACGGGTGCACTACAGCGCATGCACAGTCCGGCTCAGATCTGTACATGCGCACTCCGGCTCAGACCTGCACATGCGCACTCGGGCACACTACTGCGGATGCACAATCGGGCTCAGTACTGTGCATGCGCACTCGGGGTCACTACTGCGCATGCGCACTCCGGCTCAGACCTGCACATGCGCACACGGACTCACTACTGCTCATGCGCACTCGGGGTCACTACTGCTCATGCGCACTCGGGGTCACTACTGCTCATGCGCACACGGACTCACTACTGCTCATGCGCACTCGGGGTCACTACTGCTCATGCACACTCGGGGTCACTACTGCGCATGCGCACTCGGGGTCACTACTGCGCATGCGCAGTCGGGCTCACTACGGCGGATGCGCACACGGGCTCACTACTTTGCATGCGCACACGGGCTCACTACTGCGCATGCGCGCTCGGACTCACTACTACTCATGCGCACTCGGGCTCACTACTGCGGATGCGCAATCGGGTTTACTAGTGCGCATGCGCACACGGGCTCACTGCTGCGCATGCGCGCTCGGACTCACTACTCCTCATGCGCACTCGGGCTCACTACTGTGCATGCGCACTCAGGGTCACTACTGCTCATGCGCACTCGGGCTCACTACTGCGCATGCGCGCTCGGACGCACTACTGCTCATGCGCACACGGACTCACGACTGCGGATGCGCGTTTCGGTCTCACTACTGCGGATGCGCACACGGGCTCACTGCTGCGCATGCACAGTCCGGCACAGACCAGCACATGCGTATTGGGGCTCACTTCTGCGCATGTGCACTCGGACTCGCTACTGCTCAAGCGCACTCGGGCCCACTACTGTGCATGCGCACTCGGGGTCACTACTGCTCATGCGCACTCGGGGTCACTACTGCTCATGCGCACTCGGACTCACTACTGCGGATGCGCGCTCGGGCTCACTACTGCGCATGCGCACACGGGCTCACTACTGCGCATGCGCGCACGGTCCCACTACTGCGCATGCGCACTCCGGCTCAGACCTGCACATGCGCATTCGAGCTCACATCTGCGCATGCGCACACGCGCGCACTACTGCGCTTGCGCACTCGGACTAACCACTGCTCATGCGCACTGGGACTCACTACTGCTCATGCGCACTAGGACTCACTACTGCGGATGCACAATCGGGCTCACTACTGCACGTGCGCACTCCGCCTCAGACCTGCACATGCGCACACGGACTCACTACTGCGGAAGCGCAATCGGGCCCACTACTGTGCATGCGCACTCGGACTCACTACTGCGCATGCGCACTCGGGGTCACTACTGCTTATGCGGACTCGGACACACTACTGCTCATGGGCACTCGGGCTCACTACTGTGCGTGCGCACTCGGGGTCACTACTGCGCATGCGCAGTCTGGCTCACTACTGCGGATGCGCACACGGGGTCACTACTGCGCATGCGCAGTCGAGCTCACTACTGCGGATGCGCAATCGGGCTCACTACAGCGCATGCGCGCTCGGGTTCACTACTGCGCATACGCGCTTGGGGTCGCTACTGCGCATTCGCTCACGGGCTCACACTGGGCATGCACACTCGGGATCAGACCTGCCCATGCGCACTCGGGCTCACTACTGCGCATGCGCACTCCGGCTAAGACTTGCACATGCGCACACGGACTCACTACTGCGGATGCGCAGTCGGGCTCGCTACTGTGCATGCGCAATCGGGGTCACTACTGCTCATGCGCACTCGGACTCACTACTGCTCATGCGCACTCGGGGTCACTACTGTGCATGCGCACTCGGGGTCACTACTGCTCATGCGCACTCGGACCCACTACTGCTCATGCGCACTTGGGCTTACTACTGTTCATGCGCACTCGGGGTCACTACTGCTCACGCGCACTCGGACTCACTACTGCTCATTAGCACTCGGGCTCACTACTGTGCATGCGCACTCGGGGTCACTACTGCTCATGCACACTCGGACTCACTACTGCTCATTAGCACTCGGGCTCACTACTGTGCATGCGCACTCGGGGTCACTACTGCTCATGCGCACTCGGACTCACTACTGCTCATGCGCACTTGGGCTTACTACTGTTCATGCGCACTCGGGGTCACTACTGCTCACGCGCACTCGGACTCACTACTGCTCATGCGCACTCGGGCTCACTACTGTGCATGCGCACTCAGACTCACTACTGCTCATGCGCACCCGGGCTCACTACTGTGCATGCGCACTCGGGGTCACTACTGCTCACGCGCACTCGGACTCACTACTGCGGATGCGCGCTCGGGCTCACTACTGCGCATGCGCACCCGGGGTCACTACTGCGCATGCGCACTCCGGCTCACTAGTGCACATGCGCACACGGGCGCACTACAGCGCATGCGCGCTCGGACTCACTACTACTCATGCGCACTCGGGCTCACTACTGCGGATGCGCGCTCGGGCTCACTACTGCGGATGCGCAATCGGGTTTACTAGTGCGCATGCGCACACGGGCTCACTACTGCGCATGCGCGCTCGGACTCACTACTACTCATGCGCACTCGGGCTCACTACTGTGCATGCGCACTCAGGGTCACTACTGCTCATGCGCACTCGGGCTCACTACTGCGCATGCGCGCTCGGACGCACTACTGCTCATGGGCACACGGACTCACGACTGCAGATGCGCGTTTCGGTCTCACTACTGCTCATGCGCACACGGACTCACGACTGCGGATGCGCGGTTCGGTCTCACTACTGCGGATGCGCACACGGGCTCACTACTGCGCATGCACAGTCCGGCTCAGACCAGCACATGCGTATTCGGGCTCACTTCTGCGCATGTGCACTCGGACTCACTACTGCTCAAGCGCACTCGGGCTCGCTACTGTGCATGCGCACTCGGGGTCACTACTGCTCATGCGCACTCGGGGTCACTACTGCTCATGCGCACTCGGACTCACTACTGCGGATGCGCGCTCGGGCTCACTACTGCGCATGCGCACACGGGCTCACTACTGCGCATCCGCGCACGGTCCCACTGCTGCGCATGCGCACTCCGGCTCAGACCTGCACATGCGCATTCGAGCTCACTTCTGCGCATGCGCACACGCGCGCACTACTGCGCTTGCGCACTCGGACTAACCACTGCTCATGCGCACTGGGACTCACTACTGCTCATGCGCACTAGGACTCACTACTGCGGATGCACAATCGGGCTCACTACTGCACGTGCGCACTCCGCCGCAGACCTGCACATGCGCACACGGACTCACTACTGCGGAAGCGCAATCGGGCCCACTACTGTGCATGCGCACTCAGGGTCACTACTGCTCATGCGCACTCGGGCTCACTACTGCGCATGCGCGCTCGGACGCACTACTGCTCATGCGCACACGGACTCACGACTGCGGATGCGCGTTTCGGTCTCACTACTGCGGATGCGCACACGGGCTCACTACTGCGCATGCACAGTCCGGCACAGACCAGCACATGCGTATTCGGGCTCACTTCTGCGCATGTGCACTCGGACTCACTACTGCTCAAGCGCACTCGGGCCCACTACTGTGCATGCGCACTCGGGGTCACTACTGCTCATGCGCACTCGGGGTCACTACTGCTCATGCGCACTCGGACTAACCACTGCTCATGCGCACTGGGACTCACTACTGCTCATGCGCACTAGGACTCACTACTGCGGATGCACAATCGGGCTCACTACTGCACGTGCGCACTCCGCCTCAGACCTGCACATGCGCACACGGACTCACTACTGCGGAAGCGCAATCGGGGCCACTACTGTGCATGCGCACTCGGACTCACTACTGCGCATGCGCACTCGTGGTCACTACTGCTTATGCGGACTCGGACACACTACTGCTCATGGGCACTCGGGCTCACTACTGTGCGTGCGCACTCGGGGTCACTACTGCGCATGCGCAGTCGGGCTCACTACTGCGGATGCGCACACGGGCTCACTACTGTGCATGCGCGCACGGGCTCACTACTGCGCATACGCGCTTGGGGTCGCTACTGCGCATTCGCTCACGGGCTCACACTGGGCATGCACACTCGGGATCAGACCTGCCCATGCGCACTCGGGCTCACTACTGCGCATGCGCACTCCGGCTAAGACTTGCACATGCGCACACGGACTCACTACTGCGGATGCGCAGTCGGGCTCGCTACTGTGCATGCGCAATCGGGGTCACTACTGCTCATGCGCACTCGGACTCACTACTGCTCATGCGCACTCGGGGTCACTACTGTGCATGCGCACTCGGGGTCACTACTGCTCATGCGCACTCGGACCCACTACTGCTCATGCGCACTTGGGCTTACTACTGTTCATGCGCACTCGGGGTCACTACTGCTCACGCGCACTCGGACTCACTACTGCTCATTAGCACTCGGGCTCACTACTGTGCATGCGCACTCGGGGTCACTACTGCTCATGCACACTCGGACTCACTACTGCTCATTAGCACTCGGGCTCACTACTGTGCATGCGCACTCGGGGTCACTACTGCTCATGCGCACTCGGACTCACTACTGCTCATGCGCACTTGGGCTTACTACTGTTCATGCGCACTCGGGGTCACTACTGCTCACGCGCACTCGGACTCACTACTGCTCATGCGCACTCGGGCTCACTACTGTGCATGCGCACTCGGACTCACTACTGCTCATGCGCACCCGGGCTCACTACTGTGCATGCGCACTCGGGGTCACTACTGCTCACGCGCACTCGGACTCACTACTGCGGATGCGCGCTCGGGCTCACTACTGCGCATGCGCACCCGGGGTCACTACTGCGCATGCGCACTCCGGCTCACTAGTGCACATGCGCACACGGGCGCACTACAGCGCATGCGCGCTCGGACTCACTACTACTCATGCGCACTCGGGCTCACTACTGCGGATGCGCGCTCGGGCTCACTACTGCGGATGCGCAATCGGGTTTACTAGTGCGCATGCGCACACGGGCTCACTACTGCGCATGCGCGCTCGGACTCACTACTACTCATGCGCACTCGGGCTCACTACTGTGCATGCGCACTCAGGGTCACTACTGCTCATGCGCACTCGGGCTCACTACTGCGCATGCGCACTCGGACGCACTACTGCTCATGGGCACACGGACTCACGACTGCAGATGCGCGTTTCGGTCTCACTACTGCTCATGCGCACACGGACTCACGACTGCGGATGCGCGGTTCGGTCTCACTACTGCGGATGCGCACACGGGCTCACTACTGCGCATGCACAGTCCGGCTCAGACCAGCACATGCGTATTCGGGCTCACTTCTGCGCATGTGCACTCGGACTCACTACTGCTCAAGCGCACTCGGGCTCGCTACTGTGCATGCGCACTCGGGGTCACTACTGCTCATGCGCACTCGGGGTCACTACTGCTCATGCGCACTCGGACTCACTACTGCGGATGCGCGCTCGGGCTCACTACTGCGCATGCGCACACGGGCTCACTACTGCGCATCCGCGCACGGTCCCACTACTGCGCATGCGCACTCCGGCTCAGACCTGCACATGCGCATTCGAGCTCACTTCTGCGCATGCGCACACGCGCGCACTACTGCGCTTGCGCACTCGGACTAACCACTGCTCATGCGCACTGGGACTCACTACTGCTCATGCGCACTAGGACTCACTACTGCGGATGCACAATCGGGCTCACTACTGCACGTGCGCACTCCGCCTCAGACCTGCACATGCGCACACGGACTCACTACTGCGGAAGCGCAATCGGGCCCACTACTGTGCATGCGCACTCAGGGTCACTACTGCTCATGCGCACTCGGGCTCACTACTGCGCATGCGCGCTCGGACGCACTACTGCTCATGCGCACACGGACTCACGACTGCGGATGCGCGTTTCGGTCTCACTACTGCGGATGCGCACACGGGCTCACTACTGCGCATGCACAGTCCGGCACAGACCAGCACATGCGTATTCGGGCTCACTTCTGCGCATGTGCACTCGGACTCACTACTGCTCAAGCGCACTCGGGCCCACTACTGTGCATGCGCACTCGGGGTCACTACTGCTCATGCGCACTCGGGGTCACTACTGCTCATGCGCACTCGGACTAACCACTGCTCATGCGCACTGGGACTCACTACTGCTCATGCGCACTAGGACCCACTACTGCGGATGCACAATCGGGCTCACTACTGCACGTGCGCACTCCGCCTCAGACCTGCACATGCGCACACGGACTCACTACTGCGGAAGCGCAATCGGGGCCACTACTGTGCATGCGCACTCGGACTCACTACTGCGCATGCGCACTCGTGGTCACTACTGCTTATGCGGACTCGGACACACTACTGCTCATGGGCACTCGGGCTCACTACTGTGCGTGCGCACTCGGGGTCACTACTGCGCATGCGCAGTCGGGCTCACTACTGCGGATGCGCACACGGGCTCACTACTGTGCATGCGCGCACGGGCTCACTACTGCGCATGCGCAGTCCGGCTCAGATCTGATCCTGCGTATTCGAGCTCACTTCTGCGCATGTGCACACGGGCGCACAGCTGCGCATGCGCACTCGGACTCACTACTGCTCAAGCGCACTCGGGCTCAGACCTGCCCATGCGCACTCGGGCTCACTACTGCGCATGCGCGCTCGGGATCACTACTGCGCATACGCGCTCGGGGTCGCTAGTGCGCATGCGCACTCCGGCTCACTAGTGCACATGCGCACACGGGCGCACTACAGCGCATGCGCGCTCGGACTCACTACTACTCATGCGCACTCGGGCTCACTACTGCGGATGCGCGCTCGGGATCACTACTGCGCATACGCGCTCGGGGTCGCTACTGCGCATTCGCTCACGGGCTCACTACTGCGGATGCGCACATGGGCTCACTACTGCGCATGCGCGCACGGGCTCACAACTGCGCATGCGCAGTCCGGCTCAGATCTGATCCTGCGTATTCGAGCTCACTTCTGCGCATGTGCACACGGGCGCACAGCTGCGCATGCGCACTCGGACTCACTACTGCTCAAGCGCACTCGGGCTCAGACCTGCCCATGCGCACTCGGGCTCACTACTGCGCATGCGCGCTCGGGATCACTACTGCGCATACGCGCTCGGGGTCGCTAGTGCGCATGCGCACTCGGGGTCACTACTGCGCATGCGCACTCCGGCTCACTAGTGCACATGCGCACACGGGCGCACTACAGCGCATGCGCGCTCGGACTCACTACTACTCATGCGCACTCGGGCTCACTACTGCGGATGCGCGCTCGGGCTCACTACTGCGGATGCGCAATCGGGCTCACTACTGCGCATGCGCACTCCGGCTCAGACCTGCACATGCGCATTCGAGCTCACTTTTGCGCATGCGCACACGCGCGCACTACTGCGCTTGCGCACTCGGACTAACCACTGCTCATGCGCACTGGGACTCACTACTGCTCATGCGCACTAGGCATCACTACTGCGGATGCACAATCGGGCTCACTACTGCACGTGCGCACACCGCCTCAGACCTGCACATGCGCACACGGACTCACTCTTGCGGAAGCGCAATCGGGCCCACTACTGTGCATGCGCACTCGGGGTCACTACTGTGCATGCGCACCCGGACTCACTACTGCGCATGCGCACTCGGGGTCACTACTGCGCATGCGCAGTCGGGCTCACAACTGCGGATGCGCACACGGGCTCACTACTGCGCATGCGCGCACGGGCTCACTACTGCGCATGCGCAGTCCGGCTCAGATCTGATCCTGCGTACTCGAGCTCACTTCTGCGCATGTGCCCACGGGCGCACAGCTGCGCATGCGCACTCGGTCTCGCTACTGCTCAAGCGCACTCGGGCTCAGACCTGCCCATGCGCACTCTGGCTCACTACTGCGCATGCGCGCTCGGGATCACTACTGCGCATACGCGCTCGGGGTCGCTAGTGCGCATGCGCGCTCGGGGTCGCTAGTGCGCATGCGCACTCGGGGTCACTACTGCGCATGCGCACTCCGGCTCACTAGTGCACATGCGCACACGGGCGCACTACAGCGCATGCGCGCTCGGACTCACTACTACTCATGCGCACTCGGGCTCACTACTGCGGATGCGCGCTCGGGCTCACTACTGCGGATGCGCAATCGGGTTTACTAGTGCGCATGCGCACACGGGCTCACTACTGCGCATGCGCGCTCGGACTCACTACTACTCATGCGCACTTGGGCTCACTACTGTGCATGCGCACTCAGGGTCACTACTGCTCATGCGCACTCGGGCTCACTACTGCGCATGCGCGCTCGGACGCACTACTGCTCATGGGCACACGGACTCACGACTGCAGATGCGCGTTTCGGTCTCACTACTGCTCATGCGCACACGGACTCACGACTGCGGATGCGCGGTTCGGTCTCACTACTGCGGATGCGCACACGGGCTCACTACTGCGCATGCACAGTCCGGCTCAGACCAGCACATGCGTATTCGGGCTCACTTCTGCGCATGTGCACTCGGACTCACTACTGCTCAAGCGCACTCGGGCTCACTACTGTGCATGCGCACTCGGGGTCACTACTGCTCATGCGCACTCGGGGTCACTACTGCTCATGCGCACTCGGACTCACTACTGCGGATGCGCGCTCGGGCTCACTACTGCGCATGCGCACACGGGCTCACTACTGCGCATCCGCGCACGGTCCCACTACTGCGCATGCGCACTCCGGCTCAGACCTGCACATGCGCATTCGAGCTCACTTCTGCGCATGCGCACACGCGCGCACTACTGCGCTTGCGCACTCGGACTAACCACTGCTCATGCGCACTGGGACTCACTACTGCTCATGCGCACTAGGACTCACTACTGCGGATGCACAATCGGGCTCACTACTGCACGTGCGCACTCCGCCTCAGACCTGCACATGCGCACACGGACTCACTACTGCGGAAGCGCAATCGGGCCCACTACTATGCATGCGCACTCGGGGTCACTACTGCGCATGTGCACTCGGGGTCACTACTGCGCATGCGCAGTCGGGCTCACTACTGCGGATGCGCACACGGGCTCACTACTGCGCATGCGCACACGGGCTCACTACTGCGCATCCGCGCACGGTCCCACTACTGCGCATGCGCACTCCGGCTCAGACCTGCACATGCGCATTCGAGCTCACTTCTGCGCATGCGCACACGCGCGCACTACTGCGCTTGCGCACTCGGACTAACCACTGCTCATGCGCACTGGGACTCACTACTGCTCATGCGCACTAGGACTCACTACTGCGGATGCACAATCGGGCTCACTACTGCACGTGCGCACTCCGCCTCAGACCTGCACATGCGCACACGGACTCACTACTGCGGATGCGGAATCGGGCTCACTACTGCGGACTCGCGCTCGGGCTCACTACTGCGCATGTGCACCCGGGCTCACTACTGCGCATGCGCGCACGGGCCCACTACTGCGCATGCGCACTCCGGCTCAGACCTGCACATGCGCACTCGGGGTCACTACTGCTTATGCGCGCTCGGACACACTACTGCTCATGCGCACTCGGGCGCACTACTGTGCGTGCGCACTCGGGGTCACTACTGCTCACGCGCACTCGGACTCGCTACTGCGGATGCGCGCTCGGGCTCACTACTGCGCATGCGCACACGGGCTCACTACTGCGCATGCGCGCACAGGCCCACTACTGCGCATGCGCACTCCGGCTCAGACCTGCACATGCGCACACGGACTCACTACTGCGGATGCGCGCTCGGGTTCACTACTGCGCATGCCCACCCGGGCCCACTACTGCGCATGCGCGCACGGGCCCACTACTGCGCTCATTTTCGCACGTTTCAGCCTCTAATTCGCACATATCCGGTGCGATTGGACTCTGTGGTACCTAGTTATGTTAAGTTATCGTAACTGAACACAATCAGGCACCACAGTATCAATTTTGATCGCTTTGAGCGAATTTCGCTCATTTTCGCACGTTTCAGCCTCTAATTCGCACATATCCGGTGCGATTGGACTCTGTGCTACCTAGTTATGTTAAGTTATCGTAACTGAACACAATCAGGCACCACAGTATCAATTTTGATTGCTTTGAGCGAATTTCGCTCATTTTCGCACGTTTCAGCCTCTAATTCGCACATATCCAGTGCGATTGGACTCTGTGCTACCTAGTTATGTTAAGTAATCGTAACTGAACACAATCAGGCACCACAGTATCAATTTTGATCGCTTTGAGCGAATTTCGCTCATTTTCGCACGTTTCAGCCTCTAATTCGCATTAATCCGGTGCGATTGGACTCTGTGCTACCTAGTTATGTTAAGTTATCGCAACTGAACACAATCAGGCACCACAGTATCAATTTTGGTCGCTTTGAGCGAACTTCGCTCATTTTCGCACGTTTAAACCTCTAATTCGCACATATCCGGTGCGATTGGACTCTGTGCTACCTAGTTATGTTAAGTGATCGGAACTGAACCCAATCAGGCACCACAGTATCAATTTTGATCGCTTTGAGCGAATTTCGCTCATTTTCGCACGTTTCAGCCTCTAATTCGCACATATCCAGTGCGATTGGACTCTGTGCTACCTAGTTATGTTAAGTTATCGTAACTGAACACAATCAGGCACCACAGTATCAATTTTGATGGCTTTGAGCGAATTTCGCCCATTTTCGCACGTTTCAGCCTCTAATTCGCACATATCCGCTGCGATTGGACTCTGTGCTACCTAGTTATGTTAGGTTATCGTAACTGAACACAATCAGGCACCACAGTATCAATTTTGATCGCTTTGAGCGAATTTCGCTCATTTTCGCACGTTTCAGCCTCTAATTCGCACATATCCGGTGCGATTGGACCAAGTGCTACCTAGTTATGTTAAGTTATCGTAACTGAACACAATCAGGCACCACAGTATCAATTTTGATGGCTTTGAGCGAATTTCGCTCATTTTCGCACGTTTCAGCCTCTAATTCGCACATATCCGCTGCGATTGGACTCTGTGCTACCTAGTTATGTTAGGTTATCGTAACTGAACACAATCAGGCACCACAGTATCAATTTTGATCGCTTTGAGCGAATTTCGCTCATTTTCGCACGTTTCAGACTCTAATTCGCACATATCCGGTGCGATTGGACCATGTGCTACCTAGTTATGTTAAGTTATCGTAACTGAACACAATCAGGCACCACAGTATCAATTTTGATGGCTTTGAGCGAATTTCGCTCATTTTCGCACGTTTCAGCCTCTAATTCGCACATATCCGGTGCCATTGGACTCTGTGCTACCTAGTTATGTTAAGTTATCGTAACTGAACACAATCAGGCACCACAGTATCAATTTTGATCGCTTTGAGCGAATTTCGCTCATTTTCGCACGTTTCAGCCTCTAATTCGCACATATCCGGTGCGATTGGACTCTGTGGTACCTAGTTATGTTAAGTTATCGTAACTGAACACAATCAGGCACCACAGTATCAATTTTGATCGCTTTGAGCGAATTTCGCTCATTTTCGCACGTTTCAGCCTCTAATTCGCACATATCCGGTGCGATTGGACCATGTGCTACCTAGTTATGTTAAGTTATCGTAACTGAACACAATCAGGCACCACAGTATCAATTTTGATCGCTTTGAGCGAATTTCGCTCATTTTCGCACGTTTCAGCCTCTAATTCGCACATATCCGGTGCCATTGGACTCTGTGCTACCTAGCTATGTTAAGTTATCGTAACTGAACACAATCAGGCACCACAGTATCAATTTTGATCGCTTTGAGCGAATTTCGCTCATTTTCGCACGTTTCAGCCCCTAATTCGCACATATCCGGTGCGATTGGACTCTGTGCTACCTAGTTATGTTAAGTTATCGTAACTGAACACAATCAGGCACCACAGTATCAATTTTGATCGCGTTGAGCGAATTTCGCTCATTTTCGCACGTTTCAGCCTCTAATTCGCACATATCCGGTGCGATTGGACTCTGTGCTATCTAGTTATGTTAAGTTATCGTAACTGAACACAATCAGGCACCACAGTATCAATTTTGATCGCTTTGAGCGAATTTCGCTCATTTTCGCACGTTTCAGCCTCTAATTCGCACATATCCGGTGCGATTGGACTCTGTGGTACCTAGTTATGTTAAGTTATCGCAACTGAACACAATCAGGCACCACAGTATCAATTTTGATCGCTCTGAGCGAATTTCGCTCATTTTCGCACGTTTCAGCCTCTAATTCGCACATATCCGGTGCCATTGGACTCTGTGCTACCTAGTTATGTTAAGTTATCGTAACTGAACACAATCAGGCACCACAGTATCAATTTTGATCGCTTTGAGCGAATTTCGCTCATTTTCGCACGTTTCAGCCTCTAATTCGCACATATCCGGTGCGATTGGACTCTGTGCTACCTAGTTATGTTAAGTTATCGTAACTGAACACAATCAGGCACCACAGTATCAATTTTGATCGCTTTGAGCGAATTTCGCTCATTTTCGCACGTTTCAGCCTCTAATTCGCACATATCCGGTGCGATTGGACCATGTGCTACCTAGTTATGTTAAGTTATCGTAACTGAACACAATCAGGCACCACAGTATCAATTTTGATCGCTTTGAGCGAATTTCGCTCATTTTCGCACGTTTCAGCCTCTAATTCGCACATATCCGGTGCGATTGGACTCTGTGGTACCTAGTTATGTTAAGTTATCGCAACTGAAGACAATCAGGCACCACAGAATCAATTTTGATTGCTTTGAGCGAATTTCGCTCATTTTCGTACGTTTCAGCCTCTAATTCGCACATATCCGGTGCGATTGGACTCTGTGGTACCTAGTTATGTTAAGTTATCGTAACTGAACACAATCAGGCCCCACAGTATCAATTTTGATCGCTTTGAGCGAATTTCGCTCATTTTCGCACGTTTCAGCCTCTAATTCGCACATATCCGGTGCGATTGGACTCTGTGGTACCTAGTTATGTTAAGTTATCGTAACTGAACACAATCAGGCACCACTGTATCAATTTTGATCGCTTTGAGCGAATTTCGCTCATTTTCGTACGTTTCAGCCTCTAATTCGCACATATCCGGTGCGATTGGACTCTGTGTTACCTAGTTATGTTAAGTTATCGTAACTGAACACAATCAGGCACCACAGTATCAATTTTGACCGCTTTGAGCGAATTTCGCTCATTTTCGCACGTTTCAGCCTCTAATTCGCACATATCCGGTGCGATTGGACCATGTGCTACCTAGTTATGTTAAGTTATCGTAACTGAACACAATCAGGCACCACAGTATCAATTTTGATCGCTTTGAGCGAATTTCGCTCATTTTCGCACGTTTCAGCCCCTAATTCGCACATATCCGGTGCGATTGGACTCTGTGCTACCTAGTTATGTTAAGTTATCGTAACTGAACACAATCAGGCACCACAGTATCAATTTTGATCGCGTTGAGCGAATTTCGCTCATTTTCGCACGTTTCAGCCTCTAATTCGCACATATCCGGTGCGATTGGACTCTGTGCTACCTAGTTATGTTAAGTTATCGTAACTGAACACAATCAGGCACCACAGTATCAATTTTGATCGCTTTGAGCGAATTTCGCTCATTTTCGCACGTTTCAGCCTCTAATTCGCACATATCCGGTGCGATTGGACTCTGTGGTACCTAGTTATGTTAAGTTATCGCAACTGAACACAATCAGGCACCACAGTATCAATTTTGATCGCTTTGAGCGAATTTCGCTCATTTTCGCACGTTTCAGCCTCTAATTCGCACATATCCGGTGCGATTGGACCATGTGCTACCTAGTTATGTTAAGTTATCGTAACTGAACACAATCAGGCACCACAGTATCAATTTTGATCGCTTTGAGCGAATTTCGCTCATTTTCGCACGTTTCAGCCTCTAATTCGCACATATCCGGTGCGATTGGACTCTGTGCTACCTAGTTATGTTAAGTTATCGTGTCTGAACACAATCAGGCACCACAGTATCAATTTTGATCGCTTTGAGCGAATTTCGCTCATTTTCGCACGTTTCAGCCTCTAATTCGCACGTATCCGGTGCGATTGGACTCTGGGCTACCTAGTTATGTTAAGTTATCGTGTCTGAACACAATCAGGCACCACAGTATCAATTTTGATCGCTTTGAGTGAATTTCGCTCATTTTCGCACGTTTCAGCCTCTAATTCGCACATATCCGGTGCGATTGGACTCTGTGCTACCTAGTTATGTTAAGTTATCGTAACTGAACACAATCAGGCACCACAGTATCAATTTTGATCGCTTTGAGCGAATTGCGCTCATTTTCGCACGTTTCAGCCTCTAATTCGCACATATCCGGTGCGATTGGACTCTGTGCTACCTAGTTATGTTATGTTATCGTAACTGAACACAATCAGGCACCACAGGATCAATTTTGATCGCTTTGAGCGAATTTCGCTCATTTTCGCACGTTTCAGCCTCTAATTCGCACATATCCGGTGCGATTGGACTCTGTGCTACCTAGTTATGTTAAGTTATCGTAACTGAACACAATCAGGCACCACAGTATCAATTTTGATCGCTTTGAGCGAATTTCGCTCATTTTCGCACGTTTCAGCCTCTAATTCGCACATATCCGGTGCCATAGGACTCTCTGCTACCTAGTTATGTTAAGTTATCGTAACTGAACACAATCAGGCACCACAGTATCAATTTTGATCGCTTTGAGCGAATTTCGCTCATTTTCGCACGTTTCAGCCTCTAATTCGCACATATTCGGTGCGATTGGACCATGTGCTACCTAGTTATGTTAAGTTATCGTAACTGAACACAATCAGGCACCACAGTATCAATTTTGATCGCTTTGAGCGAATTTCGCTCATTTTCGCACGTTTCAGCCTCTAATTCGCACATATCCGGTGCCATTGGACTCTGTGCTACCTAGTTATGTTAAGTTATCGTAACTGAACACAATCAGGCACCACAGTATCAATTTTGATCGCTTTGAGCGAATTTCGCTCATTTTCGCACGTTTCAGCCTCTAATTCGCACATATCCGGTGCGATTGGACTCTGTGCTACCTAGTTATGTTAAGTTATCGTAACTGAACACAATCAGGCACCACAGTATCAATTTTGATCGCTTTGAGCGAATTTCGCTCATTTTCGCACGTTTCAGCCTCTAATTCGCACATATCCGGTGCGATTGGACTCTGTGCTACCTTGTTATGTTAAGTTATCGTAACTGAACACAATCAGGAACCACAGTATCAATTTTGATCGCTTTGAGCGAATTTGGCTCATTTTCGCACGTTTCAGCCTCTAATTCGCACATATCCGGTGCCATTGGAGTCTGTGCTACCTAGTTATGTTAGGTTATCGTAACTGAACACAATCAGGCACCACAGTATCAATTTTGATCGCTTTGAGCGAATTTCGCTCATTTTCGCACGTTTCAGCCTCTAATTCGCACATATCCGGTGCGATTGGACTCTGTGCTACCTAGTTATGTTATGTTATCGTAACTGAACACAATCAGGCGCCACAGTATCAATTTTGATCGCTTTGAGCGAATTTCGCTCATTTTCGCACGTTTCAGCCTCTAATTCGCGCATATCCGGTGCGATTGGACTCTGTGCTACCTAGTTATGTTAAGTTATCGTAACTGAACACAATCAGGCACCACAGTATCAATTTTGATCGCTTTGAGCGAATTTCGCTCATTTTCGCACCTTTCAGCCTCTAATTCGCACATATCCGGTGCGATTGGACTCTGTGGTACCTACTTATGTTAAGTTATCGTAACTGAACACAATCAGGCACCACAGTATCAATTTTGATCGCGTTGAGCGAATTTCGCTCATTTTCGCACGTTTCAGCCTCTAATTCGCACATATCCGGTGCGATTGGACTCTGTGCTACCTAGTTATGTTAAGTTATCGTAACTGAACACAATCAGGCACCACAGTATCAATTTTGATCGCTTTGAGCGAATTTCGCTCATTTTCGCACGTTTCAGCCTCTAATACGCACATATCCGGTGCGATTGGACTCTGTGCTACCTAGTTATGTTAAGTTATCGTATCTGAACACAATCAGGCACCACAGTATCATTTTGATCGCTTTGAGCGAATTTCGCACATTTTCACACGTTTCAGCCTCTAATTCGCACATATCCGGTGCGATTGGACTCTGTGCTACCTAGTTATGTTAGGTTATCGTAACTGAACACAATCAGGCACCACAGTATCAATTTTGGTCGCTTTGAGCGAATTTCGCTCATTTTCGCACGTTTCAGCCTCTAATTCGGACATATCCGGTGCGATTGGACTCTGTGCTACCTAGTTATGTTAAGTTATCGTAACTGAACACAATCAGGCACCACAGTATCAATTTTGATCGCTTTGAGTGAATTTCGCTCATTTTCGCACGTTTCAGCCTCTAATTCGCACATATCCGGTGCGATTGGACTCTGTGCTACCTAGTTATGTTAAGTTATCGTAACTGAACACAATCAGGCACCACAGTATCAATTTTGATCGCGTTGAGCGAATTTCGCTCATTTTCGCACGTTTCAGCCTCTAATTCGCACACATCCGGTGCGATTGGACTCTGTGCTACCTAGTTATGTTAAGTTATCGTAACTCAACACAATCAGGCACCACAGTATCAATTTTGATCGCTTTGAGCGAATTTCGCTCATTTTCGCACGTTTCAGCCTCTAATTCGCACATATCCGGTGCGATTGGACTCTGTGGTACCTAGTTATGTTAAGTTATCGTAACTGAACACAATCAGGCACCACAGTATCAATTTTGATCGCTTTGAGCGAATTTCGCTCATTTTCGCACGTTTCAGCCCCTAATTCGCACATATCCGGCGCGATTGGACTCTGTGCTACCTAGTTATGTTAAGTTATCGTAACTGAACACAATCAGGCACCACAGTATCAATTTTGATCGCGTTGAGCGAATTTCGCTCATTTTCGCACGTTTCAGCCTCTAATTCGCACACATCCGGTGCGATTGGACTCTGTGCTACCTAGTTATGTTAAGTTATCGTAACTCAACACAATCAGGCACCACAGTATCAATTTTGATCGCTTTGAGCGAATTTCGCTCATTTTCGCACGTTTCAGCCTCTAATACGCACATATCCGGTGCGATTGGACTCTGTGCTACCTAGTTATGTTAAGTTATCGTAACTGAACACAATCAGGCACCACAGTATCAATTTTGATCGCGTTGAACGAATTTCGCTCATTTTCGCACGTTTCAGCCTCTAATTCGCACATATCCGGTGCGATTGGACCATGTGCTACCTAGTTATGTTAAGTTATCGTAACTGAACACAATCAGGCACCACAGTATCAATTTTGATCGCTTTGAGCGAATTTCGCTCATTTTCGCACGTTTCAGCCTCTAATTCGCACATATCCGGTGCGATTGGACTCTGTGCTACCTAGTTATGTTAAGTTATCGTAACTGAACACAATCAGGCACCACAGTATCAATTTTGATCGCTTTGAGCGAATTTCGCTCATTTCGCACGTTTCAGCCTCTAATTCGCACATATCCGGTGCGATTGGACTCTGTGCTACTTAGTTATGTTAAGTTATCGTAACTGAACACAATCAGGCACCACAGTATCAATTTTGATCGCTTTGAGCGAATTTCGCTCATTTTCGCACGTTTCAGCCTCTAATTCGCACATATCCGGTGCGATTGGACTCTGTGCTACCTAGTTATGTTATGTTATCGTAACTGAACACAATCAGGCACCACAGGATCAATTTTGATCGCTTTGAGCGAATTTCGCTCATTTTCGCACGTTTCAGCCTCTAATTCGCACATATCCGGTGCCATTGGAGTCTGTGCTACCTAGTTATGTTAGGTTATCGTAACTGAACACAATCAGGCACCACAGTATCAATTTTGATCGCTTTGAGCGAATTTCGCTCATTTTCGCACGTTTCAGCCTCTAATTCGCACATATCCGGTGCGATTGGACTCTGTGCTACCTAGTTATGTTATGTTATCGTAACTGAACACAATCAGGCGCCACAGTATCAATTTTGATCGCTTTGAGCGAATTTCGCTCATTTTCGCACGTTTCAGCCTCTAATTCGCGCATATCCGGTGCGATTGGACTCTGTGCTACCTAGTTATGTTAAGTTATCGTAACTGAACACAATCAGGCACCACAGTATCAATTTTGATCGCTTTGAGCGAATTTCGCTCATTTTCGCACCTTTCAGCCTCTAATTCGCACATATCCGGTGCGATTGGACTCTGTGGTACCTACTTATGTTAAGTTATCGTAACTGAACACAATCAGGCACCACAGTATCAATTTTGATCGCGTTGAGCGAATTTCGCTCATTTTCGCACGTTTCAGCCTCTAATTCGCACATATCCGGTGCGATTGGACTCTGTGCTACCTAGTTATGTTAAGTTATCGTAACTGAACACAATCAGGCACCACAGTATCAATTTTGATCGCTTTGAGCGAATTTCGCTCATTTTCGCACGTTTCAGCCTCTAATACGCACATATCCGGTGCGATTGGACTCTGTGCTACCTAGTTATGTTAAGTTATCGTATCTGAACACAATCAGGCACCACAGTATCATTTTGATCGCTTTGAGCGAATTTCGCACATTTTCACACGTTTCAGCCTCTAATTCGCACATATCCGGTGCGATTGGACTCTGTGCTACCTAGTTATGTTAGGTTATCGTAACTGAACACAATCAGGCACCACAGTATCAATTTTGGTCGCTTTGAGCGAATTTCGCTCATTTTCGCACGTTTCAGCCTCTAATTCGGACATATCCGGTGCGATTGGACTCTGTGCTACCTAGTTATGTTAAGTTATCGTAACTGAACACAATCAGGCACCACAGTATCAATTTTGATCGCTTTGAGTGAATTTCGCTCATTTTCGCACGTTTCAGCCTCTAATTCGCACATATCCGGTGCGATTGGACTCTGTGCTACCTAGTTATGTTAAGTTATCGTAACTGAACACAATCAGGCACCACAGTATCAATTTTGATCGCGTTGAGCGAATTTCGCTCATTTTCGCACGTTTCAGCCTCTAATTCGCACACATCCGGTGCGATTGGACTCTGTGCTACCTAGTTATGTTAAGTTATCGTAACTCAACACAATCAGGCACCACAGTATCAATTTTGATCGCTTTGAGCGAATTTCGCTCATTTTCGCACGTTTCAGCCTCTAATTCGCACATATCCGGTGCGATTGGACTCTGTGGTACCTAGTTATGTTAAGTTATCGTAACTGAACACAATCAGGCACCACAGTATCAATTTTGATCGCTTTGAGCGAATTTCGCTCATTTTCGCACGTTTCAGCCCCTAATTCGCACATATCCGGCGCGATTGGACTCTGTGCTACCTAGTTATGTTAAGTTATCGTAACTGAACACAATCAGGCACCACAGTATCAATTTTGATCGCGTTGAGCGAATGTCGCTCATTTTCGCACGTTTCAGCCTCTAATTCGCACACATCCGGTGCGATTGGACTCTGTGCTACCTAGTTATGTTAAGTTATCGTAACTCAACACAATCAGGCACCACAGTATCAATTTTGATCGCTTTGAGCGAATTTCGCTCATTTTCGCACGTTTCAGCCTCTAATACGCACATATCCGGTGCGATTGGACTCTGTGCTACCTAGTTATGTTAAGTTATCGTAACTGAACACAATCAGGCACCACAGTATCAATTTTGATCGCGTTGAACGAATTTCGCTCATTTTCGCACGTTTCAGCCTCTAATTCGCACATATCCGGTGCGATTGGACCATGTGCTACCTAGTTATGTTAAGTTATCGTAACTGAACACAATCAGGCACCACAGTATCAATTTTGATCGCTTTGAGCGAATTTCGCTCATTTTCGCACGTTTCAGCCTCTAATTCGCACATATCCGGTGCGATTGGACTCTGTGCTACCTAGTTATGTTAAGTTATCGTAACTGAACACAATCAGGCACCACAGTATCAATTTTGATCGCTTTGAGCGAATTTCGCTCATTTTCGCACGTTTCAGCCTCTAATTCGCACATATCCGGTGCGATTGGACTCTGTGCTACTTAGTTATGTTAAGTTATCGTAACTGAACACAATCAGGCACCACAGTATCAATTTTGATCGCTTTGAGCGAATTTCGCTCATTTTCGCACGTTTCAGCCTCTAATTCGCACATATCCGGTGCGATTGGACTCTGTGCTACCTAGTTATGTTATGTTATCGTAACTGAACACAATCAGGCACCACAGGATCAATTTTGATCGCTTTGAGCGAATTTCGCTCATTTTCGCACGTTTCAGCCTCTAATTCGCACATATCCGGTGCGATTGGACTCTGTGCTACCTAGTTATGTTAAGTTATCGTAACTGAACACAATCAGGCACCACAGTATCAATTTTGATCGCTTTGAGCGAATTTCGCTCATTTTCGCACGTTTCAGCCTCTAATTCGCACATATCCGGTGCGATTGGACTCTGTGCTACCTAGTTATGTTAAGTTATCGTAACTGAACACAATCAGGCACCACAGTATCAATTTTGATCGCTTTGAGCGAATTTCGCTCATTTTCGCACGTTTCAGCCTCTAATTCGCACATATCCGGTGCGATTGGACTCTGTGCTACCTAGTTATGTTAAGTTATCGTAACTGAACACAATCAGGCACCACAGTATCAATTTTGATCGCTTTGAGCGAATTTCGCTCATTTTCGCACGTTTCAGCCTCTAATTCGCACATATCCGGTGCGATTGGACTCTGTGCTACCTAGTTATGTTAAGTTATCGTATCTGAACACAATCAGGCACCACAGTATCAATTTTGATCGCTTTGAGCGAATTTCGCTCATTTTCGCACGTTTCAGCCTCTAATTCGCACATATCCGGTGCGATTGGACTCTGTGGTACCTAGTTATGTTAGTTATCGTAACTGAACACAATCAGGCACCACAGTATCAATTTTGATCGCTTTGAGCGAATTTCGCTCATTTTCGCACGTTTCAGCCTCTAATTCGCACATATCCGGTGCGATTGGACTCTGTGCTACCTAGTTATGTTAAGTTATCGTAACTGAACACAATCAGGCACCACAGTATCAATTTTGATCGCTTTGAGCGAATTTCGCTCATTTTCGCACGTTTCAGCCTCTAATTCGCACATATCCGGTGCGATTGGACTCTGTGCTACCTAGTTATGTTAAGTTATCGTAACTGAACACAATCAGGCACCACAGTATCAATTTTGATCGCTTTGAGCGAATTTCGCTCATTTTCGCACGTTTCAGCCTCTAATTCGCACATATCCGGTGCGATTGGACTCTGTGCTACCTAGTTATGTTAAGTTATCGTAACTGAACACAATCAGGCACCACAGTATCAATTTTGATCGCTTTGAGCGAATTTCGCTCATTTTCGCACGTTTCAGCCTCTAATTCGCACATATCCGGTGCGATTGGACTCTGTGCTACCTAGTTATGTTAAGTTATCGTAACTGAACACAATCAGGCACCACAGTATCAATTTTGATCGCTTTGAGCGAATTTCGCTCATTTTCGCACGTTTCAGCCTCTAATTCGCACATATCCGGTGCGATTGGACTCTGTGCTACCTAGTTATGTTAAGTTATCGTAACTGAACACAATCAGGCACCACAGTATCAATTTTGATCGCTTTGAGCGAATTTCGCTCATTTTCGCACGTTTCAGCCTCTAATTCGCACATATCCGGTGCGATTGGACTCTGTGCTACCTAGTTATGTTAAGTTATCGTAACTGAACACAATCAGGCACCACAGTATCAATTTTGATCGCTTTGAGCGAATTTCGCTCATTTTCGCACGTTTCAGCCTCTAATTCGCACATATCCGGTGCGATTGGACTCTGTGCTACCTAGTTATGTTAAGTTATCGTAACTGAACACAATCAGGCACCACAGTATCAATTTTGATCGCTTTGAGCGAATTTCGCTCATTTTCGCACGTTTCAGCCTCTAATCGCACATATCCGGTGCGATTGGACTCTGTGCTACCTAGTTATGTTAAGTTATCGTAACTGAACACAATCAGGCACCACAGTATCAATTTTGATCGCTTGAGCGAATTTCGCTCATTTTCGCACGTTTCACCCTCTAATTCGCACATATCCGGTGCGATTGGACTCTGTGCTATCCCTA